>JAHLKD010000042.1:0-392500 GCA_025526935.1 Cladochytrium replicatum | reverse complement strand
AAAACGTATCATATAGGAGCAGAGCTGGACCACAGACGGGATTCTCACCCTCTATGATGTACCTTTCCAGGTAACTTGTGCCCAGCCTACCCCCGAAAACGTTTCTATCAACTACAATTCGCCCGTTAGGGAGATTTCAAATTTGAGCTCTTCCTGCTTCACTCGCCGTTACTAGGGGAATCCTTGCTAGTTTCTTTTCCTCCGCTTATTAATATGCTTAAGTTCAGCGGGTCTTCTTGCCTGATTTGAGACCAAGTAGGGTGCTCCAACGTTTTACGGTCAAAGCATAGAGTCCTAAGGTCGCTAGCGAGTTTCGCTAGAACACAAAGGTTCACAAGTCTACAATCTGAATCCCCGCATAGGAATGTGCCTATGGCCCCATTAGAACGAGTGCGTTGGTGAGACTCAGAGATAGAAGGGCAACCCCTCACTAAACGATAGTCTCTGCACAACGTCAAGGCCACAAAGCTCCTTTGACAAGGCAGCGTAGATACTATGTTTAAAGACACTAGCCTCCAGTAAAAGAAGCTAGAAGTCTCATATCCCTAGCACTGACTTGCAGCTTCCCAGCTCAAGTTCTCCATTGTGCCTCTATAGATGGCCTCTAGGACAACATGAGCACTAATTCATACGTGGAATTAAGTAATGCAATGCCCCAGAGGCCCGGGTAGTGCCTGTGGAACGCGTAGCACTCGAATATGTGCAAAGCGCAGACGCTTTCTTGCCAGAACGCTGTCAAAACGTGAGCCGGAGGTACCTAAACCTATCGTAACAAATAGATATACAACAGGACTATTCCGTGTGTGATGGAGAGGTCCCCTAGTGCGGGTTTGGCAAAGTTGCTCTCAGAGGCTCGATTTGGTCATTTTCGCAATGAGCCAAAAACACATGCTAAACGTCCTTGCATTGGTGTTTACTGTAGCGTATTGTATGGAGAGCAGTATTTTCTATGTTCTGAGTGACGCTGGAACGGATTAGGATTGTTTTGGTGAAGTTGCCCTCAGGGGCTCGATTGGGCACATCTGCAGTACCCTGTGGAGAGCCTGAGGACACCGCTTCTGCAGTGTTTAACCCAGCGCAACGTTTACGGGGGACTACAAACTACGATCTGTTAGCGCTTGGGGCCTCTCTGAGGTGATGTGAGAGAGTTGCCCTCAGAGACCCGTTCAGGAAGCTCTGCTATTCACGCATTAGGGCCAGAAAACAGCATCTCTACAGTGTTTATCCACGCGTAAAGTACTTCGGAAGTGTAAAGGTATTGTATTTAGAGTCCTGGACACTCCCAATGTCGGTTTGGTTGGGTTTCACTGGCTGGTCCACATTAGCCCAGATTTCTCACGCTACTCTTAGGCCCTACACACAGGCTTTGCGGTGCCCGCCCCATCGTGTTGTGTTGTTTGTCAAATAATGTTGCTTCTCTGTCGTTCCTAGGGCGCCGTAACGCGTTTATGCTGAGATATAGGCAAGATTCCGTTTGCGGACGTTTCTAATTGGCCGCAAACGCCTCCAAAACGTTACGCGTAGGTGTAAACCCAATCGTACGATCATTATTACGCATGAATCTAATACGTGTACCAGTCTGTGCCTTGTCGGAGGTGTTTTGACGACAGAATGAGCACGCAACGCTCCTCAGAGTCGCATATTCCTCCACACAGAGGCTGCAAAACACCACAGCGGGATGTTTATCCTATTGCAACATATTATTTACACAGTAGAGCACGTACTGAGCATTTCTGAAGGTATGCGGGGCCATAATGAGGGAGATAGAGCGTGTATTTGAAATCGATGTTTTGTACACAACCTCATCCAGGACCGTAATACCGCAGCAGGCGAGCGTGTAGCCAGCGAAACGTATAATATACGACCATATCTAAGATTCCTTCTA
Organism: Cladochytrium replicatum; assembly: GCA_025526935.1. Classification (NCBI taxonomy): domain Eukaryota; kingdom Fungi; phylum Chytridiomycota; class Chytridiomycetes; order Cladochytriales; family Cladochytriaceae; genus Cladochytrium; species Cladochytrium replicatum. The sequence continues at coordinate 390,615 of JAHLKD010000042.1, read as the reverse complement.
GTAGGGATCGTCGGAAACGGCCAGAGGGCAAAGTTTTTCTAGTAACTACGCGTTTTGCTAGCACCCACTGTTAACAGGGCGGTTATCGCCGCACTCTTAGGCGTTTTTCTCAGCGGAAACGCACGGTAGACCCCGTTCGATGAACGCGACGGATAAAATGCATGTAAATTCATGTTTCCTGCCGGTATGAGTGACCTGGCTTGAGCTTCCAGGGACTTTCCCTCAGACAACGTTGGCAGCGGCGCACTGAAACGCTTGTAACCCCTACATTCTTGCCCAAACGCCTTGCGATAGCGACAGAAAACAGTGCTTTGCGTAATAAACTACGAAACGTTCTAGAAGGGATGGCCAGCGGGTCGCTCCTGCAAGATTTTTTCTAGTAACTACGCGTTTTGCTAGCACCCCCTGTTAACAGCGCGGTTATCGCCGCACTCTTAGGCGTTTTTCTCAGCGGAAACGCACGGTAGACCCCGTTCGATGAACGCGACGGATAAACTGCATGTAAATTCATGTTTCCTGCCGGTATGAGTGACCTGGCTGGAGCTTCCAGGGACTTTCCCTCAGACAACGTTGGCAGCGGCGCACTGAAACGCCCCCAAGTTTTGCTCGGCAGTAAGTAGGTGGTTGGGAAATTGGTGAACCTTCAAGAGCAAGGTTCCGATCTGAACCTCCAAGAGCTAGAATCGTGCGACCCCGGGGAGTTGGAGAAGGAACTGACCCTTGCCCGCTGGCCAGACTCAGTGTACCAACAGCGGGGTACTTCTTCACCCGAGCTTGTATGAGGTGCTACTCTCGCTCGGGTGGCTGAGCGGGAATCCAACTCCAAAGTTTGCTAGGAACGTACCTCAAAAAATTACGTGACCCCAGCGGTAGGATCGGTTACGCATCTGTACACGCTCGCCAGACTCGGGATACCAACATCGATGTACTTCTTGTGGGTATGGTATCACGTGACCTTGGATCGAGGTACAGATCTGGACCTCGAATAGCTAAAATCATGTGACCCCGGGGCAAGAGACGTCCAAACCACAAGACGTTTTTAGCTTGGTTATTAAACCCAGCGGTGTACTTCTTCTGTTCGGCTTGTATGGGGTGCCAGTCGCGCGCGGGCGCGGTTGAGCCGGAAACCAACTCCAAAGTTTGCGAGGTACGGACCTCGAAAAATCACGTGACCCCCGGAGTGGGATCCAGTACGGATTCTTACCTGCTCGCCAGACTCGGTATACCAAAAGTGGCCTTCTTCATCTATTTGGCTTGTATGGGGTGCCAGTCGCGCGCGGGCGCGGTTGAGCCGGAAACCAACCCCAAAGTTTGCGAGGTACGGACCTCGAAAAATCACGTGACCCCCGGAGTGGGATCCAGTACGGATTCTTACCTGCTCGCCAGACTCGGTATACCAACATCGATGTACTTCTTGTGGGTATGGTATCACGTAACCCTTGGGATCGAGGTACAGATCTGGACCTCGAATAGCTAAAATCACGCGACCCCTGGGGTAATCGGGTACGGATTCTTACCTGCTCGCCAGACTCGGTATGCCCCCATCGATGTACTTCTATTCCGCTTGTATGAGGCGCTACTCGCATGCGGGTATGGTATCACGTTAACTTTTGGGATCGAGGTACAGATCTGGACCTCGAGTAGCTAAACTCACGCGACCCCTGGGGTAGGATCGGGTACGGATTCTTACCTGCTCGCCAGACTCGGTATACCAACATCGATGTGCTTCTATTCCGCTTGTATGACGCGCTACTCGCATGCGGGTGTGGTATCACGTAACCCTTGGGATCGAGGTACAGATCTGGACCTCGAATAGCTAAAATCACGCGACCCCTGGGGTAATCGGGTACGGATTCTTATCTGCTCGCCAGACTTGGTATGCCCCCATCGATGTACTTCTATTCCGCTTGTATGAGGCGCTACTCGCATGCGGGTATGGTATCACGTAACCCTTGGGCTCGAGGTACAGATCTGGACCTCGAGTAGCTAAACTCACGGCCCCTGGGGTGGGATCGGGTACGGATTCTTACCTGCTCGCCAGACTCGGTATACCAACATCGATGTACTTCTATTCCGCTTGTATGAGGCGCTACTCGCATGCGGGTATGGTATCACGTAACCCTTGGGCTCGAGGTACAGATCTGGACCTCGAGTAGCTAAACTCACGGCCCCTGGGGTAGGATCTGGTACGGATTCTTACCTGCTCGCCAGACTTGGTATACCAAAAGTGGCCTTCTTCATCTATTTGGCTTGTATGGGGTGCCAGTCGCGCGCGAGCGCGGTTGAGCCGGAAACCAACTCCAAAGTTTGCGAGGTACGGACCTCGCGAAGTCGCGTGACTCATAGTACCTGGTTGGAACCACTTTCCCACGTGCAAGAGCAGGACAGAAGAGCAGCTACTCCACATTGAAACTGCCGTGTTTCCTCTACATTCACCCGAACCAAATTAACTTCTACACTGCGCAGATGCAATCGATGTCAGACCCTATCCATATTCCGCGGACATTGCGCCGTTCTGAGTTGTCTGAGTCGGAATTGGTTCGCGGTTCAGTCTGAATCTGTCCGTCTTTTAGCTGACCCTATCGTACAGGAGGGAAATTCCGTGCCTTTACTTGAAAAAGATTGCCTACTTCGTGCCACATCCACCCATTGTCATGCAGCATACGCGATGAAGTCCCTTCTCTTCCTATATCTACAAAATACGGAAAAGTTTACAGAGCTTGCTCGAATTTGCCGTGGTCTTTTTCAGCTTCAAGAAGATGTTACTCTGCTGTCCGAAACTTTCTCAGATCATGGATGCCACTTTCTGGACTTCGCTGTTTGGAAATACCCTCGAGAAGCTGTGGTATGGACACGGAGAGGGAGGTGGGATCCACTATCTATAGCAGGAAGACCCTGTGGTCTGGCCTTGCCTCTGGTTTCCTGACAAGGATATCTCCCGTTGTGGCTGAGAAGCTTGTTATCGCGGTGTAAGGTTGGTGGAGATTTTGGACAATCAAATACAAAGAATCAGTTCTCTACTCCAGTAGCATGCTCTTGCCCACGAAATCAAAGGACTCTCGCCCAACAGCATCATCGCTCGGCCCATGAAATGAAAAGACTTAGTGAAAAACCAGCTACAAGAGAGATTGAGGTAGCATGAATTACAGTTGAAGCCGAATAAATTGCATCTGGAAGGTCTGTCCATGGTTAATAAAAATGGGTTGGACGGTCCGTCCGCGCCTAATAAAAACGCGTTGGACGGTCCGTCCGTGGCTGATAAATTCGAGGTGGACGGTCCGTCCGCATTTAATAAATTCGCGTCGGACGGTCCGTCCGAATGTTATTAACATTCCGGCTTGGAATAACTGTTAGGTCCGTGAGACGAGGCGGCGCTCCACATCCAAGCAGAACCGCTGCTGCAATCTTCTTGTTCCATTCCAGCAGCTGTCCATGCTGCTGCCAGAGATCATGGTGATCCGTCACTGGCCCAATATTTCTAACCCAGGATGCTAATATGCCTCCCAAAGCTGGCTGCAGGTGCGTACTGGAGAGAGTTGTGTGTTGCGCCCACTCATAGTCTGACGCTGTCTCACATGTAACATCGGGAGCATTTTCTATGAGCCACGATAGAGTTAACCATGTCTCTTGATCTGGCTGGAGAGGATAAGCGATCTTCTTCATGAGTAGACTGAGGTCCCTGATTAAGGTACTGTAAGCATGCCCTATGGTGGTCATATTGAAGTATGTATCCTTCGCCAGCAGGTATGCACATGCCTGGGAGTCAAACTGCATGCGATTGGTGGCAATTGTCTGGCTGGCAACCTTTTTGATCCAAGCTAACGTTACCCCGATCCTCCCTGACATTGTGTGCCTATTGAAGCGAGAGGTAAAGTGTCCAATCTGCATTAAACATTCTGGCTCCACACTTCCAGTTACTTTGCAATCCTGCCAAAACCGGTGCAGACCTGTGACATACGCCCATCTGAGTAATGCAGCTCCGGTTCTGGACACGCTGTTGGCAGGTCTCCAGGCCCCCAGCACATCTCTCGAATCAATCACCCACCAGGTGAAAAGGGGATTGTTGAACACCTTTTCGGGGATGGTTGATATGACAGTTTCTGCTTGGAAGAGAGACTCTGTAACAGCAAGCAGAGCTGCAAAAAGTTCTTCTTCTGTCTCTGCCGCAGATCCAACAGGGAGAAGATGTGTTGGCCCCACCGGACTTTCCTGATCCTCGTCGCCTGACTCACTGGAGCTTTCTTCAGAGTCCACCTCGTCCTCATGATTGGTGTCGCCAGACAGCAGCTGTGCCACGTCTAGCCCCTGATCCCCTACTGGATCAAACAGTGGTATTCCTGTTGGTTCTTCAGGTCCAGAGTTTCCAACCTTCTGCTTCAACATTCTTGCAAACTGCTCCAAAGATGCTCCCAATGAGCTGCTGATCTGCACAAAGGGTGTCTCTATAATGCGCTTCCACACCAAGATTGTCAGCCACAGAACACAGGTCCATGTCTGTGCATAGCGTGACAGTGTTGCGTCCCGAAGCTGTCGGAATTTCTGCTTCTCGTTGACTTGCTGCTCCTGATCAAACCTGGGCTTCATGATTTCCTGCCTGACCATGAAGGGCATTCGCATGATCCGTGATTGCAGTGCCTTGTGGTAGGCAACCATAGTCTTCCCCAGCTCCTTGCGGTTGAACCCCAGGCCAATGTCCTGGTTTTGTTCCCCGACAACATCTTTCCACGTGATGTGCTCGTTGATCTTTTGGCCGCTCCTGTGCCTAGGATCCACATGGTGAAAGTCGCAACCAAGAATCCAGGGAGGAAGCTCTTCAGATAGCTTCAAGGCAGGGACAGAGGTGAATGCGTCAGCAAGCAGCATCTGCAGGCTTGCCTTCTGCATTTCAGTGAGCTGCAAGGATGGATCAGGGGAATAGGGTGCCAGAGGAGCCATTTGCACGACCCAGTAACTGTGAAGTCCATAGTACGGCATGACAATACTCTGGACTTTGACCTGCTTTGGAGAGGTACCTCTTGCTGCCGGATTGGACTTGCAACAATGCTTTTGAAAGGTAGATAAGGTGCCACACACATAGCCGCAGCCTCGGCACTGAAAACCATCCTGTACATAGACTCCTGGGATTGGGGTAAATGAGGCAAGCTTGTTGTTGTCTCTGTCTATACGCTCCAGAATGACCTTGTTGTTCCACAGCGATGTAAGCTGGTTAACCACCTTTAGATTCAAAAGTGCTCTTGAAGCAATCAGGCGGGTGCTCCTGTCGACCTGACTGTGGTACTTTTGGACATGGGCCACGCATGAAGACGCGTCCACGAGAATGCCACAGCTGATACAAACCAGCACACCAAACTCTTCTGCTATGAAGAAATCCAAGGCTATGCCTGGAGGATAGGAAATGATAGAGGTGAGATGCTTTCAGCAGTCCTGATGAAGGAAGCTTACGCCTAAGGTTTCCTGTAGCTATGGCGCTCTGAATCAGAGGGTTGTTCACAGGGTTCTCATTGTGAAGGGGTGCTACACGTACGTTGGCGAGGTCCTCTTCGTAACTGTCATTGTTGAGGCTGTTCTTATCTCTCTTGACAGTGCCTTGCAGAATGCGAAGAACCATGTCAACCCCTTCTTGGCCAGCAGCCGGGAGGCCCGCAACCTCAAACGCGTCGCGTAGGAACTCCTCGGTATGAACTCTAGGATTGGTGCCTAACCCTTCCTTGGCGGGATGGGAAGCTCGACAATGCTTCCTCAAAGCATCTCTCTCCTTGTATTCCCTGTGGTCCTTGCCAGTGCAAAGCGTGCACACGAGCATGCCATCTTCCCTGGTGATCCACTCCATCCTGGGTTCCTTGATGCGGTTGCTCAGCTGGTCTAACATGGACATGATCGAGATTGGCCCGGCTACTCAAAAAACATGAGCCCTTTAGTGAGAAAGGTCGAGATTGGGTATGTTCACATGTAGTGAGAAGCTCACCAGGGGCAGATTTAGGAGTGGTTTCAGTGATACCTGGTTGAACAAACTCATTGCAGTCCATTGCAGAAACATCACTGCTGCTAGATTGCATCTAACGGTAGGACCATGAGCACCTAGTGTATACTGTACCGTGTGAGAGCATACTTCATATTGTTGACTAGCTTTGACGAGAGTGGAAGTTGCACTAATAGCAGCTGGTGGAAGCTGTGGTATGGACGGAGAGGAAGTTGGGATCCACTATCTATAGCAGGAAGACCCTGTACCCAGGTCTTGCCCTCTAGCTTCCTAAAAAGGATAACCCCCGGCGTGGCAGAGAAGCTTGTTATCAAGGTGTATGGTTGGTGGAGATTTGGACAAACAAATACAAAGAATCAGTTCTCTACTCCAGTAGCATGCTCTAGCCCACGAAATCAAAGGACTCTCGCCCAACAGCATCATCGCTGGACCCATGAAATGAAAAGCCTTAGTGAAAAATCCACCTACAAGAGAGATTGAGATAGCATGAATTACAGTTGAAGCAGAATAAATTGCATCTGGAAGGTCCGTCCATGGTTAATAAAAATGGGTGTTATCACGGTGTAAGATTGGTGGAGATTTTGGACAATCCAAAGAATCAGTTCTCTACTCCAGTACCATAAAGGACTCTCGCCCAACAGCAGCATCGCTCGGCCCATGAAATGAAAAGACTTAGTGAAAAAACCGGCTACAAGAGAGATTGAGGTAGCATGAATTACAGTTGAAGCAGAATAAATTGCATCTGGAAGGTCCGTCCATGGTTAATAAAAATGGGTTGGACGGTCCGTCCATGGCTAATAAAAACGTGTTGGACGGTCCGTCCGTGGCTAATAGATTCGAGGTGGACGGTCCGTCCGTGGCTAATAAATTCGAGGTGGACGGTCCGTCCGCATTTAATAAATTCGCGTCGGACGGTCCGTCCGAATGTTATTAACATTCCGGCTTGGAATAACTGTTAGGTTGATTGGAAACCAGGTTTGGCCAAGGATCTCATGCTTTCAAATGACGACATCAATGTGTTCATCAAGATTGGGTTGGCAAAGGACGTAACCAGTGGTAGATAGGACTCTGACAATATGAGCCAGATACAGAAGGTGATTTGGGCTGTTTCCACCTATCAACTTGTGATTGTTTCGTGCAGTTTTGTTCATCTTTACGATATTGTTTGTAATATCACACTGTCCACACAGACACAAAGTGTTCATGTAAATGCCAAGCGTATTCCAACTCGAGTTCAATCACTCCTCTCCTGAGCAGCCAAAACCTAGTGGGTCGGGGTCGGGTATAGGTTTCAACAACTTCTAGTCTGTGTATACCACGCCAACCCGCAGTGACCCGGCAGGTGCCTGGACAAACATGACCCGAAATAAGGGTTCCATTTGGGTCGACTCTGAAACCAGGACCAGACCCGGACCCGCTGAACCTTACTGACCAAATGCTGATTCTTCCACTGTAAAGGGCGGGACCCATATGTTGAATTCTAGCACTTCCCAGGGCCAATTCTCCTGTATTCTCTAAGGCATTTGGTAGGTTAACAGATCTCCATGCTTAACCTGTATTCAATGTAAGAACAACTAGCCCATTTTCTACATATTTGCGAGAGACTTCGAAATTTGTTGACGCGTTCGGAACAGAACGGCATCCACCTCCATAGACAAAAGACTTTGAAACTTTTGGACGTGTTGCATTGGACGCCGTCCGTTCCATAGTGATGAAGACCTGGCCCCGTGTTGGTACGGAATAGGGATGAAATCAGAACGATTGACTAGCCGGCGTGATCCTCGTGGGCGGATGGATTGCCGCACCATCAAAAGAAAGGGGGGGGGAGGCTGCATTTTAAGTCTCTGATGCGCTATTAGTATATTGATAATAAGATGGGTATTGTTAAGAGATAGACATGCGCCGTATGAGTTGGTCATTGTAGAGCACACAATCCATGACATTTTCAAAGCACACTGAAGAACCAATCCAAAAAGTATTATTCTCGCCCTGTTTGTCACGAATTTTCCATAGATTTCCCTTTCTTAATGCGTCTGGTGTGAATCGCGGAAAGTATGGCACAACATACTGCTCGATCACCTTGACGTCCTTTCCACCAATAATCGCCATGTCCTTATTGAAGTGGTCGATCAACATCTCTCGGTCCCCGTCACGGAGCTCGCGATCGATAAACTGAAGTGATACGCGAGTCTGTGGTCCAGATGCCGGCCAGACAGTCGCGCCACCCATTCGCTGACTTGCCCCGGTTCCGGCCAAGGCCATCTTTGTGTTTCGAAGACTGTATATCCGTCCACCGATTTTGTCGCTCATACGGTCCAACCAATTGCGGAACGGATGCTCGTTAACCAAAGGCTCGGACTCGAACAGCACCGAGCACATAACGGAAGAAGTGTAGCCGCTGAACAAATCGGCCTCCTCTTCAGTGATATCGGACACAAGCGAGGCCCACCGACTCATGTCAACCGCCATGACCAACTTGTCGCATTCGAGTATGTGTTCTTGGCCTTCGACGTCGGTGTATTGAACGCGAGACTTGACACCGTGATTACCTCGACGAACGTCCTTCACTGTTGCGTTCAGATGAACGGTGATTTCCTCGCGCTTGACATGGTATTCGACCATGCTCTGCCACAAGCTTCGGTATCCCTTTGACAGCATCGTGATGTCCATGTCGCGACCTTGGATTATGCAAAGTAGTGTGGTATTGAGGGCATCGGGAGTGACCCACCAAAGCATGTAGAAGGCCTGTATCGTCTCTAAGATTCCATAGCCTTGTGCCTGCGCGATATAGCGGAACATGCCTTCAAGCATCATGAGGTTGTGCTTCTGAAGAAACTCTAAAGCAGTCATGTCAACTGACTTCCAATCTTTCGGAGCGGGCGGCATTCCTGGCTCGTAATCCCCGAGAATCTGTTTGTGAATAATGATGTATCTGAGAGAGGCGATCCCGATATCAGGGAGGCGGAATATCGGAGGAAGAAAAGACCAGCATGATCGAAGCGAAGGATCGTCTGCAGCGCGTCTGGTGATCCAGTCATAGAAAGAAAGGCCGACCGTTTCATCTGGACCAGCCGGTCCGCCGTGGAGTATCCGTCGATCATGGCCCATCCCGGAAGGCAGCTCGATATTCTCAGGATCGTACTTCTTCAGCAAAGTGCGGATGGGGTGATAGGCTCCGTCGAGGTAGCACGTTCCCATTTCGTTAGGCACATTTCCGTGGATCTGAGTGTGAGACTTGCCACCAAGCTCGCTCGCAGCTTCCAACAGGACAATCTGGCTGAATCCACGAGAAGCAAGAGCGGCTGCAAAGTGACAACCTGCGGGGCCGCCGCCGACGATGACGATTTTGTCCTTGGTGCTGATGGGAATTGTTGATGGTTTGGGTGACATGATTTTGTTGCGTCCAATGAAGGGGAAACCTGCTGTTTATGTAGTCATCCGTGGGAGACGCAAAGCATCCTTCGACAGCCGGCAGAAAGTTTTCCTTCTGCGCAACAAAAAATTTCCTTCTGCGCAACTTTACATGAAGACAACAAGGGGCGAGAATTGTTCAGACACCACGTTTGTGCATTGGTGCAGCATGCTATTACAGTTATGTTGCCGCCGGTGGGGCACAGGTTGGCGGTTGGTGTTGGGCCATTGGCGTATTGTTCATTGGAGCCGCTAGCTGCCGTCAGGATTTTTTTCGAAGTCTTCGGATCTGTCGGCATTCGGAGCCACCCTGACACTTTTTCAGTTAGCTCCACCAAAGATAAAGAAAACGTATGTAGTGAGCCATATAATAAAAGAAAAAAGGAGAATGCCGTCACAAAGGACTTGATGGCCCAGAATAAGACAAGCAGCGAAGGCCTAATAAAACATAAAAACAGCCGCAAAGCAGACACCAACTAGTTAATACAAATCTAACTAAAACTTCAATGGCATCAATCATCGTCCACGCAAGCCTTTGACCAGCTTCTTAAATCCATCTCCCCCCAGCTTACGCTTTGCTCCCTCTTCTTCGATCGGCTCCTCCACCATCGTCCCGTCCATCCCATTTATTGACCATTGTCTTCGCATCATCGGTTTTCCCACGTCCACAGTTCTCCCACCTTCAAGGCTCAAGCTCACCCTCCCTGCTTCGTCAGAAACGACTCCTTTCAAAGTTCGATATTGCCTTGGTGGGCTCTCTTCTTCATGCATCATACCAAGTGGCTGGGGTGATATCGCCCGGTAGGGAGATCGCGCCCGCTCGTAGGGAGAAAGCGTCGGCTCAGATACAGCTGGGCTTGATGTCATTCCACCTTGCGCTTCCATAACTGCACGGAACGAAGGGAGGCTCGAACGACGCGGCATGTTCATGAACGAGGACCCCGAAAAATTGCGGCTTCGGCTTGATGGAGGCGACTGTGAATACGGATTTGGTGGTGGAGGAAGGTGAGGTGCATCCCGCGGAGCAACATAATCGTTTCCATAGTCATCGTCGTCTGAATACAGTGATGCCGACCCTGATCGAGAAGAACCATCGTCATCGTCATCGTAGTCCGACAAAATGTCTTCATCATCGGAATACGTCGAACTGTCATCACCGTAGTCATCTTCCGGAAACTCCTCCTCTTCTTCCAGTTCGTCCGCAATAACGAGTTGCACATCAACAATGGTCACCGGTCTCTCGCTTGTTGGCTTTTGTGATCGCCGACGAACCACTGGAGGTGGTCCATCCAACTGCTTCATTGGTGGAAACACGTCTGCGTCCTCCACTGAGCTTTCATCTTTAGCTAACGTCCGATCGCTATCCCGCACACTCCGATCCACAGATCCTGTAGTGAACGTAAATGCAGTCTGCGATGTTGCACTGCTACTCGCAGGGGTTGACAATCCAGCGGTGAGAAGAGCGGCGGTCGTCGATTGCCTTTCTGAAGCTGTCGTTGCAAATGTGGCCTTGGACTCAGCTGTATCCCTCCTCACGTGTAAATCGTTAGACGATGAGGTGGGACTAACCACAGCTGGAGGTTCAGAATGCTCTTTCGGTTTGACCGAAGAAATAGGATCAGAATGATCCAGCGTCTTGACCGCAGAAACCGGTGACATTGTGAAGCCCATTTCTTCCAGCGACTTCACAATGTCGAGCTCCAAAGGCTCACTGAACAAATTGTCCATGCCCTCATCTACCTTTGGAGACAAAGGTGAAAGCGGTGACATCGGTGTGCTTACGAACCGTTTTGCAGTTCCGCTCCGCACGGGCTGGTCCTTCACGTCCGAAGTCTTTACTGAGGAGGCTGTGATCAACCTTTTTGGAGACTCGATATGGACCTCATCCAATACTGCTTCGTTCGAAAGTGGGCTCTTTTTCACACTTGCCTTTCGCATCGATTTCAAACCATCCTCTTCGTCGTCTGGTGCCTTCTGGCGCACCTTGAACACCCTCTTAACTCGGGAAACAATTCGCTTCAGCCCTTGTGGAGCTGCTAGTGGTTCAGCTGGTTTTTCTGCTGGAGCCGGGCCTTTGCTGGGCCACCATAATGCTGATGATTTCTTCTTCAGCTCTTTGGGACCTTTGGTTTCATCGGGATTTAGTCTGGCTTTTTTGTCTTCGCTCTCTGTCGCGCTGTTGATCTTTACGAGGCTTCCTTGGCCATTCAGTTCGACATTACTTGACGCAACAGATGCATCAGGAGTTGTGGTGATTCTCAATGCACTCGCACGTCGCCGTTTCAGTGATCCACTTCCGGCATCCTCGCCCGGAATCATGTCCTTTGGAGTTTCGTCTTCCTCCACAACAGTCTGCTGTATCATTCCTTCCGCGTTCCACTTGTGCTGCATTCGATCGACGATGTCATCTGTGACAACCCAGCTCTCGACGAGAAACTCTTCGATGATCGTTTGCTCTTGGTAACGCTCTCCAGTTGCTTCATCAACGATATACATAGACTTTCCACGTTTAGTTCGTCCCCGCCGAATGCGGGGTCGGGGAGCCACAACGGGAAGCTCTGATGGAGGAACATCCGAGTCTGAGAGTCGTTTTGATTGCACCGTAACTTCAACACCATTCGATTCTGACTTTGCGTGGTCGGCTGAGCTCGTTAATGCCCGTTTTTCGACAGCAACGTCCGAATTTGGAATACTTGGATTCGAAACGGAGACTGAACGATCCGTGGATGTCCCTGACACAAAATTTTTGCAATGCTATTAGATGGAGAAACAGGATATCTTAAATGTGAAGTAGCATACCTTCATCTCCTTGTAAAACGTCCTGCTCAATCTCATCCACAACTTGCTGCAACAGGGCATCCAGCTTCCCGATAATTTTCTTTCTCCGAGGTGTAAATCTCCTTTCCGCATTTCCTTCGACAGCCTGAGAAATGCGTCGTTGTGCATACCGTGCACTTCCGCTACCTTTCGGCTCGTTCCGCATTGGTGCTGTTAACAATGCGCTCAAAACCTCCGACTCGAGTGGAACGGTTGGAGTGGCATCCGATACAACCCGTGTGGACGAGACACGCTCAAGAACTGGTGCGTTAGCAATTGTTTGTGGTTCCTCTGTTGTTCTCAACTCTTCGACAAGCGGGACGTCCGACTTCCCAGATATCTTCGCCGCCGCTGCAGCAGCTGCAGACGTAGGAGTCGCAGTTGACGCGAGAGCAAGAGCAGGCGGTAGTGCACCAGTTGTCCACACTCCCGTAAACACAGACCTCCAGGTCCTGCCTCCATCTTGATCTTTCCGCAGCTTTTCCTTCTCTCCCCTCCGCATGCTCGGTGTTTTGTACAGTTCGCTAACCGACATCTTTGTCAAATCCACGGTAGCATTCTCTTCTCCTTCGTCGGGCATGAAAGAGGGTGGAGCAGGCAAAGCAGCGAGGTTAGGGATATTCGAGTCTGCTTCGTCCACCTGTCCAAGCTTCTGCCAATTCGCTTGCTGAAGCTTTAATGTCGGCTGGGGACCCAGGAAATGCATTGGCGTCGCTTTTCTTGACGAAGGGGACCCTGGGTTCGGTACAGTCATCGATCGCTCGGGCCGTCTTCGAGTTCTTGTCTTCAGAGTCCCAGGATCAGCTTCCTTGGACTTCCTCTTCGAAAAATCATCGCGTTCGATCACAATAACGGACTGGCGTCGTCCAAATGTACCCATGTTGGACTCTCCTTCGTCGCTGTCGTATCTCGAATCAAGTGAGTTGGACCGAATTTGTCTAGATAATCGCCGCGACAGAGTTCCATTATTTCCTGGATCCCCCGCCCCACCGCTCGACCGCCTATAGTTTCTCCGCTTTCGAGCACGAGCAGCACGCTCAAGTGTGGACCAGTCCACTTCTTCTGCACCTGAATCAAGGCTTCCTGCGGGACGAGCTGCAATAGTGTCATAGCTCTGCTGTTTCATAGGGCGCTGCACATCCGATCCGGGTACGGAGGGGAAAGAATCTCGACTATCGTTCCGGTTTAGTTCCCAAGGAGCGTCACCATCTCCAAAATAACTATCGAATCGCTGAGCGCTACGATGGCTGCCACTCCAAATGCTACTCCAAGAGTGAATGCGCTGAATCCGTTCTGGGATGACGCCATCGTAGTACATCTGTGTCGAACTTGGAGAAGGTGGAACATGATCGCTCACAAATCGATTTCTGTGCCTTCCCAGGCTGTTGGTCATGTTGCTTCCGGACGTTGCCACAAAATTTTCGCGATTGCGCATTGATGAGAGCGAAAGCTCGTCAATAGACATTCTTTTGGATGCAAGAGGGGGAGCAAAGTTGAGATCAGAGGACTGAGTGGTACGGCGCATTGCCTGCGATGCAAGGCGGTCGGGGGAAGGAGCTTTGCGGCGTTGGATCTGAACACCAGTCGGTGATCCGGGCATCTGTGCAGTAGGTCGACGAGAAACGGGTTGGAGTGGAGATTTTGGTTTTGGCTGAGGTGCCCAGACATTTTCCTGTGGGCCCGGTGCACTTTTGGCCGTCGATGTTGAAGAAATGCTGGAAATGGAACCAGGAGTCCCAGGTCGCTTAAGTCGAGTGATAGAGTTGACCCTGGAGAGTTGAAACGCCCCTTTTGAATTTGAGCGAGTTAGACCAGTTCCACCGTTCTTTAAATCAGGGGACCCTCCATTCTTCGAGTTGGAGCGCACGAGACCAGTCACCACTTGGGGGATGATCGAGCTGAGAGGGGTTGAGGGAGAATGTGCTGTACCGGTGGTCGTCGTTGGCGACGGCTCGGGATATTCCTTGTCTTGTTTGTCCTTTTTGCCCTTTTTGTCCTTTTTCTTTGGAAATTGAAAGAAGCTCTTCTTTTTCTTCTCTTTTGTCGGCTCGATAGGAATATCTGGAGCCAGAGAATTGGAAGCACTAGTTGGAGCTGAAGCTGTATCAACGGTCACTTCCGCAGCTTCGGAGTCATCAGTGTGAGCAGACGGGGCAGACGACGAATGGATGCTAAGGAAAGCCGATGAGCGTCGTCGTGCAGACTTGTCTGTCGGAGAAAGGCTTTGTTGCTGCTGCTGGTTCTGATGCTGATGGTCGAAAAGATTGTCAAAAAACGACCTCTTCTTCCGAGCTTCCTTCGCGGGGATGTGAGCTGAAGTCGATGAGGCGGACGCCGCCTCAGAGATGGGTGAATTCGAGCCCTTTGGGGAAGTAAGGAAAGATATTCCAGAAGCTGAGCCTGTGCGCAAAGACAACGGATCAGCGTTCCTGCCTGCAAGTTGGGCCGGCCAATGAGCCACCTCGGTACCTTGAAAAGAGCTCATTGCTCAGATATGTTGTAGACAGGCTGAGAGACAGACAGAGACGCAGCAGTTCAGCCGAGGCACAGAAGCAGACAGTCGCTTCCACAGTTTGAAGTTCGAGGGTGGCTCCTTTGCCCGTGCGGTTCGTTAAAGTCACGAAGTTTCGGCTGGACGCTCAAATTGACGGGACCGAATAAAAAATAAGAAACCGCAAAAAAGTAGAGAGTAGTTTTCTATGCGGGAATGCTATCGATTTATGGCTATTTTCTAAAGCACATCGCCTCGCAGTCCATAAAATGCGACCGGATCACCGCCGTCCTCTCCTGCACTCTCATGAGTCCCTTCGCCAACCTCAACCTTTCTTCGCTTCGCACCACGCTCGTCTTCATCGCTGGGTTGATCATCTTTCCTACCATCCGCTGCAAAGTTCATCATCAGCCCTGATTCAATAACTTCTCCGTCACCGCCGATGAGGTCCTCCGCAACCAATCGCTTTGGCATATCCCCACAAAGCTCTTGGCCAAAGAATCGTCTTGATCCCTCGTCATCACTGTTGTGCTCTACAAAAACAACTTCTTTCCCATTTACACCCATACTCCGTCCCTCTTTTCTCCCCCGTTCTTTGTTATCGTCCCTTCCTTTCCTTTTTGACTCGTCACCTCCATTCTTTGTGCGAAAGACATTTTTTCCTCCCCCCTTAGTCACTGAAGGCACCGACTTTGATGATCCGTTGGTCATGGGAAGCCCGGATTCGTTCATGTACATTTGCTCCTCGTAAACGCTCTGAACGCGTTCTCGGAAGTCGACGATATCTTTTGATACCGTTAGAATGAGACCAAGCAGCGTCACTGGCTTCTCCGGAGCTCTATCCCTTCGTAGCCGCGTTGATGACGATGATGATGCAGAAGTCGAATAAGACTCGCTGCCACGGACATAGTTTGTATGCCGGAGGTAAAAAGTGTTCATCACACCGGTCACCCGATGGAACGCCCGAGTAAATTCGTTCCGAATCAGCCACCACTGTCTACTTCCCTTCGCTACGTCGTTTTCTTTGGAAAACAAGTCGGAAAAAAGTCATAGAGTATTGTGCGAGAGACCCACCATTATCCTGCGGATCCTGAATGGATATGACGTTGTCCTTTCCGGTGGCAAATCGATTCAGGCTTTTTGTGCGCTGTGATTCAATAATGACTCAGTGTAGACTTAAGAGATTGTCAGCTGTGCCCTACTTTGTCAAAATACCAGGATCCATAGTCCAAATGAGTTGCAATGCCAACCACTTCCGAGTTCAAATTTCGCCCATAGAGCTCCAAAAACTCAAGCAAAAGCACACCAAGATTTTCTCCGGGAGCGATTTGCTGTGTCTGTATCATTGGATGGAGCTGCGGAATGCAAGTAAGGATAAGTATTCCATAATTAAAAGAGGTAACATTTTATAAATATATTCAAACTCACCTTGAGGAACGAAAACACAAGCAGAATCAGAGAATAGCTTCCGAGTCCACCGCTGAATACCTCATTCAGCCCGCGGCAAGTTAAGAACTGCTTCATTACAATCAATATTGATCGAAGAGCAGAGCCAACTAACTGGTCAGCCAGAAAAGATTTCATTATGGCTGCAGAGTCTAATCCAGATTCGATATTGAAACTGATGTCGACGTTATAACCAGTAAGCTTGTCCACGAGCTTAATAATTGGAACCTTAACGTGAAATGTGACTCAACACGCATCGAATCTCGAGCTGCCAACAATCGTACCCTAGCTTTGGCAATGACCGTAAGACTCTCCAGCTGCATACGATTCCGAAGATTCTGAGCAAGCTTATACAGAGCACTCTGTACAGACCCTTTCTGTATGTTGGTGAGCACGACAAGGTCGAGATCGCTCGTCGGCAGGAACACCCCCGTATCAAAGCTTCCAAATACGTGCATCTCAGCATTATAAAACACGTTGAGAACGATGTCGCGTATGCGATTGATAAGATCATTTCGCATGTAGACTTCCGCGGGTGTTGGAGCCATGTACGCGACATAATCATCGATCTCCTGGTTCAACCTGGAGAACACAGGCATAGTAACATAAGCACAATGTACACTTAAATTCCGCCTTTGTTTCACACATTTTCACCATGTCCGAAGAGTATATGCAGTCTTCTGGCACCCATGGGGGCAGCGGTACACGCTCTAGCGGATCGACATCCCGAATCACCCCTTTGTCTGCACCTTCCCTGCCCTTTTTCCCTCCTCGCTGCTTTAGTCTCCTATCCTCTTTCTCACGCTGGTCTCGCGAGCGTTTGCGAGAGTTCTCTGGCGGAGGCGACACCTGAGGAACGCGCGAAAACGGGAAGCGTCCAGGAGTATCGTCTTCATCGTCGTTTTCCGAGAAGTTCAGGGCAATGAAATCTTCTGCGGCTTCTTCGAATTCCGCAGTCGGTTGGGGTTGAACTTTCTGCGGGCTGTCAGAAACAGAAACAGAATCCATTTAAACGAATTAATGCGCCATTTCGGCATGGTTTGAAAAACAGAACATCCAAAAATCAAAAAAATTATTACTTCATTGTAATATTAACATTTGTTCTCTGGACGAACTTCTTGAGAGAGGAGCGCTGTTGTCTTGCTTTGTAGCAGTGGCACCGGACGTATGAACATTTCTGTGAATCTTCAAACGCAAAATATCCAAAATATCTATCGTCCATTCGATCCTGTGGAGAAACCGTCCACGTGAAGAAGATGACGACAGGGAAGCAGCCGACCATTATTTTCATCATACCGTTGATCAGGTAGGGATTTGATTGGGAAGCGAGCGTTTAGAAAGGTCACTTTGAGAAAGCTGATTGGGTTTGATTCGATAGGATGCTACCTATGATTCATTGAAGTACATGCCAAGTGGTCAGAGAGTTAGTGGGCAGCGATGAGCATGCGGTGATGGTTGACTTGATGATGCCAGATCACTGCGGTGAAATAAACGAATTTCTGATTGACTCTTTCAGTAAACACAGCTCTGCTGCAATTCAACTACGATCGATGAATCCAACACTTCATCTCAATGCCAGTCGCACTTTGCAGCCTTAAAGCCGCTCTCCCTTTCCCAATGAGCATCAAACCAACCCAACAACTGCCCCTTACATCGTTCCGCCGTTCACATCCGGCGCCAACTTCAGATCCAGTCGCCTGAATTTACTTGCTGGGACCCACGAAAGGCTTGGATCTTTCCAAAATAGTTCCACAATGTTAGCAAACTAATAATCCTGGACAACATTGAGGATTATGAACATGTTCAAGCAATCATCCCACAGCACAGTTCCTAGCTGCTTCACCAATCCAAGCTCTTGCAAGAGTGGAACATTTTGATCCAACTTTCTGCTGGAAACTTCTTAACATAGGTTTCCAGAATTGCGTGTGCTTTTGCTTCTGAAAGGTTGCAACTAAGTCTAGAGCCACAGAATCGGGATTAAGGTAACTGCAAAGTTGAAGCATCTCATGAGCTTTGACATTTTAGGTGTTTAAATAGTAGTGAAACAATGATCTCAGAATGGCTGTCTTTACTGCATTAATGGGCAGCATTCTCAGCAGCTTTTGGATACTCTTTCATAACTTTGGAAGCCAGTGCAGAGTAATCCATTGTACCCTTTGTGTTTGACTTAGAGAGTTCCTTATCTGCTGTACTATTGATTACTACTGCGGCACCAACAGCTGCCTCGGAGAGTGTTGCACATTCTTTAGCCTTTGAATATGCTAATTGCACGTATCTGACAGTGATCTCAAGTCGCAGTGGAAGTTGTTCACGCTGCTGCACAATTGCAGAAGCGTGGCATTTGCGATATGGAAGAGATTGAATCACAAAGAAGTTCTCCACTCCAATAAATGGCCCCAGGATCCATGACAGAACAAGTCGTTTCGAGTGGTCAAAGAGAAACTGTGGGAACCTCAATTATTGTCAAGCAGTGAATTGTGCCTAGCATGGGAGGGACACTTTGTCACGCCGGCAGCCAGTCGCCGCAAAACCGATAGAACCCAGGGACTTGATGAGAACAACGCTGCAGGTGAGCAATATCACGTCAATTTGGGAACACCAAGAGAATGGTGAATATATCTCCACGATCAAAAATCTACACAAATCTCCTTGATCATATAGCCGAACATGAGAACTGCAGGGGCTCAATAATGAGACCGATAGAAGTGGCCTGGAAGTGAGTAATGTTGTTTCCATTCAGTAGTATTCACTGATCGCGATTGTGTACAGCGATGGAGAATGATGTACGGCGGAGTTGACGAATTGTTTATGCCAACGATATGGAAGCAAAAGAAATGGTTCTATTATGATGGAAAATCAAAAGCGAAAAGGCAACAAGAAAGAGTACGATAACGCAAACGGAGAGCACGGACGGGAGTAGGAAAGAAAACTTAAAGTAAAGTGCATTCTGCAAGACGGAGAAGAAGTAAGAACTAGCACCGAGTAGTAACAATTTCTAAGTGCAGCATGGTTTAGCCTCTGTCACTGTAGGGGGAGCAGCAAGTAGCTGTGGAGCTCTTGGTCCCACACGCACGCCGTGCTGCTCCAGTCGCTTCAGTTCGAGCTCTACATCCATAAATAAATATACTTTCCCACTGATGCGATAACCTGAGCTCACCAGACAGCGATCCAACTTCACGAGACAGATTGAGATTGTCGAAAATGTGCTGCGCAAGACTTTCGAATGCGCCGTCCACATTTTCGCCAGTCTTTGCTGATGTTTCAAGGTACAGAAGACCATACCTTTTTGCGAACGTCTCACCCTCCTCTCGGGTAACTGTAAAACAAATTCAGGGAACGCCAAGAGCAATAAACCATCGTCCCTACTTTGCCGTTTGTGGTGGAGGTCTGACTTATTCGCCACAAGCACAATCTTGATCTCCTCGTTACCGTGTTGCTTTACATCGTCAAGCCAGCTCTGTAGATGTGTGAAAGTTTCTCTCCTGTACATTGACGTTGAGATGGTTGAAGTTCACCAGTGGTCTCCAATTGAAAGTCACCTTGTGACTGAGTTCACAATTGTTCCAAATTCGAAGAGATATAAGAATGAATTGGCGGTACAAATCGAAACATACTGTCATAAACCTTCAAAATGAAAAGATTAGACAAGGATCACTGTCTGAATGAAGAGCTTACGAGCAAGCAACCAATGGCTCCGCGGTAGTACGCCCTGCTAATAGAGCGGAAGCTTTCCTGACCCGCCGTGTCCCAAATCTGGAGCTTGACCTGCTTGTTCTGCACGGGAACAATCTGCGAAGGAGGAAAAGAAAAATATACCATTTCGGATGTTTTGTTATAACGAAATGTGATATAGTTCCCGAATCGCAAACCGAACTAACCTGACTTCCGAACTCGATTCCAATTGTTGTTTCCGTGCTTGGCATGAACTCTCGGTTTGTGAATCTCTAATCAACCAAATGTGAGTATGCTACGGTGCGGTTACATCTTTCATCCCACCAAAAGTAGACAACTCTTTCCAACGCTGTCGATTATTAACGGAACCATTAGCACACCGAGCAACAAGGCAAAGTCAATGAATACCCACCCACTGTCTCCAACGCTAATGTACTGCGGTGAAGTAAACAAGGCACGACATTGCAATGAGAATAAATTCAAATTAGATTCTCCTCCCGTCTCTTCTTATCCCACCCACCTTGAACAGCAGGTCGTACGCCGTCGATGCCATTGCAATTTTGCAATTTTGAACTGAATGGCGATTCGGGAGGGCACACGTGACGAGCAAGTGTGGGAACACTCACCAATGGGGATAATCCATACTTCATTCTGTTAAATGAACCCTTAGAATTGATCGTTCAGCAGGAAACCTTGTTCCCGTTCTGGGTACACCAACTCTGAATACACGTCTGGAACGTGAAGTTCGCGTCACTCCCACATTAAACGTACGTGGTCGCATAAGGCATTGGCGAGGTAGAACATCGATGGAGGAATGTGCGCTGGTGATAGCGGAGACCCAGTTTTTCATTGTATGGGGAGGGAAAGATTTATGGCCTAGGTATCAGTCGCATGGTTTTCAGCCCTGTTCTAAACGCCTTGCACCAGACGCTCTGGATCTATTATTGATAGTGGCATAGCAACGTCCCGGCCAAGAATTCTTGCAATGTATGCGTCGACTCCATTTCGAAAGGTCCACTGCTATCACAGCGAGGAAACAACTCTTTGAAAACACGAGGTGGTGCCGAGGGAAAATCGATCTGTTGGAATATGCAACCCTGTTCTTTGACGAACCGTTATTCGAGTTGAAATGCGTCACATGCTTGTCTAGTAGCACAGTCGCAACCTTTAGCCAGGCAGTGCTTGACACCCACCCTGTTGCTTCAAATGATAACGTGCCGAAATACTTAGCGACTAACAGGGGTTCGAACCAAATGTTGGAACGCATCATTATACAATTGGATTCACTCTGCGTAGTAGTTTGTGGGTAAGGAACAAATAAAATACTGTCTCGAGTCAAGTTGAGTAATAGTATTCGAATGCGAGTGTACAAAGATTGTGATCGGGATTCTTTTAGAACTAGCAAAACATTCAACAAGGGCAGACACACGAAGAGATGATCCAAGGAAATAAAATACACACGAGTAAGCACACAATACCAACTTAAACATAATTGAATTGACTTACGGCGAGTTTTGTGAAGAACCACCTGTTCTTTCCGCTGTTGTACCTCTCCTCGAACAACTTCCTGACTGCCTTCTTAGCTGTGACGCGCTGGCTTGGCTCCTTGAAGCTCTCTGCAGACACGACCTGCTTAAGGTCAATGTCGAGGTTGTAACTTTGAAGGCGATAAAATAAGTTCAAAGAATTTAGCAAATCACTTCGGAACATACCGGGTGGGCATCAAGTGGTTGTAGTTGACGACCTTGATGAAGGTCTTAACCTTTGAGCGCTTAGCGATGCGCTTGGCACCCATAGCCTTTGTGATTTTGCGCGGGTACTCCTCGATACCGGCAACAACGGCATGGGGGTAAGGGCGGGTCTGAGTGCCCTCGTCGTAGTTCTTGACGATGACAGCCTTCTTGCCGGCGTAGCGACCCTGAAGAATCAGCACAACCTGTGGAGGTGCGAGCCATCAGCACAATTATTCAATTTGTGCATTTTTGACGCATAAACGTTCTCCATACATCTCGGTGTGCTCCCTGTGAACGACCATCTCTCCTTGCGCATTCACACACACCAGTTCGCCCTTTCTCGCGTCAGTTTCAATGTCAACACGGCTCAAACATCTCGATCACACCAATCCATCCATCCATCCATCCATCATGTCCTCGACAACCAACCCATCGCCATCACCACCGCTTTCGTCCCCGATCTTTCTTTCTCTCGTACTTTGGAAGCCTTGAGGAATCGCATGTCGACTGGTTGAACTGCGAACCGGCTGTGGGAACGGGACGGGTGGCTGTGAAGGAAATCAACACACGTGGTTTATGGGAGTGGGATGCCTTTTAAGGTAATTGTTAAAGAGTTTGTGTTTTAATACAGAAATGAAAACGAGCGGCAAAAACAACAAAGCGTTCGAGAAATGCAAAAATATCCACAGCGAAAACATATCATACATAAAAAGCGAACAACTATAACTGAGCTTCTCTTTCAGCGTCCACCACCGCCACCAAAATACCCTGAGGGCGAAGGCGGGTACGCAAACTGCTGGAACTGGTACCTGGATGGTGACTGTTCTCCATACGAAACTGCTGTTGCTGGAGACGACAAAACAGACATCCTCCGCACTTGTGGCGCTTGCATCTCATCCATCTGCCCTCCCCGCTGTGCAAAAGGTCCCAATGGTGCATACCCACCTACAGGCCCACCGAAATGTGTGTACCCACTTCCATCTGGACCAGGATGTCCAATCGGAGACTGAAGCCGTTGCTGTTGATAATATTGAGGCTGAAGGTGAGGCACTCGTGGTCCCAGCTCGAGTTCCGATGGGGTCTGCGCGTATGTCTTTTGCGAAGATGAAGAAGTTCCAACGCTGATCGGCTCCGGAAGCGGAACAACAACGCCCTGATGGTTAGTCGCCGACGTCGTGCTCCCTGATACACTGAAACGAGGTCCAAGATACCCGAGCCTGTTAGCTTGTGCGCAGAGGTATACGATAGAAAGAGCACCAGGGATCAGTTGCATTGGACTCTGCATAATGTCCCCAATCGTAAAGTTTTCGTTTCCCGACGCTTCGACGAGCCTGTTCACGAGTGCTCCGCTCCATAGAATAATGAATGTTATGGGGTACCTTTAATAGCAAGATCGCAATTAGACTTTTTGCATATCGGCATGGCGTGTGTCCATACTTACAGCATCATGATGATCATAGATCTAAACAAAGGATCCGCAAATGGTGATGATTTCGACGACATCGGCGACCGTCCTCCCGGCGCCGCGTTTTTCCCAAGAATCGATGAAGGAGGTGGCACCATCACGCTGAAAGCACGCATGTCCCTCTCTTGTTTCGCCGGTGCCGCTCCAAACTCCCCGACTTTCATCGAAGGCACACGACCAGCAATCGGAGCTGCCGGAGCTTGAGCTGGCTGCACAGCACTGCGTGCATTCCGGTCAACAGACTTTCGCAATTGAACCATCCTGAAGAAAACGTATCCGTAGCCAACGAGGGTGCCGAACCAGATGACGATGCGTATGCCGTGGCCTAATGCGTATCGCGCAATCTAACAAGAGGGAAGCGTTGAGTCAAATGCTTGAATATTTTTGTTTGAGCTCACCGTTCCGAGTGGTTTGGGGTTCTCTGCAATCCAGCACCATCCACCAGACGGCGAATATCCAACGAGAGCATAGGCCATGATCGCAGTGATCAGGGGCACGGTCCAAATAGCACCGAGAATGTAAACCATCCCTCTCTGTGCCTTTTCCATTGTGCTCTCATTGCTTGTCTTGCTCTAACACAAAACGAGGATTAATAATCTCCGCAAATGTCAAAAACGCGCACACTTACTGTGAGCACCATGATCGTCAAGACAGAAATAGCACAAAGCGACAAGTCGAGAGCTTGCAACCCAAACTGTCTCAAGAACCCGGAGACCGAACAAACAAAGCTACCTTGCGGTGATAATGAGCCACCCCGCACATACATATCATAGAGCCCAAACACCGTCGAGTTCGTCGCGCTGATCAAGCCCGCAAACAGCATCGATGTTACGAGCCATTCGCGAACAATGGGCTGCGGTCGCAGAACCGGGACAGCGAAGCGGGCGATCAGAGTTCCTGTCGTGATCACAAAGCTCGTCGTTGCGAAACCGACCGAGAGCTGCAGAAGTAACAGGCTCGACATGTTAAGTGGAGAGAAACCTTGAAACAAAGAGAGGTAGGGGAATCGCGAGTACTATAAAACTATTGTGTTTTGGTGGCGCCCTCCAATTGGATACGTATCCAGTGAAAAAATGACGTCGAGCTTCATAAAATTAAAAATAATTGGTGGCCCATAACTCCACACTGTACTGATGTTGCTTAAAATAGAACTGAGTATCGAAAAAATGATCGGGTCCTCTGATTGGATAAAAGCGCCATCTTTCCCACAACCCCACCAATGAAACCAATGAAGGGAGCGATGTACGTCCACAGTTTCACTGGACCCCCTATGCGCCTCCACGTTCAAGAAATAATAACTATTTGTGTATGCTTTTGTTCAGTCCCTCGCACAAGAAAGATCTAACAAGGATCAAGATCAGAAGACCACTCCATCCAGCATTGAACAACCTCAGTATACCGCATCCTCTTCGAATAATCCACAATATTCAGAAGCGTTGCTCCAACTTAGCTCCAGCCCACTCGATTTCCACCGGGCAAGCACCGCCAGTGTCTAATTTGTTTGACTCCACCAATCCAACTCAACCCGAAATCTACAGAAGTCTTGAGCATTGTCATCTATCCACGTTTGCTCGCCAAGTCAACCTCATAGCAACTCAATTCCAGCCGTTCAATTTCCATATTTTGAGCACCCTTGTCCATCCATCTCACCTAGGCTTCAAGTTGTTGGTGTTCGAATGGTGACAAAGTTTAAGAGTATACCAAATAATAACTCAAACAAATTAATACAGTCCACTCTCAAACTAAAAAACGGGCAAGGGCCAGCCTTGCAGCTGCTTCAGTTCCCTTCGAATCCAAGCATCAAGCCGAGGTACCCATTCTCTTATGATCTTCCAAGCGAGTAAAAGGAGGTAATGGATGATAGGTACCAACTGCTCAGTTCGCCACAGTAAATAGCGCCATGAATGTTTCGGATCCACGGGAGCAGCTCGAGAAACCATTCATTGGTAGCATCGTACGACGTGGGAAACAGAAGCGATTATCATCTCACTTGGAGGAAATGTTGGTATGACTGTCGCTGGATCAAACTGTGTTTAAGATAAAAAATCAATTGGGTATTTGAAAGGCCATACATCATCGGATCAATGCTTTGTTTCTATTCGGCCATTTTCTTCAGTGCCGACATGAATTTCGCAACCTCAGAGTTCAGAAGTTCGTTTATGTCCTTGACGCACATGGAGACAGGAGTGGTTGGACGGCCCGTCACCTTGTTTTCCAATCATGTGCGTCCAGAAATCCAGAATGACCATTCAACAGAAGGTGATGCCCCAAGCGGTACAACCAAGAAGATAGTAATACAGGTGATTGTGATAGCTGAATAATATTAGGACTGAAAAAACTCACAGCCATTTCGGGTTGTTCGATTTGCCTGTGAGGATTCCAGGATCCCAGAAAAGTTTTGAAAGATGTTTGTCGGCCCGAACGATCCAACGCACCACAACACCTGTGATCAATAAGCATAAACTCAGGCGGGATTGTTGGTTCCATTACTAAAACTCGCGAGCGATATTGCAAGAGGCGTGGCAAGAGACGGAGAGCGGGAGAGGACTTGCGATGATCGGAAGGAGAGTCTTGTCAAGGTGTTCCTTCGCCATTGTGTCTGCAGAAATGTTTGAGCCGCAGGGTTTCTTGTTATGCGATTATCTTCTATTTCTCAAAATAGCTATTTTGTTTACCCCACTCGATCACATCAGTATGGCCCTTCACCCTCGCATATTGGATTGCGCTTGAGGTCCATTTGGGCTCCAGCCCGCTTAATATCCACTAATCAAGGACTCTAGGACTCCTCGTTCTGCTAGCTCTGTCCATCGCCCCCGAAGTCCACTTTCGCTCGAGCCCACTTGCACTCCACCAATCCAGAACTTCAAGGTGACCGTTCGCGCCTGCGTCGTCCATTGATTTAGAAGTCCACTTAAGTTCCAGTCCGCTAGACCAGTCGAGTGCCTCCACCGACCCTGATCCACTCGCCTCGTCCATCGCTTTCGATGTCCAATCGATCGTTAATCCACTCGATTTCCACCAATCTAGAATCTTCAAACGCCACCAATCTCGAACCTTCAAACGCCGCCCGTTCTTGCTGGCCAGATCCACTGCAGTCGAGGTTTACCGCATCTCCAACCCACTCCAGTTCCACCAGTCCAACACCATCAACTTCCCTTCCCAATCGCCAAATCAATAGCATCGCAAGAGTATAGTAGCTAAGTCGCTCGTTCGCCACCATTCGAGTACAGCTAATTGTCCGTGTTTGCTCGCCGAGTCGATCGCATGTTGATTGTATTTCAGTTCCAGTCAGCTTGATTTCCACCATTCCAGCACCCTCGCATGGCCGTTTGTGCTTGCGTCACACATGGCCTCATCGGACCAGCATAATTCTGGCCCACCCGATTTCCACCATTCGAGCACTTCCACATGTCCGTGGTCGCTAGCAACGTCCATAGCAATGTCCATCGCAACGTGTGATGTTTTATTTGAGAGGGGCCCTTGGAGGAGCAGATCGAGTGCTGCCACGAATCCACATTGGCTCGCTTTCTCCCAAGCGGTGACGGCATGAATGAGCTCGACTTGGGCGTGCCGACTTCTCATGGTAGTCCCAGCTCTACACGCGAGCTGTCACATCGAATTGTTATCTGGAAAAGTAATCCTGCCTCCCCCCGAGTCGGCACATTGCAATACCACATTCGATGGGTGCATGGTCGCAGTATCGCTGGCTCACAGTAGGCACTGGTTCTGACATGACGATGATGGGTTAAGTCACGTAGCTTCCTTCAGCTTGTCAGGAAATGCAATCGCGAACATCGACCTACCACACCTCCACGGAGTTTAAGGTAGCCGGCAAAATCCGAGGTCAGAACAGATCCGTGTTGGTGAAAGGTGGAAGTGCTGCATCTCAGGGGAGATCCTGACAACCCGCCCATGAATCTTGGTCACAAGTGCTCCGACACCGACTATTGGGCTAATAACGGCAAAATTGCTTCTTCGATGGTTTGCGGTCGGCATCTTCATGAATTCATGTCGTTAAACTTCTGACATACTCTAAAAGGTAAATCGGCCATCCGCTAACCCATACAACTTCATCCGTGGCTAGACCATCACTGGTTTCTGCTCTTGATTGTTTCTAGAACCTACTGGGACTGCCACCACCACTCCGTCGGCATCCGCTTCATCTCGGAAATGCACCTCAGTTTCGTTGTTTTTCTCAAACGCTGTTATTTGTGCAATGCTGGTTGTGGTGTCAATTGTAGGAGGGCTTGTGTTCTGATTATGAAGCTGCTTGCAATTGCCGGATCGCAAAAACCTGGAATCAACTGACTTCCGGAACGCAACTGCTAGTACCCAAAATCCATTTAATTTAACGTAATAAACCAGAATTACAGCAGGCCCTGTCTCTTCAAGTCTTACGATAATGTGAGAAACTGCTGTCAATCACACGTTTTCTAATCGGCTCACCTTCGTATGTCTTCTTGCTGAAAACATTCCCTTCTTTGTCCTCGTACTCCTCCATCGTGTCAGGCCTAAAGCTCTCCGTCTTGGTCTGAACCTTCAGCTTCTCCCACACTTGAAAAAACCAATGTTAAAGCCTTCCTAAGCTCTCCAACCATCAACTACATACATGCAAAAGCGTCTTCGATCAGCGTGATGTCCTGGAAATGCCTCGTGTTCGGGATACCCAAGCACCGCATTCCATGCGCATGCCTCCATTCCTGGAAATGTCTATCAAACGCCTTACGGCCCGCGTAGACGTAGTTTCCGCAGATCTCACACGGATACTCGACTCCGAGACCGTGGAGCTTGTACAGCCAGTACGGGATAGGTTTGCCGTCCCAGCCCAATGGGAGTTTTAGAGGGTTGTAGATCTTATCGTCGTCCTCCGACTCGGATTCAGACACTTCAATCTCCTCCGTTTCTTCCGCAAACTTTAGAAATGATAACTCAACTAAAGACTAGGTATAATCACTCTATTTCTGACTTACTTTGGTACGCTCGGTGTCAGTGATAGCTTGCTTACGCTCAACGTTCGCAACTGTATCGTCTCGGACGGAGATCAGCTTCGCGTAGTACTCGCCGATAAAATATTCCATCCGTGCAATCGGTTTCCATGTCCTGTCGCGTTCCTCTTTCACGGCGGTATGTTTCGCTTGCTCAACCAAGCTAGCAGATAACTTGACCCCGGACTTATCAAGGACCTCCTGCGCCTTTTTATGTTTCTTCCCGTCAAGATGTGCAGTGAATACTGAGTCCTTCGCAAACTGCTTTTGGCCTGAAGAAAAAAAAATGAGAAATTGCAAAGGAATGTTCAAGAAATATAGCTTACATGGAATGCAGTAGAGTTTGGAGAGACTACTGTCCGAATCAGGCTCGTACTCCCATCCAGACACCTTTCCAGAAGCCCAGGTTTCCTCAAAAGTTTTGGAAGCACGCTCTTTGAATTCGATCATGTTGAAAAGCGGTTGACCTCGCGCAACGAATCCTTCCAGGTATTCCTCGAGACCACGAAGATACCTTATTGATCAAGATAAAAAAATGAATTCCTCGCCCAATCAATTTCGAAACAACTTACGCGGAGTACTCCGAAGATGTCCTCGTTTCTTTGGGAACCCGATCAAACCTCGAGAATTCGGAGACATATTCGATGTATCCGGTGTTGATTCGCTTTGATCTGTCTTTCTGATAGTACATTTCCTTGACACCTTTGAGGTTGACATACTGATCGAAGTGCACATGGAGATCCAAAAACTTTCCGAGATTCTCTTCACCAGTGAAGAGGTTCTCCACGGCTGAAACCACACGCATTAAGTCGGAAGAATGCATGAATTCCAATCTCTTTGATATACCTTCCTCGTCACGCGATACGTCACGATTGGTGAATTGGAGATCCATTGGTTCCACAACTTCGTTTGGATGCCGTCTGTGGTGGTCCTTCACAGCCTTCAACCTCTCATAGAATTCACTTTGAGAATACTCGCTGACGTCGCTCCCGCTCAGAAGCGTACTCAATTCTGCTCTTCTCATTCTAAAACAAGCGCATTCAAAAAGCTGGTTTGATCCCCGGAAAAAATTCGCACATACCCATCGTCGTCCTTGTAAACTTCGAGAAGATACCGGCTCTTCTCCTGGATTCTGTCTGAAAATTCACAGGAATTGGATGTCGAAAAAGAGAAAATGAGACATGATATGAATCCCACCCTTTCATGACAGCAAAGAAATACCCAGGTATTTAGAGACACGGTGCTCCTGCACGAGTTTATCTTTATGCTTTGTTGATAAAAGGGAAGCCGTTAGATTGGTTTCAGGTTATGTTGTTAAGATTTTCGCACCGGTTTTGTGTTTCGCACAAGCTCTTTGACGATTGCCTGTTCGAGACGCTCGATCTCCTCGTGAGCCTGTCGCTGCAGTTCCAGGATAGCTAGAAAGTAACCAGTCAGGCTCGCACTCTCGTTGCCTGATTCACTTACAGTCCATTCTTGGTTGTTGGTACGTGGCTTGGACACGCAAAAACGAACAATCCCGCAATGAGCCAGGTGTGTTTAAATACAGCCGTGAATGAATGATTAAACACAAGTCGCTGATCTGTCGGGTGGTGCTTTTTATAGACTGTACTCGTCAACCCAAAGCCGTTCCTGAACGACTTGACTGGAAAGCCTGTCATCGTAAAGCTGAAGTGGGGGATGGAGTACAAGGGCTACCTCGTCTCGGTGGACTCGTACATGAACCTGCAGGTATAATTATGACGATCTCACGCTTTCGTTGTTGGCGGATCTTTAGCTTCAAACATTTATGGAAAATCGCTGAATCTATTATTCAAAAACAGCTCGCAAATACAGAGGAATTCGTGGACGGTACTTCAACTGGTGCACTCGGTGAGGTTCTGATTCGCTGCAATAACGTAGTACGTACACGTTCGAAATAATGGAATTGCGTCCGCTCGCAACTAACCCTAATCTTTGATTTAGCTTTACATCCGCCAAGTTAGCGAAGGAGATGATGACATGGAGGAATAGATTTTATGGTCCGGGTCTTTTCATGGTCGTATTCGACAAACTGCTGGAGATTTGGTGTACACAAGCATTCCGGTTAACAATCCGATATATATTTATTCATTGTTGCCTTCAAGAGGAATCCAATACATGGTATTCACGTTGGCGCACATTGTTTATTGGCAATGCAAGCTCTCTGTCGTCTTTGGTCAAATGCTCTGTGCAATAACTTAACACTCAATTCTACAACTCTCTTTCTGATCTCAACCAATCCAATCATGCGAGCTCGAGCTGTACTGGCAGTTTCACATCCGCGTACATCCAATCATCTGCTTCGAGCTCTTTTACCGCCATCTTCAGTGCCGCATGAATCTCTCTCTTCATTTCTTTTGGTGTTGCGTTAAAACCAGTAAATCTTTCTTGCAAACGATTCATCTCTTGACTTAAATACCTGCTCTTACAATCTCTGCCTTCTGGTGTGGATGAGTATTCATCGCAGCAGCATACTCAACTGCTTGGTTCACTATATGCAATAATAAAACCTCGATTAAGAACGAATTTTTGAGAATGGATGATGCTCACCGTACCGTACTGGGGTCCCTTTAGAGGATCTACAGGAAATGCCGAGTATACAGCTGCTGATACCGTACCCTGTTGGGTGATATGAACACCGGTTCTGTGTATGTTGGTGAGCGCATTTGTTGACATTTGTAACGATCAGGGGCTTTGACATTTGCTACATTGAGAAAAGAAACCACAAAGTATACAATAACAAAAGAAGTACAAAATTAGGCATATACGTAAGAGAACTAACATTTAGATCAAGCGTTCAGGTAGGCCATATAAATAAAGAATGACTGGGCGGGAAGGGAAGGAACGTCAGTGCAATACGAAACCACGAGGGTGCATCTTTGCAGCATGTCGAGTGTCAAGCCCAAGAAACCCCTGTCCGTAGCAGTGTCGTTGTTTGTGGTATTGATGTCTCGACTGATCTCATCTTTTCTTGCTAAACTCCGAGCTTCTGCCACTTCCGTGCTCCAATATTTTCTTTCGTTGATCTTGTGAAAAGTGTATCGATGAAACTAATCGAACCAAAACACGCCAATGAAAGGTTGCCTCTCTTTGCCAGGCTGGATCATATTCTCTTCACGAAAATGCCAAATATTCTGATCAATTTGCTCAGCACACCAACATCAAACATGCCTTAAACACTCCTCAGTTTACCTGATGATGTACATCAAGGACCCGATCATTGCATACGCCATCCCGCACCGCTACGTCTTCTCCGAAGCTTACTCGGTTCAATAAAATGCTGAAATCTCTGCGGAAGCCACCTCTTTGTGGTCGATTGCGAACAGTTCTGCTTTCCGGTCCTCCCAGAGAATCCCGTTATATTCATTAACCCCAAACATTTTCCCCATTGTCTCTATCCAGAGCCGTGAATCCCACACGGTGACCACAGAATTCAAGTTTTTCATAGCCCTTTCCTGCCCTCCACCCCAACACCCTACTCCGCTATTGCGACATTTTCGGAAACTCCTACCTGGGATTGAC
Organism: Cladochytrium replicatum; assembly: GCA_025526935.1. Lineage (NCBI taxonomy): Eukaryota > Fungi > Chytridiomycota > Chytridiomycetes > Cladochytriales > Cladochytriaceae > Cladochytrium > Cladochytrium replicatum. The sequence goes on along the minus strand of JAHLKD010000042.1, from coordinate 359,072 downwards.
GGGCAGCGACAATTCTTCATGTTTTTCGGTTTTAAAAGGTTTTACGCATTTTTTGTGTTGGCGGAGAGCGATGCACAGCGTCTGATGGATGATGTGAGGGCACACTCTCTCCAACAATCCAAAACTCTTTTATTTGTGGCAGATTAATGACGCTGCCTACCTTGAACAAGTCTGCAATACGAATCCGGCCACCCGCTCCCTCTCTCGCTTCTGCCTATTGATTTTCCTCCTGTGGTGCCAGACGTTTCTTTTTTCGTAGTCTCGTAGAATCGGTTTCCCCAGTCAACAATCGAGAACGTTGGAGGTACGTGACTTATGACATACTGTTAAGATTCACGCTTTAAAAAAAAAGTTATGAGCTGGAACATTGTTTCGTGTGAGAGCCACGTTTTGTGAAGACACAGAAATCGGCACCAGGAATTTCCGGCCTAAGACGGTAAACGCACCGAAGAGCGCAACCTGTCGCCTTCCAAGTATGATCGCACATGTTTGGACCAAAATGCTACCCACGAAGGAGGGAGCAGGCACTAGTTTCTACAGTATCGATAAGAAAATGGGGTGGTGTCAACCGGTTTGCCATTTCACATTTTCTTCACGCACAAAAAGGGGGTACCTCGTTTGTGTTAAATCAGCGAAATCTTTCAGTTGACTGTATATAAAAACAAAAGGCTGCTTGCGGGGGGATATCATCATCTCTGGCCCTTGCATCTCCCTCACTTATCCGTGTCCATCGGCGCAGCCCCGTCCTCCTTCTCCCCTTCCTTCTCCTTCTCCGCCTTCTCCCCCTCCGCCTTCGCCTCCTTCCCATCCACCGCCGCGCCGCCTCCACCTCCCCCACTCCCCACCTGCTTCTCCGCGTCCCGGTTCTCAATCTTGTTCCTGATCAGATTATGCAGCGCGATCACCGCGCGGATCATCGAGCTCAGGTAGATCATCAGCATCTCGTCGTTCGTCTTGACGCTGAAGGCTTTGGTCATCTCTAGGCCCCTGAGATTGGGAAGGAGGTTGAAGATGTCCTGGAGGTTGTAGACGATCTGGTGGTTGACGGGCAGGGTGCCGTCGAGGACTTTGCCGAGGTAGTCGCGGATCTCGTCGAGTCGGGTCTGGAGGCCCTTGAGCGAGTTGAGCTGCTCGGTGATCTGGGTCGAGAGGGTGCCGACGGCGTTGTCTTTGATGTCGCGGAGGAGGTGCTCGACACCGATCTCCTCGGCTTCTTCGGCTTCGATCGAGGATGGGACGTGGTTGAAGGTTTTAGTCGTTGCCGTGCCGTCCTAACGTATAGAACCGCCGTAAGAGAAATGGTCAACAAATTCAGTCATTCAACTTGTACTCACGTCGTGAATTTCTTCTACGGCGAAGTACGCGTCAGTGGGAATGCCAGGTGCAGTCGTGGGCTTCACATCGATAATGACCAGAACTGGGTTGGGGTTGTATCGCTTGAAAAGCTCGTTGATTTCGAGATCTGAGGCTCGGAGCTTTGGACCGCTGTGATACCACCCAATCATCTTCTCCCTGGCTGGAGTTCAGAAGCGTCAAAAGAGGCGCAAAAGAATTAGCCAGTACTAAAAGCAAATTAACTGCTATCTCAATACCGTTAACTTTCTTGAACATTTCGCACATTGCTTCGTGGAAGTTGTGGTCCAAGTACCACACAGACGGGTCCTTCTCATCCTCCTCAAAAGGAACTAAAATTTAAGAAATCATGAGTCAAACTCAAAAGCGATCAAAAATATTGTAATGATGCTGATGGAGCAGTGATCTCGACATGCACCGAACTTGAGCACAAGCACCCCAACACCCCCACCCCCCCATCCAAAATTCTCTGCCTTGTCTTTTTACCGGCATAGCTGTTTGCGATGTTGACTTTCTTCCCGACCCACTGTCCCAGAAGCACGCCCACGACTCTCTTCTTTGTGTTCCTCGCAACGCGGTTGTAGTGGTCTACGACCGAGAGCAGAACGAGTGGGTGCACCACGACGCTTTCTGGTGTCAATGCTGTTGTTGTCGGCATGTTCGTGCTGTGTTGTAATGGATGTGTGTTTTTCGTGTTTGAGCAACTCGAATCGCTTTTCTCTGCCAGCTGCTCCGTCTACCAGTGCAGAAACAGAAAATCCCAGATCCTCTTCGAATATACCGATGTATCGATCAGCTTCCCTCTCGTCCAATGTTACTTGTGTGCCTTCGTTCCGGCTGTTGACGTCGCCCTTCCCAGCCACGCTCGAGCTTTCGGTGCGAGTTTAATGATGCTGGTAGGCTATTTTTCTAAAAAATAATCAAATCGGACTGATCACGGAGCATCCCGCCTCGGTGCGCATCGCAGACTCTCGGAGAATCCGAACTGCCGTGCGAATCCACAGTGGAGTCCCTCAAAAATGCAATTCTTTATGCAGAAGTATCAGACTTTCTGTTGGGTCTCGAATCCAGCGTGCCTCTCGTTCCGGAAGACCCTCCTGAGCCTCAAATGGTGAGAGAATTCACCCATCGTTCTCTGGGCCCGCTTGTGTGCCCACTTCAATGCGTCTAATCCAACATCCCCTTTTTTGGACAGAGCCTGGACCCACTGGTACTACACCTCGCGGACGCTGCAAACGAGCTGTCCGGACTGACCGAACTTCTCGATGTTCCATACTTTAAGGTTTTCTCCATGTTCTGTGCAACCCCTTTCTTACATTGTATTCATTGCACTTTTTATAGCAAGTGCGTGAAGAGCTCCCATCCGAGATCACCGAGGTTATCCGCACGCAAATAGAGAGGCGGTTGAGATCAAAGTGTCTGTTTCTGGGCAATTTCCTTGAGGGGAAGTTGCCCGAATCCGCAGATCAGTCCTGTAAGCGACTGAGTTGAATCCCTCCTTTTACCTACCTACGTGATGATACTGCACTCGAATAGCAAAATCGGGTCGGTCCTCGAAGCCCCCTTCCCCGTCACGGTCATCCGAAATCGCCGATTCGATTCGAATACTAGCGTCCGAAGTCGAGGAGCTCAACAACGAGTGCTGGGAACAGCGACAGGCACTACTCAACGCGTTCAGGGAATACACGGACGTGAGACTGAGGGCCTTACCCACAGATAACATCCAACTCACTCGTTTTTGCTCGTTAGACTCATCTCGAGTTTATACATGAAGCGGTCAATTTTCTGGACAAATATCCGTACGGCACAGAACTCGGGCGCCACGACGGCTTCAACAGTTACTTTGACGGGGTGATCAACGGGATGCACCTCAAACTCCGATGCATCGAGCTCGAATGCATTCTCCACGCGTCCACAGGGGAGGTCGGAGAAATCTTGAGCGAGATCAGGTACGAAAGGGGACGCCATTTAAGCTGGGAATGGGTTCACTAAATCTGAATCACACACGCGACACGACAGGGAAAGGATGGGACCAGTGGAAGCCGAGGTTGGGCAAAGGACGCAGAGGGTTGAAAGAATGCTTTTGGAGTACCGGACAGGTAGCGGAGAATTCGAGGGGATAGCGAGCGAGTATGTTAAAGTGATGAAAGATATCAAGACGGTGGAGAGGGATCTAGCACGGATGCGGACATGAGTGGAACAGGCAATAAAGGGTGACAAGCATTTCACTGTGGTGATATTCATAAACAGTGGCAGTGTTGAAATGGAAATGTCAAAGCCTCCAGTAACAATTCAATGACAATGACAAGTAACAGTTATGGTTGCGGGCATCGTGAGCGTTCACAGCCACCAGTGGTAGCGGGTTGGAAGGAACGAGAAAGTGAGTGGGTGGTAATTCGATCGATAGATGTCTGTGAGCATGATGGATGGATGGATGGAATACGGGTGATGCCTATGAGTGAGTGATGGATGGATTTGTATGATGAGGATGGATGGTCGGACTTGTATGACTATGGTGGGTGGGTGGGTTGCTCGTGTCTGCTTGCTTGCCCGCTGGTTGCATTGCACATGCACTGACCCCTTCACCACCCAGTCCCTTTCTTGTCCAGTCAATACTCTCTTGAACGATGTCGAAGCGAGGTGCGTGTTAAATCTGTCCATCTCTTGTCTATCCCTGTCTCATGCTGGCCGTTCAGGACGTGGTGGTACTGCCGGTGGCAAGTTCCGTTTGTCGATGGGTCTCCCTGTCGGTGCCGTTATGAACTGCGCGGACAACTCGGGCGCAAAGAACCTCTACATCATCGCCGTCTACGGAATCGGGGGTCGTCTCAACAGGCTGCCCGCTGCTGGCGTCGGTGACATGGTGCTCGCCACAGTCAAGAAGGGAAAGCCCGATCTCCGCAAGAAGGGTAGGTGGTCGATTATGGCATAAAGAGTTTGGAAATTGACACCTTTATTTTTACAGTGCACCCTGCGGTCGTCGTCAGGCAAAGGAAACCATGGCGCAGGCGCGACGGTGTTTACCTCTACTTCGAGGGTGCGTCGTCTTTGAGATAACAACGATTTATGGCTCGTGTGCTCACGTCTCTATCAATCATAGACAACGCCGGCGTGATTGTGAACCCGAAGGGTGAAATGAAGGGCTCGGCCATCACTGGGCCTGTCGGAAAGGAGTGCGCTGACCTGTGGCCCAAGATTGCCAGTGCATCCGGCACTGTTGTGTAAGCTGCATTGTATAGTGTCATTCAATATACGTCCACGTTCCACACTCTTTAATCAGTGGTCTTTAGTGTAGCATGGATCAATAACATCAATTTTTCAGTCTCCTAACTGGTACATCAATGAGTTCGTCGTCCCGACATCATCGACACGAATCGAGTGTAGTGCTTATCGGATCTTATGACAGTAGGGCTACATGATTTGGTAGCTGGCTGGGACCGTGTACTTCAACTCCAGCCCACTTTGCTTCCACCAATCGAGCACCTCGAAACGACGGTACTGGGTGGCAGTGTCGAAAGCACGATTGCTGTAGATCAGACCCAGCCCGCTGTTCTTCCACCATTCCAAAACATCTACTTTCCCAGTCTCGCTAGCCAAATCGATCGCGTCAATGTAATTAAGCGGGAGTCCACTGTCCTTCCACCACTGAAGCACAGCGACCTTCCCGCTCCGACTCGCCCAGTCCATCGCTCTAGATGAGTACTTTGACTCCGGTCCGCTGTGTTTCCACCAATCCAAGACCTCGATGGATCCCTGCTGGCTCGCCGAGTCCAACGCGTCCGCCGTCCATTTGAGCTCCAGACCGCTGTTCTTCCACCACTCCAGCACATTCAGCCGTCCCTCTTTACTCGCGCTGTCGATCGCGGCTTCGGTGTAGATGAGCTCCAAGCCGCTGGATTTCCACCACTCGAGCACGCTGGCATGGCCGTTCTTGCTGGCGTGGTCGATCGCGCGGTCGGTGTAGGTCTGTGGGCGGGTGCTCTCGTGGTGGAGTTTGAGTATCTCGACGTGCCCGCGCTCGCTGGCGAGGTCGATGGTCATGATTTTTGGGACGAGGAGGATCTGCACAAGCCGTCTGCGGAGGTGTGTTGCTGTGACGAAGGCCTGGCGGATCTCCCCTGCCCGCTCGCCGAGAGTGAGCAGAATCATGTCCACGATCTCATAGGGTAGCGTGGGCATAGCAAAAGTTGTCTTGAGCTCGTGTCGAAAGTTTGAAAAGCTTGGGGAAGTGGATTCCCTGCCCGTTCATATGGAAATGGAAGCAAACAGAAGCAGAAGGAAACAGAAGGTAACAGAAGAAACGCTTCTCGTGTTGATATTTGCTGATTAAATTTGTTCATTTTGTTATTTTTAATGTTCTTGTTCATCCGTAGTAAGGGCCACAACGGGAAGATGACGACACGAGGGCAGAATCTTTCGCAATGATCACGTCGTCTCGATCCCTAGAGTGGGTAACTGAATACTCGACCAGTGGCCTTGCTAGTTTGATAGCAGTGATTCTGCTGGCTTCGGGACCCTTCTCTGTGGCGCTGTTTGCGTCTCTAATGCGTTGAACCCCTCAAATGTACAAACCGCTCCTCTATTTCTTGTCCCAACTATTATGTTGGAGCTCTCCCTCGTGGGCAACGCCTCGGTCCCCAACGCGTTATCGCCTGCCAAATCTTCGGTGCGCTTACCGTCGTAGGCTGCCTCGTTCCCGGAGTGTTAGTGGAGAGATATCGCCTAGATCTGGTCATCTGAGTGATATTTCTAGGCTGATATCGGATCTTCACACTAGGATATTGTCAGTTAATGAAAGCACCGATGGCAAGTTTGTGTTCCTGCCAGTTTGGTCAATGGTCGTGATCCTGGTAGCTGGCATCGTGTTGCTGGGTTGTTGGCTTAGGTTGCATATATAACAGGCTGAAGAATGTTGCCCTCAGTGTGGGCAACAACTTTGTTGACCACATCGCAAAATTTGTACGATGGAACCGCGGTTGCTTCCCACACACCGCACCTCACATCCTCAGCACGCAATGCCGTTGTTCTGCCCTTGGCGTTCCGATATGGGAGCTCGTAGCTCACATCAGAAGCAGCTCTTTGAAAGAACAATCCACATCTTGGTTGCCAACAACTCTCCTCTTCACATTGGGATTTAAAACCACCCCTGGCAATTCAACACGAAGAATCTCCCGAAGCGAGAGAACCGTCCTTCTTGAAAGAGAGGACTCCAGCCTGGCAATGGGAGATTGCAAATCTGTATCAGGAAAGCGTGCTTCAAATGCACCGAAAGGGAGAGCTTTACGGCGATGCCGAAGGACGAAGAAGTCTCCGCTTCATTCATCCGTAAGCTTTAACATATTCTTGTGTCTCTTTTGCTCATCGAAGAAAGCTCTGTCAGGCTACCAGAGGACGAGCGGGTTAGCAGGGGACCCGTGTGCACGCACAGGCACTCGATTTAACATACGACCGCCTGAATGACGATTTCGATGAAACCCAGCTTGGCGGCCGTTTGGCATTACCGCCCGCATATTGTCAAACACTGCCAGAAAACTCCCAATCTGACATTGCACAGCGTTTCGGAACCAAGGGAGTACACCGAACCCCTGTGGCCATAATTGCGAGAGTGGGAAGTATACGATTGCTGCTCACAAATCGCGGACATCATCGCTGAGGGCGCGGAGTGGGATCGGGAGACATTGCAGACGATCATTAGGGAGTTTGATGAGAAGGTGGCGGATAAGATGGATGAGGATAGCGACGAGGACATGGCGGATCCGTATTACTCTGATGAGCGGTTTCTGATTTTAGGGAGATGTGGGCGAACTCGGTTTGTGCATGTCGGACCCGACAGCTGTTGATCCGTTGTGACTGGTAGGATCAAAATGGCTGGACGAGGGTCGCAAACAAGAAGGTTTTACAATCAGAATATTTCATTTCCGATGTGTGACGTAGGTTGAATACAAAGCAAACAACCTAATCTAATCTTGAACGCCAACAATATACGATTAGGAACCGAATCAATACAAATGCCCTCGCAGGATCAGATTCCTTTTCAACTCTCTGAGCTCTTTCCGGACCATGGCAACACACTCCAATCGACGATCAAGAGACCCAAAATTGCGATGTAATGTTTCCCCAACATCTAGGATGCGCAACGACGGTAGTTCCAAAAGAACTTTCATGACTTCCGCCCACGCTTGCTTAAAACGGCTGACATCGTTAATTTGAGCGTCTAGCCCAAGCATTCGGAGATGGGAAGCCATCTGAAAAGTATATTTCATAAGTGACTCTGCCAGGTTCTCCATTCCGATAAAGGATCCAGAGTGTATCATCAGATTCACGTTCGAAATTGTCGTACTCCCCGCTATAGAACTCGCCAACGCATCAAAGTAACTAGGAAGGACGCCGCCTATTTCGGTTTGGACAATGACCTGGAGATGCGAAAGGCGAGCTGCTCTTTGAAGACCCCAGAAAAGAGGTCTCGTCGATTTGCCATCCATTGCCTTAAATCTCGTGCCACTAAAATCCAAAGAGAGCCTCTCCAGATCGGGTAATGCAGCAATGGCCGAGCCAAGTGCTGCGTATTCCTCAGAATCGGCCCCAACAAATCCAAGCTTCAACGACCGCAGATTCCAAAACCCCCGCTCTAGAACATGCGCTGCAGAAAGTACCCAGCTTCCATCGAAAGTAATTTCATCCGTCCAGGCACTTTGGTAAGGCAAGTCATGCAGCTCGAGCTGCGTTAAGTTTGACATTTGATTATTCTCGAGCAGTCCTGAGAGAATATCTGCCCATTGTGAACCAGGAAACCGTGGTTGGGAACCATGCTCAATTTTAGCATACAAACGCAAGCTTCTGAGAGATTTGCAATTTCTTAAAAAATCTCCAATCAACATCCCGACAGATAGAAATTGAGAACTGAAGTCCCGGTGAGTTGAGGTATAGTTGGCTGTCCACTCCCAGGAGAAATGTATGAGCATGTCGTGCAAAGAGGAAAGACCTTCTGTGAGAGACAAAATCTCGTTTGAAGAGAACGACCCCTTACTGCATTTGAAGTGAAGTGATCTTAGTTGGTGCAACTTTCTCAGGAACTTCCCAAGAATTTGAATCGAAGTTTTCACTCCATCGGTTCCCAGTCGTTTCCCAAAGTCGATGTGCACGACGAGCTCCTTCAAATTGCCATACTTTCCAAAAGCCGCGCAAATATCTTCAAGATACCGAGGGTCTTCCAAGGTCCACAAATGCAGCGTTTGGATTGTTGGAGCAAGTACCTTCACAACGTCTGTGATGTGTGGCCCGCCATTTCTTCCCGCAACCTCGATAGTCCCCATTCCCATTCCCGGCATCCCAACCTCATCAGAAATTCTAATTCCCAGGTGGAGGGTCCGAAAGTGTTGCAATAGCGGAGACGGGGTTGGTGTGTTGAGGTAAAAGATTTGGTGAAACTGTTCCAAGCCGTCAATGCGATTAAAGCGGTTTGGAACCTCCGGCGCGATTAAGACGACTGGCTTCTCGTGAAGCAATGAGGGTAGCAGGAGCGATCTCAGCCGACGGCAAGTTTGGGAGAGGACAACGACGTAGCGATGGTCACTGCACCGATCGAAGCACATTGAAACGCATCCTTGTGAGCTGAAGTTACGATACAAATTTGGAGGGTGGGGAATTGCATATGCGATGAGAGGGCCCAAGAGCACATCGTCGGGAAGGGAGAGCAAGAAGTTTGTAGCCATTGCTGAGCAAAAATGGCGAAAATTTGTTAAGCCAGTCTATTTGTTTAGCGGGTTGGCTCCATGGAGATATGGCATCAGTGGAACCGAAAAGGTGTAAGGAATGTTAAGATACTCTGATCAAGCTTGCACAACTCATTACAATGCTGATCCCACTTGTTGGAATGATTATTGCGACCGTCTTGGTATTCTTCACCACGGGTTTACTTTCGCTCGAGAAAAAGGCAGATAGGCTGCTATCCTCTCCACCATTCCACAAAATTTCAACGGTCCCTCTATCCAGTGGTTGGTCAACAACCGCGAATGATAGAAACCAATGAGAGGATCCATGACTACCTTTCAGTTCTTATAACGATTCGCCCTTCACCGAAGCCCTCCTGATCCCATTCACGGAGCCCATGCATCTGATAAAGACACCAGATTCTAAAGACTAAATTCGACAGCTTCGAAAAAGGCCACCGTATCCGTTCTGTCCCTCTTGGTTCCGGCATTTTCATTTCGGACGGTGAATCATGGCGGCACCAGCGCAAAACCGCATCTCGCATTGTCAGCACAAAGACTTTCAGGGAGTTTGTGTCGGTCGTTGTCAGGAAGCAAGTGGACGAACCTGCCAGCGTGCTTACGAGATCAGCTGAAAGCGGGAAGATAGTTGACTTGAATGATCTATTCTTTCGATTTGTTCACGTTCCTGTTTCAACTTTTTTCCACTGACCTATAGAATACCTTCATCTGCTTAGTTTGACCCTGGACAGTTTCGCAGAGCTTGCCTTTTCTGCGGATCTGAATAGCCTGGCAGCTGAGGAGCCAGCGCCATATGCAAAACTTTTGATCGCTCAACTGAGTTTGCTAAGCAGATTCAATGTAAGTCACTGAGCAACCGAATTTATCAAATCAGACTGAGAAAGGTTTAGTGGCCGCGGTGGAACCTAACGGAAGGGCCCGAGGTGCTTCGCTTATGTCCGCGAATTTGGACGGGAGCTCGTCCGTCAACGACGGATAGCATCAAGAATGACGTAAAATTCAGCTCCGCTGATATCCTCCAGCAGTTCTTGCTTCACGCGGAAGAGCAGGGAGAAGAGGTTTCGGATGAGCAGCTTGTAGATCATGTCTTGAATTTCATGATTGCCGGTGCGAAACCGCCTGTGCCGGTCAACAATCAACTCAACGTTGAAACTTTTTCGTCTGCTTTGTAGGTCGTGATACCACCGCCCAGGCCTTGTCGTGGACGGTGTACAACCACAGAACCCCGGCATGATTCAGAACCGCGTGGAGGAATTCGATAGAGTCGGCCCTATCTCAGACATTTCCTACGACGAGATCAACAATAGGTTCCCTTACGGGAATGCTGTCTTCATGGAGACTCTCCGGCTCTATCCCTCGGTCCCAGCAAACTTCAAAACTGCGGTTGTAGATGAAGTACTTCCTGATGGAACAGTCATTCCCAAAGGTAATAACAAACAAAAAGTGCATGAGAACCATTCCATCTGATTCAACTGCAGGCACTTCGGTCATGTGGAAAGTTTATGTGAGCTTCTTCCTATTGCTGTTTCTTTGCTGTCAGCTCAAGTTCCAATACCAGGCTATGGGTCGAACCCGCCGAATCTGGGGAACTGATGCTGCAGATTTTCGACCAGAGCGTGGCAGGAGTTCACCACTCCTCCAAGCGATTTTGTGTTTCCCTCTTTCCAAGGAAGACCTCCACTGTGCTTGGGAAAGCGACTGGCTACAATCGAACGGACATTTTAATTGAAGCGTACAATCCTTGAGCTTGTCACTGACCACGAACTAGCAATTTTCGTGCTGGTCTCAATCTTCCAAACAAATGCTACAGGCTTCTCACGGAGCAGGGACGGGATCAGCAATGCCCTTACGTAGCGAGGGAAGGTTTGCGAAAGGTTAAGGACATAGCCCTGGTTGAAGCAGTGTATTTGAAACGCTCGTGTGGAATTCCATCAACCGAGACGAGAGAGCGGAGTGGGATCAGTGAGAGACCCGAGATGAATGATTTCCTTCCAAAAAAGTACACCTGAAGACAGTTACTGTGTTCTGATTCATCAATGAGCAACCTTTTCTTGTTAAATAACTTTGCAAAGAAGCTGTAGATACAATGCACCCAAAAGAAAAAATTGTAGTCCAAAATAAGATAAAAAGGTTCCCAAAGTTACACATTAAAACATCGTAGAAAATTCAATACAAAGTCAAAGTCATCGAGCATTAACCAAAGTCATCTGCACGTCTTGAGGAGCTTAAAAAAAATGGAACAAGCAACGTAAATCACAAAGAACAAATGTCTTTCTTCTTTTCACGCTCGTCTGATGGATGGGCTGGCGGAGACAAAGAAAGTGCTGATGAAGGCAACCAGTTGGATTATGGCGCACGCAAAGTAAAGCGTCGGGATGAAAGTCTGAACCGTCGAGCCCCAGATGAACCCGCTCAACTAAAAAGTTCAATGAACATTAAAGACCCCCGAATCATGTTTGTGTAATGTCTTACCGGTGCAGCGATAGCGTTAATGACCTGCTCCAAGATCATCAGAACAGATTGGATGAACCCAAGCCGATCAGGCTCGATGATCTGCGCAACCATCGTCCTCGACGGTACCGTCAGCATCTGCCCGAACGCCGTGAGTGGAAGCACTGCCCACAACAAAAATTATTAACCAACCCAACCAAATTCACAACTCATCCCGAAACTCACATGCATAAATCATCCACGGCTGCACAGTCATCCCAAACAACACATGCTCTATCTGCAGCACGACAAGGTAGATCCTCAGCTGCCCCATCCCAATCTGTACCTCCTCCTTCCGCCTCTCAGGATCCAAATGCACCATCGTCTTCTCAAGCAGTGGAGTGGAATCCGTCGCATTCGACGACGACGACACTGCAAGACCGTCAGCTGCCGCGATGATGGACTGCTGGCTCACGCTCCTCATGCGCGGGAACCCGGGTGCGCTGTTGAACGCCCGGGGAGGGGGAGATGTGTTCGGGGACGGAAAGCTCGACGCCGGTGGCGGGGAGACAGATTTGTAGTACAGCTCCACGCGCTGGCGGACGCGTTTCTCGATGAAGGGAATGACGATGACGGTGGCAAGGCCGGATGTGATGGACTCACATGCTCCGTACACAGCGTCTGGGAACACATCTGTTTCAAAAGCATATGTGAGCGCAAGTTCAAGAAATCTTCTGAGAAAACTCACCCCAGTGGAATCGCTTGATGGTGTACCATGTCCGTGCATTTCCTTTCATCGATCCGGCGAGAATGGCAATGAAGAACGGGATCATCACACCATAGGGCACCTCGCTGAACATGCTGATAGTCCTTTTGTACCGATCGACAAGACCCACCAACGAATCAGATGAGATCACTGTTGCGGGATCGACAACATGGGTTTCCTTCATCAGAGTTGCAACCCACACCACCGCAACTGTTCCGAGGAGCGCACTGAGTGCAAAAGGAACTACCCATACTCCTTCTGTCAGCTACAAAATGCGGATCAGTAAACTGGCGGCTCAGGTTATGGCGATTTAAGCTTACTGTAGTAATGTAGCCTGCGAGAATCGTGCCCAGAGACACAGACACAAGCCCGAGACCCTGGAACGATGCAATGTACACTGAACGCTCGTCAGGGTGCGTAAGGTCCACGATCGCAGCCAGACAAACGGACACAAGTGCAAGCAAACCACCAGTGAGTCCAGTTATGAGCTTTCCAAGACACAGCCACAGAATGTCCAAGTCGAAGAAAGCGTTGATGAAGATATTGGTTCGGTCCAATACGATTCCGCAGATAGCAAGAAGTACAATGGGTTTTCGCCCGTATCGATCCGAAAGATATCCGTACACCGAGCCAAGGAGAATCACTATTGGTAATAACAAAAGCTTAAGCTAACGAAAGTATCGAGTGATTCGAATACTAACATGGAACAACCTCGCAAAGCTGGAGGATCGGAAAAACTGCCGCAGTACGAGCCAACACCTCATCGTTTCTCTTGCACTCTTCCGGATCCACAGGTATTTTTACAGAAGAGAAGAAATCCACAGCAATCGCATCCGCACTCGGACCCAAGTTCTCATAGTACGTCCTGCACGTTCGAATCACCACATACATCCGCAAGGGAGTGTCACCCATGACAATACTGAATATAAAACAGTTAGAAACCAATAACCAACGTCGAAAGGGTTGGCATGTCAATGTCAAACCTACCACAAGACAAGGAATACCACAGCAGGAAGAATTGCCATCACGGGCCAATTAATCTTCCTCTTCTGCGGAGGCGTCGTTCGTTTCAGCTCATTAACGAGCTTTGAGCGCTCTTCTTCCTGATACTGTGATAAACGCCGGGAAGGCCGTCGAGGGTCGGTCCGGAACTCCGGAAGCGGTGTGTTCCGGTCATCGGACTCGTCTTGAGATGCACGTCGCGAAGGGCGCCGCGAGTCAGTTCTGAATTCTCCATGCTGGGAAGGACGACGCTGTTCCGTGCGGAAGTTTGGGCCATCGACAGCGGCTCTTGCGGAGTTTTCCATTTGGAAAAGTTTCGTTTTGGAGGCACACGTGGGAAAGTGGAAAATTATCGACACACTTGCAAGTTTGATCAGCACGTTGAATCACAATTCATATAGCATTTCTGTCAGCAAACTGGATGGAATGTTCAAAAGTAGTTAAAATGCTGGGTAAAATCGAAATCAAAGTTACTTTTGTAGCTCTACTCTTTGTTTGCCTTCGAACGGCCACTCTCTGCTGTCATCCGTTGAGAAATAGGTGCACATATAGCAATAATCAAGAAAAATTGCAGGGCATCCTTAATGCCTTTGTTAATTAGAAACTCAAAATCCTTCCCCTCCAGGCTCAAACCCCAACTGGTTTGTAGTAGAACCTGCAGAGCTTTTGGCACTTTATCAAACATGGCGGAGAAGTGTCCGAGACCAAGTAGCGGTGCGTGATGGCGTCAGTAATGACTCCTGCAATGACTCCATTTTGAGTTTTTGTTGTCATTGCCAGCTGAGCAAAACAGAGGAGAAAATTTGGGTGAGCTTGCAGCACTGAAATTGCACCGAGAATTTTGACACCCGGGGTAAGGTTTCCTTACGACAGTCTGTAAGTACAATGACGGTCACTCCAAAAGGACAGGTGAGTCATTCAACTTTGATGGATTCAGTTTCAAGTTTGGCATTCAATTTATAAGCAGTGGATACAACGGAATCAAGGAATAGTTGAAGGGGCAAAATTAAATCACAGCACCTACATGAACGTAATGCTGAACAGGCATGATCTCAAACAGTCAAAACGGCCGTCGCGAAGAGTCCGACATCGTCCCTACAGCTTGAGAATCGCTTTAACAAATTCATCCAAAGTGGTCAAGGTTGTCGTTTTCCACCTCTGCTCCCTCAGCATTCCTGGCTACCGCCCTTCCACCCATTCGCTTCCTTACCAATCACCATGATCCCACCATCATCCTCAGCAATCATCGACACCAGACTGTTCTGATCTCCCGGTGGGCAGCTGGACGGGATGCACACCCGCTGGCTCATCATCTCCGGTCTGTTCAACTAATATCCTCGTCCAGATGTAAAACCTGATTCCGGGCGGGTCTGGAAAGCGAAAATTGAGCGACTGCGCGGGTCTGGAAAGCGAACATTGAGTAACTCAGTATCTTTCAAAGGCCGGGGAGGTTTCCTCGTGTGCATGGCTTTAGTACAGCACCCATCGCTTGTTACTCGACCACTCCACCAAATCGATCACAATGGGATCTGCCAAAGTGGCCACGTTCTTTTCATGGGCGGTTGCGGGGATGGGTTCGGTGGGTTTCCGTGGTTTCCGCTGCCGTTCATCGCACAACCACAAGCTGGTGCATTCGGGAACGTCGGACTTTGGGGGTTTCGAAAGCATCAGAGATAAGAACCGAACCTTCGTCGTCGCTTGGCGGAGTCCCCGACGATGAGAAAGATATGGGACTCTTGGAGATCGACAGTGCTCTTGTGGAATGTGGCCTATTCGGTGGAGAACTGCGAATCCTAAGGAGGAGAGAGCTGCTGCGAGGAGAAGGTTGTGCTCGAGGTACTAGCCCCTATAGCGATATTCAAGGAGCTTGGTTTGGAGAGACGGGATGTCACGTAGGATGGTCGGGTTGGTGTTGGTTGACGGATCGTTGGGATCGACGGACAGGAAACGCTCCGCAATTTCTTCCCGTAGATAGCAGACTCCGAGGTTTAAGGAATGTGCTTTCCCTGGTTGATGACAACAGACTTGAACTTGAATAGGAGTTGGAGAAGGGCGAGATCCGCCCGCTGGAAACCAATTAATGACTCTGAGATAAGTCTCGAGAAATGGATCCAGAATTTCGGAGAACGGAAGCTCGGAGTAGAGCGTGAAATCAGTCGAGAGACACCCCAACATCTAAATTTGTGTACGAAGAGGACTAAAATTTTTTTCCAAAGCGGTCAAATCCATCATTGAAGGGTGGAAAAGAGCACTTCTGCTGGAAAACATAGAACTGAACAGGGAGGATATAGAACAATCATAAGTTTGATGTTCGCGACCTAGCAGGATCATCGCCGAAACAAAGTGATGTGTCGGGACGTACTTCAAGGAGGGAACTCGCTGCGGTGACAGTAATATATGTGGGCAACGTCGCCCGATCTGCTGAAACCCAACGCTCGTATGGTACAGCAAAGCTGATTTCGTTCAATTGCCACAATGAGGATTTTGGTTAAAAAGGTTTACCCGTTCCATACTGTCTATCTCAAAGAATTTGCAACATCCACAAGGATCCATTACACACGGAGACCCACTTCAACTAGCCCATGCTCCTCGAGCCACCTTTCGCAATCCAGCGCCGCCATGCACCCCGACCCCGCAGCCGTCACCGCCTGCCTATATCTCCGATCCTGCACGTCCCCAGCAGCAAAGATCCCGTCCACCGTCGTATAGCTCGTCCCGGGTTTCGTCACCACGTACCCTTCCTTGTCCAGCTCCACCCCCGAAGTTATCCCCAGCAGTTCCGTGTTTGGCAGGTGCCCGATCGCATAAAACAGTCCGTTGACATTCACGCTCCTCGTGCCCTTCGTCACCGGGTCCTGAACCACAAGCTCCCTCAACAGCTTTCCATCACCCTTCGCTTCCACCGGCACCGTGTTCCACAGCACTTTGATTTTATTGTTCCTAGCCACTCTGTCCTGCATCGCTTTGGAAGCGCGGAGACGGTCCCTGCGCACTAGAAGGAGGACTTCTTTCCCGTACTTTGTGAGGAAAATGGCTTCCTCGCACGCAGAGTCGCCGCCTCCAACGACGGCGAGCACACCGTTCCTAAATATCGGTACGGCGCCGTCGCATACAGCGCAGGCCGAGATCCCGCGCTGCCAGTACGATTGCTCCCCGGGCAAATCGAGCCTTTTCGCAGTCGCGCCGGTCGCGAGCACGACCGCAGACGCGTGGATGGGCGTACCCGCCTCCGTCGTCAGCACAAAAGGTCGGTTCGATGTGTCCAAAGACGAAATGGTCTCAGTGTGAATGGTCGTGCCCAGCCGTGTTGATTGCAATCTGAACAAATCCATCATCTTGGGTCCGCTGATACCCTCGGGAAATCCAGGAAAGTTTTCCACTTCGGTTGTAGTGGTGAGTTGTCCGCCCGGCGCGACGCCGCCTGCCATGAACCCTTCATAGAGGACCGGGGTGAGATTCGCGCGGGCGAGGTAGATCGCGGCGGTGTGTGCTGCGGGGCCGGAGCCGATGATCACGACGCGGTGAGGAAGCGCAGGGGTGCCGTTGGTCTTTAGTGATGGGGGAGAAGAATCGGAGTGTGCGACCCCATCAGAAAATGATCGCAAGGGAGCAGCGGCGGCTGCCAAGATGGTCGACGGTGTCGGTCCAGCAAGGTGATTTGCGATTGCGCTGATGGCAGATACGGCGCGGCGGACGACGGGAGAGGCCGCGGAGGTCGCAGCGGCAGAAAATGGCCGATGGAAGGGAAACATTTTTGAGATGAAGTTAGCGGGTGGAGAAATTAGTTTTTGTTAAAAAATAAGAGATTGACTTATCACCTATCCGATGAGATCAGGGAATCCGTTTGGACCGAGAACTCTACTCGACCCAAGGTTCGGGATGTGCGGTTGATCACGAGATTGCGTTGTGGTTGGAATCAACGGCGTCAGTTCATTGAGTTTTTTGTAGTGTCGATAGAGTCGTTTCGTCCTGCAGCCGCCCTGATGTGTTCTCCGTAACGAAACTATCCCCGTCCTACGAAATGCGTTCTTCCTACCGAACCACAATTGATCAACATAAAGAATCTTCACGAGTCCCCGAATTCTGCTCCGGTCAAGAAATTGCTGGACATTCCCGCCTCGATCCCGACCGTCGGCGAACTACCACTAGTCTTCCCCCGCTGGACCAGACCCGACGCCGACGGGTTCACCTCCAAAGCATCTCCACCGACCAACACCTTCTCCGTCTCTTCTGATTTCTGCACGTTAGGAAGCTCTGTGATTGTGATTGTTGGTTGATCAGCATCGACGACTGACTGTGGATTTGTTTGTAGAAGTACTTGCTCAGCAGCTCGATTCCATGCTCCCTTACCTCCCACACAACCCTCGCAGGCTTGATGACGAAGTTATCCAGAAAAACTGGACACGGTATGTTTGAATGATTGACACATTTACCCTACTGAATCCCACATCTTATCAATAGTTCCCTTGATGTATTCAATCACGGACATTGTAACCAGAACACCTTCGCTCGATCCATGCACCGCACCATTACACCAGCCCAACAACGTCGCCAAGTTCGCCCACCTACGGTAAAACTCTGTCCCATTTTTAGTTTTATGCTGAAAAACTTTGCTATTGATGGAAAGCAGCTCATTGGGCTAAACATGAGGTACAAGAAGCAGCATCCCGAGGATGATGACCTCACAACAATCAGAGACATGCACAGGATTTGGCAACTGGAAGAATCATAAAATGGGTAATGCGAGGAAAGAGAAAAATTGGGGAAGCTACGTGACAGTACTGTCTTCGTTAAGCATTGGGAGGCAGTACAGAGAGGATGTTGTGGAAAAAGTGGCGAAATGCAGGTTCAGGCGATGACGGAGGTTCGTGTTGGTGGTTGGGAAACATGACACAGTGCGCACGTTTGGCCTGTCGATCTTGCTGTCTGGTTAATACTTTGCACTATGAAAAAAATGGATATTTGAACTAACAAAAACTCCAAGTGTTTGGGTGGTTGCATGTAAACAATCTGACTTGTTGCTTATAGAACGGTAGACGAGATGGAACATCAACAGAACATGTTCCAATTTGAAGGCAATGATATTGTTGATGGGATCGACAACGAAAATCTTCATGTACCTGAGATTGGTGATCTCGATGGGATTTTTGAACGGCATGCAATCGAAATAGACAGTGACATATCTTATGGCATTGCTCACGAGGATGACATTGATGCACTTGTCACTGCGCATTCTGTTTTGAGACGTCACCTACTAGTGTATGGCAACGCCCTTGCTACAGCTTCGGGAAGAGAGCACACTCAATTCGTGGTTGCCAGTTTACCCGAAGAGGATCGCCGAGTGGCTATCATCAACTTGTTGGAGCATCATGTTGAGCAATCCATTTTCATCATGGAAAGGATTGAATATGCAATGGACACGTTGCTTGGCACAGAAGTGGTAGAGACCACATCAGCACCACGGAACACTCCTGGCCGCCCACGCAAGGCAATCTCCATTGGTCTTGTCTACATTATGAGGAGATAGGGATACGGAATGCAAACAATGGCAGACATCCTTGCATAGAATACACTTCGCAATCATATAGTGAACGAGAACGCCTCCCTACGCACAGACATTTCAGACGAGATCTTGGATACCCTGGTACTTCAGGCAAAGTCAGCAGTAGGGTATTGCTCACAGTTTGGTGCCGCTATGATGCAAGGTGATGCGTGTGAATGACTCTGATATCACTGCACTTTTGAATAATGTTGACTGTACCCATCAGGATTCCTTGTTGCTCGGTATTGGCTCTTTGTTCCACTGAACAGAATCAAAGCATCTCAACGTCATGTTGACAGTGAAGCGACATCAGCCCGTCAATCTCGAGGAATTGTTCGCAGGGTGTACCGAGTAAAAGATGTCACGTCCCTCTGGCATATTGATGGAAACCACAAAATGAAGAGATGGCGGCTAGCGATTCATTGTTGCATTGATGGAAAGTCCAGGCTTGTCGTTTACGCAAGGTGCAGCAATAGCAATTCAAAGCATACGGTTCGAGAAATATTCCTTGAAGAGGTACATTAAATTGATGTGCAATCATAAGATACTTAAGTGTGTACTGCATAGGGTATACGGCGGTATGGATGGCCCAGTCGTATTCGAACAGATGACGGCAGGGAAAACGTTGATGTTGTCGCTCTGATGGAAGAACACTGGAGGCCCAATCGGGGATCTGCAATGCAAGGGCCCAGTAACCAGCGAGTCAAACGCCTGCATCGCGACGTTCGTCAGAGCTGCACGTCAGTTTTTATTTCGCTGTTCTGTTGGATGGAAGAGCAAGGACTCCTGAATCCAGATGCTTGTTTTGGACATGTTTGTGTTGCATCTGGTATGTTGTGTCATTTCGAGATTTTTGCTTTGATTTGAAGTGACATCCTTGTAGGTCTTTATACCGTTAGTGAACAAAGCATTGGATCAATTTCGAAGTTCGTGGAACAACCATTCAGTGCGGACCATGGGAATGACACCGCAGCAGGCGATGTCTGACTGGCAAACAAGATGTGGAACTGTCAATCCTCATGCAGACGACGATTTGTTTGCCCAGGATGTCGACTACTACGGCGCGATGTGGCCATGGCCACGTGGCCCTCCAATCCCAGAATTCATGCCACATTTGCAAGTTGAACCTCTTCCAACTGATTTCCAGATTGATGATGATGATATTGATGCAATGTGTCATTAAGCTGGTGTTGGCCTGAATGACGGAAACGGAGGAGTTGATACGTTTATCAGATTGCGGGATCTTGTTGTCACCTTCATAAATGCTCAATAAAGCAAACATCCTTGATCCAAGACTGTCTTATGTTTGGTGTCCTTCGGATTCGGGGTGGCGGGTGACACTCTTTTTAGATGCTCTTGTGTGTATTTCATAAGAATAGAATCTGACATCAAGCTGTATTGAAACTTGCTGTATGGTTGCCATTGAAACGTGCAGGGAAAGTTAGGAAGAACCCTTTGATAAACTCCTGAATCCTGAGTCTATAGTTGAAGGAGACCTCGCCTGCACACGTCGAGATTTTTCCCTCCAACACGCCCGCCATCGCTTGTGTCAAATCTCCGTCTAGACTGACGTCTGGTCTACGAATGGCCCTCACATCTCCTTCCGTACGATCAAAGCGTATCTTTTAGATTTTGATACATTAGACCTCTCACTGTGATAAAACTAACCGCTCCTGAACTTACATATAATGGAGTGGATGGGTCAGAAACCCTTCTCGCACATATGTCAACTGCAGCAGCAGCGGCACTCGCTCCATCCCATTGTTTGTTTGCCACAATCGATGTGATAAGTGCATCCTTGTATTGCTTGAGCTGGCAAGGTGAATAAAATTAGCTGTGTGTTTATTTGAACTTATGTACAAACCTCTGAACTGTTCATAATACCACCACCAGCAGCACAAAGACAAAGTCGGCTGGTAAACTCTTCTTTGGTTACCGTTTGTCTCATCTCCGAGAGGTAAGTAGTGAGAGCTGAGAGTCCGTCTGGTTTAGAAATCACCTGGCAAATGATTGAGAAAAAAAATCAGACCAAACATCCAAAATTTAGATTGCACACAATTCTTACACGAGCAAGGAATGCATTTTGCATGATCCCTTCTTTCATGTGATTCAGGGATGACAGCAAAGGACGAATAAAAACGTCACGAATCACCGTTTCTTTGAATGCCCCAAGGTTTGTTGGTAATTTGCAGAGCTTCACACACGTACGTTGCTGTCGCTGTGAGACATGCTTGTTAATGTCAAGATAAAAGAACCAGTTTGCATACTCACATGTTCCACCAGCAATGAGATGTTTTGCCAGAACGATCCAACCAGTAAATTGCTGTCGTTTTCGGCAGCATTGCAAATCTGGTTGTAGAAGTTGGACCTGACTTCACTCCATCCAACCCGTAGTTCTTGGTGCACTAGCAGCAACTTGATCACTTCTTCCTCTCCTCCTCCAAAATCGCAAAGATTGCCGGGTGGATCGGGTCATCCAGTATAATATGTGACACGATGTAGCCGAAAAAAGCTCCGAGGTGTTTCAACCTTGTTTGATCTTTCATCACTTCCGTAATTGGACGGAACGCCAACGCAAGATACCCCGTTGTACCATCGCGTTGTAGAAGAAATGTCTCCAATTCAAACTGAAGAACCATCCTCACAACAGTTGCTCCTACTCCTCCCGCGTCAATGCTTTCAGCAGTGCTAGGAAATAGGAAACATCAATGGAAACAACCAAAATTATTAAAATAAAATACCTAAACATTGGAGACCCACTCCATATCTCTTCATTTGAGGACACTCCCACAGGGTTGAGGACCATGTCCGATACGACTGACAACATGTTCAGCATTCACTCTTTGGTCACCTCGTCGGCAATTGGAAATGCAGACCAGTCTGGTATGTGTAAATCTTTGATAACAATCCCGGACCTGTCCTTGCGGTGGTGTTTACGCATGAACGACTGCCATGTGTCTTCCATCAAACTGTCCCCTGGCAACGATAATCCAACACTGCCATGTGCGTTGGCAGCAGGAGAACCATTCCTGCTTGAATAGATCAACCTTTCATCAAAGTCATTCCTACTTCAATTGATCAACCATCCATTTTTTCCATTTTTTTCACTTGATTGTTACCAGGTATATTCAGTGGGAGAAGTCAGGCGCAACCGTTGAGTTCGCTCTTCTTGTTCTCCGTTCTCTGACTGAGAACGGACTCGCCTTTGGCGCTCAACACCTGAACGGTGCACGGGAGTGTAAGCGAGCAGGTATTCCGGATCTAAATCCTCAAATTCTGGTACCGGAATAGGTGTGATTTCTCGTCGCACAAGCCTTTCACCACGTAAAAAGGCAGACTCCATATCATCGATAGAGTGGATTGGGCGGTGCCGCAGATGTAGCACAGGTTGCACTTGACGAGAATATGCGACAACTTCATTGGACGATAGCAATTGCGATGACGATGAAAAACAGTCACACGGCTGTTCCTTTGGAAACATGTGTACATTCATTGCGGCGCCATTGGGTTTCCTGCCAGTGACCAACCAGGCATTAGCACCTTCCGGTACATCAAAATATCAATACATACCACATAAGTTGACGAGCTCCAAATACGGAAGCCGTCCTTCTTGAGCTGCTTGCACAAGCTGGCCTGGCAGCCCTGTTGAACAGCAGCTGAATTTGTGCTTGACCATCTAAAATTAAGAGTGAGTTGTTAAGAACATACTATTTAATTACCCTGAAATACCTTGGCCATGACAAATCCATCCAAAAGTTGGCAAACTTCATGATCGTACAACTGCAACCTGCTACCCCGTTGTTGATACCGAAGTTTCAACGGTACCGACACACTATCGATAAATTTGCGGCGCACGTCCACTTCTGTATCTTGCGCAGTGAGTGTAACCACGGCTCCCCGCACGTCAGCCGCCCGATGTTCGATGCTTGAACCTAGATTCAAGATTGGCAAATAATACAGCTACCACAAAACAGATCCTTTGTGAGTGATTGATCATAAAAATCTGCTGTACATACCATCTCAGGCTGCGCTGGCAAACGGTTCCTGGAGCTGCCAGTGGAGTTCTGATTGGGCCCAACCCCAGAGCGGCGGCCAGATTGGCTCTGAGTAGAGGCACTTGCCCGACGTTGCGCATCGGTTATCGCACCACAGACACCTCGTCCATTTCTTTCAGTTACCTGACGTTGCTGCACATTGCATAACACATATGATGATGCGATCAACAACACTAATCGCTTGGGACTTGTCACTCACCACCCGGGATAACGCAGATGAACTCGGGGGCATTTCACCTGGAATACATATCATTTGGTGGGATTGCATGTTATTGAAATTTGCACAAGTGAAAATCACATTTGCATAGTGCACCTGAAACAGTAACCGAACTCGTACTCGTAGACGGCGCGTTATTCACCATAGAGCCACTATTCACAATCCCATATCTTGTCCCAACAATAGTGATTGTTGCATCACTCGGGACACCAGATGAACCGGATTCAGCTTTCGCCACGTCAACCAGCAGAGTCTGACCCTCTGCTCATAAAGAAAAATCAGTACATTTGAAACAGCTAAATCAATCAGCTCGGCAACTTTCCTTCGAGTGACAGCAGATCTTCCTCCGTCAGAGTAGAGCAAGTGTCATAGTGACACAAGGCAAAAGTATCCGAACTTGCAATGAGTCCCTCCCGTTTCAGTAAACAGCCGGAAGTGGTCTTGAGATCTTGCAGGTTCAACATTCCACGAGTGGGATCAGGCCTGTTAATGTGAAGGCTAACTCGAGGCTTGCTTTCGGTAAGAACTTGCAAGAAAATGTGCATATTACTAACAACAAACAAACAATGCCAGTGGGGGCCAGAGGGGTGGCAATGGCAACAGCGACAGTGGGAGAGTACAATCACGATTGACAGTGGAAGAGTGGCACCGTATCAGTGGGAGGAGACAATAAACGACAAAAGAGATAGTGGCAGCGAAGCGAGGTGGAAGAAGCAAGCAATGGTAAGTGCAATGTCACTCCGGTTCTTCCTCTTCACTTACCAGAGTAGATTTGAAAGGATGATTCGTTGCAGGTAGCTGTAGACGGAGTGCTGGAACAATGGCGGGGACAGTGGCAACTTAAGGATCCATGAAGAGATGGTGAGGACAACCACGACAAAAGAAATGGCAGCAGCGAGGAGAGGTATCAAATCGAGAAATGGTAAGCACAATAACAGGAAAAATCGATAGCGAACAGAAAATTTCCTGGAGGATAGATAAGCCGAATGGCGACAAGCGAGCAGCGAGGGGAGGAATCGAGGTGAGAGAGCAAGAAATGGTAAGTACAATCACAGTTTTGAACCACCATCATCACTGACCTGACCAGATCGCACAGCGACAAGTAAGGAGCGACCAGGAAGCAGCGAGCAGCGAGGAGCGAGCAGGGAGCAGGGACAAGCGAGGAGCGAGCAGGGAGCAGGGACAAGCGAGGAGCGAGAAGGGAGCAGGGACAAGCGAGGATCGAAAGCAAGAGAAGGTAAGTACATTCCAGCTCTGGATCACCTCCTCACTTACCTGAAACTTGCTATGGTGGGTCTTGTCAGAAGTCACCGGTGGCAGTGTATCTGGCAAGTGGCGGTGAGAACTGCATGAATTTTTCGCGTATGTGTACTGACCGACATTTGGTTGATTGCGCATTCAAGTTGTGGAGTGATGGTGTGTATGTGGGTGCTGTTTGGTTTGCCGGTGTGTCTTGGTGTGGCGCAGAAGGTATGCTGTGTGGTTGTTGAGGTGTGCGCACTGATTTGCTTGATGTGTGCATGGCATCGATATTGTGTGTTTTTGCATTGTTTATGTGTTTATTTTTTGTGCAAAAATCCCGCCATAGTTCCTTGAGACAGTGGAACAAACCAAACACTCACACACCACAGTCTTCCTGGTTAGGCAATCCTAGCCTTGATTTGTATAAGCCACAGAGTGCTTGTGTGCAACAAGGGAATTTGCTTAATCATCACCACATATTCAACTGGGCCAAGAGACAGAAGCTGGAGCTGTTGTGCTAGCTACACTACAGCTACAAATACCCACTGATACTACAAGAAGCCCTTGGTTTTTAACACAGACTCCCAAGTCCAGGACACCTGTACCACTCCAAAGATCTATTTCCAGTACAGCTTTGCCAAGTATTATCAACGTGCAAACATCAACTCAGCGAGAAAGCGGCGGGAATAGCGACAGCTAGAGAACCTGAGGGTGTGGCGAGCCCAGAGCTCACATCCTTCGCTGGTCACCACGGACCCTCAGCAAGTTGACGCAGGCATTTGTTGGTTTGTGCAATACATTGAGGCAATGCTTGCACACTACCACCTCGAACAATCACGCAGAATGGCGCTGGCGAGTCTACCAGTGGAAGCAGCAAGAAGTGGAGTGAGTGTGCAAGTTCATTGCCACACTGGAGAGGGACAATCCAAGACCGATCTGGCAATTGCTTAGGGAAATGCATCGGTCAACAGGTTCCCAACGCATCTGGCAATTAGGGCCTTCAGAAGCTCATCAAGGCACGACTGGCTTTTTGTGTACGGCTTATCTGTGAGACAGCCGAAGTATACATCTCGTCAAGGTGCTTTCGCACCACAGGGGCGCTGAATGTGGAGCCTCACCAGTTGCCCAAGCTTGTCCACCCATGTCTTCACTTTGAGTCTGGGGATGTCTTCGCTTTGAGTCTGGGGATGTCTTCACTTTGAGTCTGGGCATGTCTTTGCTTCAAGTCTGGTTGCCTGTTGAGCCTCCTGGACTGCAAGGATCGAAGGTGCTGGTACTCAGACAACAACTGTGGCGATCCATGTGTGAAGCCATGAATATCCGGCTGATGATATACATGTACTCCAACCAGCACACGGGGATCAGCCGTGGATGTTCACAAAGGGGTGAATTGACTGATATGAAATAGTGTGTGAGGAGATCATTGTCTCTTGTGAACTTTGAACTTCGCTCCGAGACTCCAGGCAAATGATGAACCAAGTGGAACTTTTGTTGGAAACAAGTTATCTTATTGTCTCGGAGCTCATATCCCAGTTTCTCAACACATGAACGAACGATAAACTACATGCACTACATGAAAACAAAAAAAGTCGGTCTCAATTCAGCAAGTCTGGAACAAAGCTGATTGATTTAACAACGTACCATTTCGGGCCATCGCCCCCCAAACCCACCCACATTGTTTACCCTCCCGGCAGGCCAAATACCTACCAGCTTTCAAATACACCAATCTCGAGCGTCCTAAACCCGCCCAAAACCAACCAATATCTTCTCAACATAAGACTGTTTAGATCAGATCGGTCACTATAAAAATACAAATTATGTGAATCAATTTTTGTATAAGGCCATGCGTGATAAACGACCCACCGTTCATGGGCATTTCATCGATCTGGGTACTGTAGTACTGTTCGATATCCCTCAAAATCTTGATATCGTCGTTTTTTACAAAGTTGATTGCTGTTTTTTAAAAAAAGAAACAAGTGCTCAACGATTCTTCTCTAAGATTCCATTGTTTTGCCAAAACACATACCAACACCTTTGCGACCAAAACGCCCAGAACGACCGATGCGGTGAATGTACAGTTCACGGTTGTTGGGAAGGTCGTAGTTGATGACTAGCGATACTTGCTGCACGTCGATTCCACGAGCCCACACATCCGTAGTGATCAACACACGGCTGCAAAAGACAAAAAACAATGCATGAAAATCGCATCATCTCCTTCTGGTACTCGTAATTACTCACCTAGAGCCCTGACGGAACTCCTGCATGATAGCATCGCGCTCCTTCTGCGGCATCTCTCCGTGCATCGAGGACACCGTAAAGTTTGCCTCGCGCATTTTCTCCGTGAGCCAATCGACCTTCCTGCGCGTGTTGCAGAAAATAACCGCCTGGGTGATGGTAAGCGTATCGTACAGATCGCACAGCGTGTCAAACTTCCACTCCTCCCTCTCGACGGCCACAAAGAACTGCTTGATTCCTTCGAGCGTCAACTCGTCACGCTTGACCAAGATGCGTACGGGGTCCGTCATAAACTTTGTGGTCATCTCCAGCACGTCGTGCGGCAAAGTGGCGGAGAGGAGGACGACCTGGGTGTTGTGAGGCAAGTATCTGTAGACGTCGTAAATCTGCTCGCGGAAACCCCGGGAGAGCATCTCGTCCGCCTCGTCCAGGACGAGCATCTTGATGTGTTTTGTGCGGAGGTTCCTGCGCTTGATCATGTCGAATACGCGGCCGGGAGTGCCAGAGACGACGTGCACGCCATTGTCGAGACGCTTGATGTCGTCCGCGATGGACGTGCCACCGATACAGGTGTGGCACTGGACTGACATGTATTCACCGATGGCGAGGACGACTGACTCGATCTGGGTGGCGAGCTCGCGGGTCGGGGAGAGGATGAGGGCCTGCGTCTCGCGGATCTGGGTGTCGATGGACTGAAGGACAGAGATGGAGAAGGTGGCGGTTTTACCGGTACCGGACTGGGCCTGAGCGATCACATCGCGTCCGGAGACGATGGGGAGGATTGCGCGCTGCTGGATGGCTGAGGGACGCTCGAAGCCGTAGGCGTAAACACCGCGGATCAGGTCCTCCTTGAGGTTGAGAGCGTCGAAGGTCTGCATGACCTTGACGCCCTCGGAGGTCTCGAAGACCAGCTTCTCGTCGGTTGATCTGTCGATTCCGGACAGTTTCTTTGGGGTTGTTTGGTCGGCCATCCGAATTGAAAGAACGAGAATTGCGGCAGACGGTTAGAAAATAAAAAATCTCAAAAAATAACGCGGAATCTGCGTCAACCTAGTTATACTCAGAAGAAATTGCCAGCTTTACCATCCTCGATAAAGCACATCAATGTTAACCATGAAATACTCTCCCAAAATGAGTTCCTACGGCCCATCTTCCTGGAATCTGCCAAAAGCACAGCCCACCAACACGTTATTCAAGTAGTTGTGCTCGGAGCAATCTTACTCTTCTTTGTGTGAGCATCTTGCTTGGGAACTGGATTCGGCACAATAACTCTCTCACCACTTCTGCCACGATTTATCGCGTATGTTCAGAGTATTGGTAGACCCCTCCTTCTGAGTGGCTAGCGTTCTTCTGGACGGAATACATGAAAGATCTGTTGTCGATACACTCCCTGAGGTGGATTGGAACCCTTGGAAGGCAGGTTTGGCCAAGGATTCCAAGCTTTCAAATGGCGACATTGATCCGTTCATTAGGACGGGGATGTCAAAGGACATAACTAGTGGTGGGATGGGGCCCTGACAGCCTGACAAAATGAACAACATACAGAAACTGATTTGGGCTGTTCCACCTATCAATTTGTGATTGGTAATGGATTCTTGAATATCTTTACGATAGTTTTTGTTAAAATCAAACTGTCCACAGACACAAGTATTTACAGACATACCTTCGTCAAAATTCAAGTCACATCACTCCTGAGCAGCAAAATGGGACAGGGTCAAGGTCAGCTACAGGTTTCAACCACTTCAGGACCAGGTAGGTATACACTGATACCTGCAGAGATCCAGCGGGTGGACGGAAAATACCCAACCCGACACACGGTTCTAGCTGGGTCGACTCTACAACCGTCCCAAAGAATTGGAAGAAATTGTCCAAGTTTCACCAAGCCCGGAAATCAAGCATAAGACAGACTTTTCAAAATAATGTATGACCCAGCATTGATAAGTGTTGCACGTGAGTACTTACGATGTCAAAAGATTTACAGGAATATCCTGCAGCCGCTCGACTACTTTCGAGCATCTATTTGGGATGACGGCTTGACCAGATTTGGAAACCCAAGAACTCAGAAGCAGCGAGCTGCAGTTATTATAGTGAAGGCAACACATGCACTCAAGACCACTACTGAATTTTAAATCTTGCCGTGGTCATTAAACGTGAGACAAGGCGGGCAAGGGTAAGCAGCCGACGAAAGGAAAGAAGAAGCCAGAATTTTTTTTCAAGAATGAGTTGAAAAGCACCTGGATGATATCAAGAAGGGGAAGAAGAAAAGTGCGAAAGTTAATGACCATTTTGATTCTTAAAAAGACTGAGGTTCTTGCTATTTATCTCAATGAGCTCGTACTCTCAGACGACACAACTGAGTGGGACAAGAATGAGGTACTGGCAGGGCTCAAGGGCCGCGAAGTTTGTGAAGTAAGGAGGTTGAAGAGGATGAGGATAAAAACGATGGAATGATTTCGTGAGTGACGTACTCATAAAACTAATATCATACAGTTTCCTTGCTAGAGTATCTCCATCCGTCTATCTGTCAATCTGTTACGAACTTCATGGACTTCTTCAGTTGATGGATTTCCCATCGTTCACTCGCTGCTGCCCACACTAGCGATGATCATCCCAACCATTGCTTCCCCCCAGTTCCTGACCCATTCCTCGAATCCTATCTCATGTACATCTGGTTCCTTCCCTCAGACCGCTCTCTGCCTCCCCGTTCCCTCTGCACTCTAAGATCCGTCGTTGCCCACCAATCAAAACACATCCCTTACTCTAACCTCGGTGCCCACTACCCCCGCGCAACAATCTCTGCCCGTTTCTCTTCCGTCGACCCTGACGACCCCGCAACCAACACCAACCCCACAATCCACCTCCCCTCTCTCCACTCCAAACTCCTCGTCAAGCGGTACGGCGGCTACTGCCTCGAGAACAACCTGCTCCTAGCCGCAGCCCTCTCAGCTCTAGGCTTCACTGTCCTGC
Organism: Cladochytrium replicatum; assembly: GCA_025526935.1. Classification (NCBI taxonomy): domain Eukaryota; kingdom Fungi; phylum Chytridiomycota; class Chytridiomycetes; order Cladochytriales; family Cladochytriaceae; genus Cladochytrium; species Cladochytrium replicatum. Next base: position 329,533 of record JAHLKD010000042.1, on the reverse strand, counting down.
TCCGCTCCGCAACCGTCATCCTCTCCTCGTCCTCCCACGAATCCGCTCTCGAGCGTCCCGAGTCGCACCTGCTCCTCATCGTCGGGATCCCGCCGACGGGAACTGACGACGGGTCCGATCTCGGCCCTTTCGAAACCCCACGGTCGGACGTTCCCGAATGCGCGAGCTGGTGGCTCTGCGATGTCGGCGGGATATACTACAGCCCCATCGAACCCGTCCCGTTCCGTCGCGCCGCAACGGGGAGAGCCAGGGCCGGCAGATCCGTACTGATCGATCTGGTCGAGTGGTCGAACACGTACAGATGGGTCCTTTTCTATCGCCATGCGGAGAAGGAAACGCCTGCACTGCAATCGAACAACACAAATGAATCGCTGAATTCGCGCGACCCGGATCCTCGCGGAAACAGGTTCTACATGTGGGTCGACGAGGATATCGAGTTCGATCGTTTGGAAAGGATGAACCGACGCGTGTGTATCCCGTCCAGGTGCCCACCGGGAGATCAGAACGAGCTGGTGGCGATGGTGACCGAAAATGGCGGTGGGATCATGGTGGTTGGGAAAGAGTCGAATGGGTGGAAGGTCGTCGCGAGGAACCCTGAGGGCGAAGAAGTGGAGAATTACACCGTGCACACACTGGAAGATTTTTCGCCGAGAGATGACGGTGCGCTTTGGAATGGATTTGGAGGTTTGACAATCACGACTGGCGAATACAGTGGAGAATTCACTGAGGAGGTTTTTAAGTTTTTCATGATCTATTGCTCACTCATCTCTTGAGTTTCACACCATCGACATCCATCCCACCACTCCACTACATCCTCATGACCCCTGAATTTCGCATAGTCAAGTGCTACCCGGCGTCATCACTCCATCGGAGTTCCAATCCACTCGATATCCACCAATCAAGTACCTGCAGATCTTGATTCCGAATTGCTCTCGTAATCGCCACCGTGATCCACTTCATCTCCAATCCGCTCCCTTTCCACCAATCGAGCACATCCAGACACCATTCGCACTCGCGTCGTCCAACGCAAAATGACTCCACTTCAGCTCCAATCCACTATTTTTTCACCGTTCAAACACTTCCGGAAAGCCAGACGCGCTAGCCTAGTTCATCGCTTGCTGGCTCCAACGAAGCTCTACCGGCTCGCTTTCCACCATTCCAGCACCGCCACGTGGCCCTTGCAGCTTGCCAAGTCCATGGCGCGCTCGTTCCAGTGAATTTCAAGTCCGCTGGATTTCCACCAATCCAGCACCGAGACTTGTCCCGACATGCTTGCATCTCCCTAATACGTCATCGCCATACCTCAGCTCCAGTCCGCTCGTTTTCCACAAATCGAGAGCCGCAACATGTCCACACCAGCTCGCACCGTCCATCGCTAGCGCCGTCCACTCCCCACTCCAGTTCGGGTCCGCTCGACTTCTTCCCATCAAGTACGCCGCCCGATTTCCACCATTCAAGAATGTCGACGACGTGTCCGTGTTCACTAGCTTATTTCATTGCCGTGTGAGATATTTTGGAGGAGTGCGGGCACTGAAGGAGCAGATCGAGAGCGCCGACGTTGGCCATACTGGCTTGCCTTGCCCCAATGGGTGATTCTGTTGAGTCGTGTTCGACTTGGACATGACGTCTTCTTAAAAGTGTTGCAGCTTTAAATGCAAGCTTCGGTTCATTTGCCCGAGTACCCGAGCAGGATGAGGATGCGGTAGATGAGTTCAGGTGGAGTCCATTTGGTGATTGTTGCATTCCTTCATTTAACAGAGAGTAATTTTTGTTTACTCCTGGCACAAATTTTTCTCTTGCCCATTTCTTCCATAGTCTTTGTGTTCTGATCTCAGCTGCTCAGGATTCATTCCTCGAAACTTATCTCGGAGTCACCAAAGGTCTTCCAGCTGACGGATCTCTTCCTCCATCCCACCTCAAATCTGTTGTCATCAACCAGGAAAAGCGCTAGGCGGCTACTGCCATGCGAACAACTTCGCTTTGGAAACACACTTATTCGTTCATTGTGAGGCTTCCGGACCCGCGCGGAGACAGGAGTTGCTTCTAGGTGGATATCGAGCTTGAATGCCTGGAAAAATGAACCAGCTCGTGTGCATCCGGTTCTGGTCCTCCGGGAGATCGTGTCAATGGCCGCTGAAGACGGCAGCACGACGTGGCGATTTGGACCAAAAAGGAGATAAGAGTTAACAGATCGAGCGTCGCTCGGCCAGTCCACAACGGTACCATTCGAATTACATCTCCAATGCTCTACGCAAAGCTCCCTTCGCTTCCGATCTACGTTGTTCAGGATCTATTCCTAAAAACGTATCGCAGAGTCATCGACTCCCTTCCATCCAGGTGTTTCATGAAACAAATTCAGTTATTAAACTGGACAGAGGATCTGTAGAGAATTTAAGATTTGGTTAGATACGCTAAAATCTACATCGGCCAGCCGGCCAGCCGAGGTACCTGATGACAAGCAGCTATGTCATTGATTGAGCGACATGATAATTTGCCTTGCGTGTTCTGCTAAAATCTCTATCATCCGGCTTACGTTCGCTGCAGATCCGTCGCTGGTGCTTCCCCACCGTCTCTCTCTCCACTCCCCCCTGCCCACATTCTCACTCTCTCGCTGATGATCTCCCCCTTTCTTTGTATTTATTTGCAATTACAAGGCCAGAAGGCGTTCATGTCGGGCAAGCTGAAGGTCAAGGGCAACATGATGCTCGCGACCAAGCTGGACACCGTGTTCAAGACGGCCTCTGCTTCTTGATGCAAACATCCATCCAAGCCGGAATCCTCTTCAACGTCGTAAAATCAACCAAGTCAGTCATCTGAACCCAAAAAGCAATCGACACAACATGGGCATCCACCAAAGAATAATCTCCCATCATGAACCCCTTTCCATCCAGCGCCGCGTCCAAGATCTTCATCGCCTTCACAACGCCCTCCGCATCCTCCTTCATTGTCGCACCACCGAGCGTAACACTAGACCATACAATCCACTTGAGCGCTTCTCCCCTCGTCGGACCAGGCGGCGGGAACAAGCCCTTCGCGACTCCAAAAGTCTCGCCCAAATAGATCGTGATCGCAGCGGACTCGAAAATAGCAATGCCTTTGTGGACGAGAAGGGGCACCTGGCCGTTTGGGTTCAAGGCAAGGTACTCTTTCGCCTTCGTATCAGCTTTCGAGTCGAGCTTCTTGAGCTCAAAGGGGACCCCAAGGACTTGAATCACTTCGAGACATATACCGGATGTGGTGTACGGTATATGGTAGAATGCGAGATCGGGGGCTGGTGGCTTTTGCGAGAAGAGCCCAACGATGTTTCCTTCGGGGTCCTTGATTGAACAATAATGTCCGTCGTCTCCGGCGGGAAGTACTTCAGTAACCAGCTCGCCGCCTTTGGACTTCACTAGTTTGAGCGTTTCATCAAGATTCTGCACGTTGATGTACGGGCGAATGCTGTGCGGATCCGTTGTTAAGCGGCCACCAAGGGCTAAAGGGAAGAAATGTGTCAAATTTCAAAAGATAATTCGATTTATCAAGAAACAATACCATTTGCGCCATGTCCAGTAAAATAAATTCTTTCGTCAGTACTGCCTACCTTTTCAGGCATCTCCGTGAAAGTCCAATTGAAGGTCGTCTTGTAGAACCTTTCCGCGCGGTTCAAGTCTTTGACTTGGATATCCACACCACAAAACGGTGCAGGAGCGCCTCGTTTCAGGTACGCCTTCATGGGTTCAAAAAAGCTTTCTTGCCATGCTTGGACGTGTTGCTTCTTCTCGGGATCACCACCGGGCACGCCGTAGATAGAAAAGTTCAAAGTCGTTTTGGAAGACCCGGTCGCGATCAGTGCAAACATCACAGTTGCGAATCCATCCCACTCCCACCTCTCTTCGCGGAAATGAGCGACGATCATTTTGTCGGTGATACAGGTGACGAATTTGAAGAGGAAGTTACCGCCATGGGTTTTGAACTCGACTCCGTGCTGGTGGGGAATAGCTGCATGAGTCCCAGACCATGTTGCAAACTCGTTGGATTCGGTTAAGAGAGCGTAAACCTACACACGTGGATTTTAGCGACGAAAGTAACCTCAGTCAAGTTGCTCAAACCTTTGCGGGGGGAGCATCGAATACGACAGTGTCAAAAGCGTCGATGAACGCGTTGCTGCTTTTCTTCTCAGCTGTATCCATGTTGACATCCTCCAGAACCCTGTTCTTGCACCGCTCACAATACGAGGCGACAGTTTTGAACTGGTTCATGTCCAAACTAGTGTGGCTCATCCAGCCGACGATCTCAGCAACGTGGGTGTCCACGATCGAATACTCTGACCCGAGAAGAAACTCCTTGTTCTTCAGCTCATTATCGAGAACCCTCATCGCTTCAGACACAGCCTCGAGATCCTTGTCCGATTTCGACCCATACAAAGTCCAAAGCCTGTTTGAAAGCGTCGCAGTTCCCCACACGATCCATTTGAGTGCTTCTCCGCGCAGAGGCCCACGTGAAGGAAAGAGGTCGCGCGCCTCTCCAAAAGTCTCGCCGAGGTAGATTGTGATTGCGGCAGATTCGAAGATCGGGGTTCCTTTATGGACGAGAAGCGGAACGAGGCCGTTCGGATTGAGAGCCAAGTAAGAGGCTGTCTTCAAGTCGCCAGCTTTTGATTCAATTGAGATCAAATCGAATGGAACTCCCAGGAGATTCAGAATTCGAAGGGTGATGTCTGCGGTGGACCCGCTGTAGTGATAGAGTACGAGATCGGCTGTCATTCTTGTGTGCTTCCCGAGATCAGTTGGAAAGTTCAGACGGGGCAGGAATGTGGTTGGGTCATAAGCCAAGATCAAGCAAGCCCGTGCCACAACTACGGACTACGGACTACGGACCAGGCGCAGTGGGCTGTACCCTTGAAAACACAAAATGTGAAATGTGGATATATGAACGACATCAAATCAAGTCAACCCCAGACATTCGAACTTCACACTTGCTCAAATTCTGAAAAATTGCAACGAATCTTAACCTAATCAGCTCTCCCCTTGAGTTGGAACACCCCAATCACGAAATCCCTCCAGTCACGGAGTCTCTGCGTCGCCTGGATCCAGAACTTTGCCCTCCACACTTGCACTGGGCTGCCATAAAGCGGTGCCCTTGATCTACGGATGTCAAAATCTGGGTTCACTCCAATCGTGATGTAACCCAAGAACCCATCCTCGATCGAATCGCCCAAGCTGACCAACGATACGATCGGGTTGTTACCATTCTCCGATTCCTGCAGGAAAATTTCGTCGTCCTCATTGGTGACTTCTTTGTCCGGTCGGTCGGTCGCATATGGAGCCAGTTCAAACACTTTATCCTAAGAAACACAGATATTCAGATAACTTTACAAGCTTGTGGAACTTGATTACCTTTATTTTGGTGTCGAAAAAGATTTGTCCGATGTGGACAGTTTTACCACCAGTAACGGTCCCGTTCGCGTGGACGGTCGGATTCAAGGTGACCATCAAATGAATGTGGGTTGTTCGACCTTCATAGTAACCGGGGAACTGGGTCGCAAACTCGACGATTCCGTTTTTGTTGGTTGGATACGCACCGCGGAAAAAGTTAAGGTTGTCAGTAAGAGGGGCATGTCCTCGACGACGACCGGGGAGAACTCCTGGAGGTGCGCCCGGGGGAGGATCAAGCGTCGCAGTGGTGTAGCCGCTGTAGAATCCTTGAAACTAACTTTAGCACCCCTCAATGTAATTTAAAGAATGACGTACCTGTAGCGTTGCAGTGCCTAGTTATCAGCAACAAACATAGTCAATTGCGTATGAGGTCATTTTGCAAATATAACTCACCAAATCTATATATTTGTTGGATCAGCACAAATGATTAAACTCAGTTTACTTCAATTACCTCAATGTACGCGCCGGGGATGGGTTCGCATGTGTTCACATCCTTCAACAAGCAATTGATCTATCGACGACCCCATCAAACGAGCAGCAGTTTCTTACCATCACGCCCATGTCCAGAAGCAATGGGAATCCGGGTTCCTCATCCGTAACATTCTGTCGAACCAGCTCTCCTGCAATCCAGTACGGTCCCTCGGTTACCTCCGGGTTGAGCACACATGTCGTGTTCTGGCGGGCATCAGCAAATATAACAGAAATACTCGATGACAAACCTGGATGGTAGAGTACGTCGGATCCCAGTCCCTCTTGGCGAGCTTCATCCTCCGCATACGCGATTGTGTGAGCGCGGAGGCAAATGTGTTTGCGTTCGCGCAGTTGGATGCAGCATCTACGTGAGCGCGTTTGACGAGTCTCCCATACGAGGAGAGGAACTCTGGACCGTGAGCGGCCACGTTCGACAGCAGCAGTGCGAGGATCAGCAGCAATGCTTTTTCCATATCGTGTGGTTGTACGTGTTGAACGTGTGAACTGCGATAATTGCAATTGCGCCATGCTCATCATGCAGGGAGTGGTGTGGGAAATCACTGATCAATTTGTTGTAGAAATTCAATTCTGCGCCAGGGAACTTGGTTTAAATTCGACGAGTCCGTTGGCATTGGCCTGGTATGCGCCAGGGAAGAAGTTCTTGTTGCCCGTCAGTGGACTGTGAGAACCACCAGGTGATCCCAACGAGGAGATCGTGTCGGATTTGTGAGCTTCCACGGCCTTTACCTGTTGCATTTATGGTTCCTTGAATTAATTAGGACAGGTTAACGAAGTGAAATGAAGCAATCAGCAACTCGGAAGTGACTAGATCTGCGAAATGATATGATTGAATTAACGTAAGAGTTCAATCAACTTACCTCAACATACGCTACGTGTAGAGTGTCACGAGTCTGGTGTTGAGATCGGGTTTGACGATGCGATCGTGGATGAGATATTAAATGTACTGTGCAGTCAATATATTGATACACACATTTGCACCTTCCTAAAGGACCTTTGAGCGCAAGATGAGAGTTCCAAATTTCACTGTTAGACCAAGACGTGCTAACCAAATTTGAAAAACTCGTGCTTCAGCCCCTACAATACCATTATGCTCAAAATGAAGCCAGTGAGAAGATTGTGCATTTTAGATGCACTTGATGAATGTGGAGAAGCTGGTACAAAAGCCGGAGGACATTATTGTCAGCTCTTGCAAACTCCACCAACAAGACTCCAAAGAATCCCAAGATAGATTTTCAGGCGCTCGTGTTTGTAGATTTTGATGTCCTTCAAGTTGTCGTCATCTGTTGGGCGGAGCTCTGTGCAGTAGATATCATGGAGCATGAGGTAAACACCAGGCTCTGGCCTTCCAGTGACGAGAAGCTTAACATCAAATAAAAGGCCGCTGGATGAAAGCAGTTTACCGTCTCAGTGCTGCAGCAGAGGGTGTTTTTGTATGGATGAGGCTGGTTTGTGACCTGATCAGATCAAAATCTCCACAAACTGAAGACGGGGCCATGTCTATCATATCAGCACAAGGTGGAGGTATTGACTCAATGCGTCAGCAGCTGTTAGAAAATGCGCTCCAAAATACTGGAGGATCAGCTGAGAACTTCAGGAGAGTGCTCTGTGTTTTCAGAGTACCTGTTACTCTGAATGCATTGGCAGAGCTGCTCAATATGGAAGAAACCATTGTATCAACCGAGCTACGACGGTTTTTGATTGAGATAATGTCAAGTGGAGCAATCAAGTTTATGCACAAGAGTGTCACTGACTTCTTGACCAAGTACAGCCATTCAGTGATTCTAGGGTTTCAATTGATTTATCCAGTTGTGATACAGTAATTTCGGACAGATATCTGCCTGATAGCCAGCACTGTGAGAATGGCTAACAGTCCTTTTGCGAATGTATCATCTATGGGACTCTGCGTTTACGTCAAGTGCTGTATGATCCACCACCTCAGTATGTCAACTTTGCCTTCCGCTAGTGTTGGAAGTGCAATCTAGTTTCACAGCCTTGCCTTTTCCAACTGCCACAATCCACACGCACGCGTGGTATTAAAACAAATAACACACATCATCAGCCAAAACGACCAACGTTGAAATTTTCTTCTAAAAATGTGAGTCTAACTTACCACAACGAACCCTCTGGCAATAAAACCAACGTCCATGCTCACATTCACATCCAGAGCGACGGGCCAGTGACGCCTAAAGTCTGGAACGTGGCAATACTGCAAGTCAGCTTCAAATGGGAGTCACCTAACACCAACTCCTCCAACATCCCAATGATTCGCAATTCCATAACCAAACAGAACGGCAATTCGTCAAATAGCTGAATGATTCCCAATGGTGATACCATAACCAGCCAGAACGGCAGCTCCTTCAACTGCCCAATGATTCCCAACAGCACTAGAACAACCCTTTGTTCAATAGCCCATATTCCCAGCAGCAAATCCATCTTCACAAGAAAGGCAATTTCAGCACAATCATTCGCAACAGCAGTTCCATCCTGCACAGCAACGGCAATTGCATCACCCCATTGTCCCTTTGCCGATGGTGTTCAGAGCATAAGACAACTAACCCTCGAGCACCAGCAACAACGCGAGTTGTTCCTAACCTCCGGTCCACTTGATTTCCACCCATCCAGTTCCTCAAGACGTCCAGCTCTGCGCAAACGGTCCAAAGCTTCTTCTGTCCACTAGTTTCAGCCCACTCTATTTCCACCAATCCAGTTTTTCAAGATGTCTGTTCTCGCAGCTCTGCCCAGTGCCCAGCACTCGCACCTGGACAGTATTACGTGGAACTTGCGGGCCAACCAAATTCGACCTCTTAGGACAGCTTCTGGATTCTACTTGGACAACATCCTGGCAACAGTTATGTGTTCTTTCTTCTCTTAGTCTTGTTTTTTCCTGCTTTACCCAGGGGTCTGTGCTTAGTATTTCTTGTATTCCCTCTTCTTATATTGCTTACCAGGTGTACTTTCTTTCCATTCCCTTTCTGTCTATGAGTTGCAAACTTGCTTTCATACTGAACTTGTTTAAGGTGGAACCTCTCAAAATTACTAAGTCCGTCGCTATCCGCATCCCAACCCCAACTGACCACAAGGCATCACCTCTGGATTCAGGATAGTATTCTTCTGGTCTCGTAAGTGAGACAAGGGAGCTGTTTACCTGAGTCTATCGCCCGTCGCCTTCGTCTTCCACACCATCCATACCGGCACCAACAGCACAGTCGAACACCATCCCCTGTCGTCGGCTACAGAGCTGGTTTAGTGTGATTTTTAGCTATTGAGCACCTTTTCTGCTTACCGGGATAGCTGCCAACACACAGGTTCGTTCCACTCTTCTTCCACATTTCACTTATGACCATTCCCACTCGTGCCGCCCATCGCGTAGCACACTCGAGTCTCTCTGGTGCTCCCCAATGGTCGTAATATCAACGTCCTGGCCCTTTCCCCAAACCGCTGTTCTCTGCGAGGAATTTGGGTGTTTATCCTCGTTTCCACATATCAAACACAACAGTTTCAAACCAAATTGGAGAATTATTTGTATGATCGAATAAAACACATTGCTCGAAAAGATTGCCTGTACTTCAAATGGAAAAGTTAGTGGTAGAAAGTTATACAAATTGATCTTTTTATGGTAAATTTTTATCACGTCTTCAGCAAATGGTGACCTCTTGAACGTCAACGTCCATCCACAATCACAGCGGCGAGCCGATAACAATGCAATACCCAAAAACAGAGCACGAAATACGTCCAACAATACACACTCCTAACTTCAGGTCCAAGAACCCCAACTGACAACATCGATGACCCCCGTCATCAACACCCACCCACACCACCTCGCTTCAGCAATGAAGATGAATTTCCAGTGTTGACCTTTGTCCTGAAAGTAAAATAACCTTCAAGTTACTGTCCTTGCTTCTACAGCAATCTGCAAGGCAAAGTCCGAACACTGGGAGCAAGCGAACCAGCCTACTGCTTCTGAAATCGACTTCAGGTCACTCAGTAGTCTGTCTAGGATGATCTGTTGCTATTTGCAACGCGTTCTTAGATCTTTGGTGCTCTGAGTTCTTTATTCTCTTCTTAAGTTTTTCGGCGTTAGAAGGACCTGTCTTTTCCCTCTCCTGCGCTAACGTCGCTGCCACATTAACGCTGTCCTCAAAATCCTGTTTGATTTCAGTGTATCGGCATCTCTAACCCACATTGGAGAATATCGTTTCACTCCCCCAATTTCTATCTGACAATCATGATCTACTCCAACAAGTTGCTGTCTTTCATATGAAGCTGGAACCATAACCAAACTCGTGTTTGTATCCACTAATAACTTAAGCTTCTTTGCAACTTTAGTAGTTATTAAATTCAACTCACTTCCATTTTCAAACAAATAGTTCATAGGTTGATTAGCCAGCATCCTCGACGGTGGTTTCAACCTCGACGCCATGGTCAACCAAACCCTTGCAATCCGACCATACATCCTCGCCGGTGCAATAGACTATACAATCTAAATAAAGTCTGCGACGCCCACATCCACCTGAACCGTCGTCGTCTGGACGACTTCGAATTTGCACAGGCAACCCTGATCGGGGTTGAGCCGAGAAGAGTTGGCCCGAGCCACCTGCCTCCCGAAGAGCGTAGAGTTACGATGGTGGATTTGCTGCGAGAGCATGAGAATATTGCAGTAGAATGGAAGGAGTTCCTGGAGCGGGAGATGGATGCGCATCTGGATATTTGCTTGATGATCCGCCAGAGTTTGATTTGTTTTGGGGAACAGCTAAACAGAGCCATGACGATCGGCGGAGAAAGACTATACCCCTTGAATTTGCATATGCGATGTGATGGGGAGGGATATCTTATGACGAGGATTGCAACTCGCTGGTTTCATCCCAATACAGTCAAAACCAGTCTCCGTGAGGCTAATCTTTACTGGACAATCTAAACAAAGAGATCCTCAGTTTTTGTTTTAAATTGATAGTTCCGTGTACAAGCATGGTCATCATAATCAATCGTATTTGCGATCCGAGAAATAGATCCCTTCAACTGCAACCCACTGTTCCGATGGACCGCTTGCCGTCACCCCACTGACTTCCAATTGCCCTAAACCGAAATAAATCAGATGGCTCGTCGACAGCGCACGCTCGGCAGTGTACCTGGGATTGGGTTCCGGTATTGGAAACGCGTGGAAGCGGAGAGGTGTCGACCAGTGTCGCCGTGGACAAATTTGACGTTTTCTTCGCGAGCCCAGTACTTGTGCGCCGAGTTTGTGCACACCACCTTCCACTCTGAAAAGTTCAAAGGATTAGAGACACTGGCTGGTGAAAACTCAAAAAAGCACTCGCCATCTCCAGAATCGTTTCCTTCGTACGCGGAAACTTCCTGGTTGTTCGACAGAGGGCTAGCATGGCCACTGTGACTGTGGAGGTCTAATACAAGAGACAACGTCAGCCATCTATGATACATTATTCACATTTTCGGGTTACATTTCTTGGTGTTCACGTGCTGAAGACGGATCTTCCGGTTGCACTCAATTGCTTCTCTTAGAATATGCATGTCAGCGAAACATGAACATAATATTTGCATCGGTTTTCTTTAATTTTGTACCCTCTGATGCAAGGCGATGTGGTTGTTCCATACACCATAAAGTAGCTGTTTGGGTCATCTCCCTTTGCGAAACCAGTCACTGATTGCTGCCCAGAACCCGATCTATTACATATTGTGTCAGTTTGGTAATTGCCAATGGCTTGTGTTCAATTACCCGTAAGATACCGAGTGAGAGTGCAATCGATACGAGCTTTCCACATTAGCCAGTTTGATAGCACTCCCACAAGTGACATGGCTGAATTCCTCTTCGATGACAAAGTCGTCTGTCCCTGTTCCAGCTACCCCCACTCCCAGCATTCCCATCCAACACGCGATAGCCAGCACTTTCACCATGTTGGTAACAAGCCACCCCAATTTCAAAAATGTCTTTATTCTTTAAAAATTCACTGAAACTCGCTTCTCGCCGTCGTTTCTCGTCGTCTGTTGCTCGTCTCGATGCCGTCGATGACTGGTCTACCAAAATCAAATCAAAAACTCTCTTCTCCTTCGACACAGTCAACCCCTCCCACATCGATCTCCTCCACCTCTCCATAAACCCAAAAATATACCCAAACCCCTCGGAGAACCGTGAACCCACCCCCGGCGCATTCCTCTCCGGCGCAACAGATTCACCTTCCTACAAACTCAGATGGCCCCTGGGATCCCCGATCCCACCAGCATACCACCTCGTCCTCTTCCCACCTCGCGTGCCAGAGCAACACCTTTCCCCCGACGGATACGACTCGGACTTTTCGCCTCCAAGCCCCTTCGTGCGCAGGATGTGGGCGGGCGGGGAATTTAGTTTCGTTGCGGAGAGGGGGATCAGGATCGGAGAGAGGGTCGCGTTGTCGGTTTGGGTCGACGAGGTGGAGAGGAAGATTGGGGGAAGGGGCGAGTCGGTGTTCGTTTGGGAGAACAGGGTCGTTGAGGATAAGGTTGGGCCGGTGTTTGTTGAGAAACGCGCGTTGGTGTATTTGAAAGAAGACATGGGGTTCAAGGAACCGCGTATCGTTGCTGGTATGATACAATGAGATGAGATATGTATGTGAAGCTGATTGTGTTGTCATTGTAGCGCCAAAGGACGCTGAGTGGGAGGAAACGATCGTTCCCACGCCGGTTATGCTGTTCAGATACTCTGCGCTCACATTCAACAGCCACTTGATCCATTACGATTCACTGTACACCCAAAAGGTCGAAGGATATCCAGGCGAGATGACATCAAATTCGCTCCATCTGATCCAATCTGATTTACTTTGTTAGATCGATTGGTCCATGGCCCCCTAACATGCACACTGCTTCTGAATCAGCTCCACAAGCTTCTATCGGAGACAAAACCTAGCGCTCGAGTCCTGAAATGGTCCTACCGTGCACTGAGTCCACTGATTGTTGGCGACCACGTCACGCTCTGCGGGAAGAGGACTTCAGAAGCGGATGGCAAAACAGAGACTTATGAGTTGTGGGCTGTCAACAAGCACGGCGGACTGGCGATGCGCGGTCGTGCGATCGTCGCCATGTGATGATCAAAAACTATCCAAAATGTTTTTGTTTTTTTGTTTTTTTGTTGTTTTGTTGTTTTTTTTTTGGTTTGCACGACTTTGACGACTCTCAACATGCCGTTTTTCTCGGATTGCCTAAAATGATGTTGAACTAAGGGGGAAGAAGAACACAAACCACCAAACTTCCATATGGTCTCAGACGTTTTGAAGGACGGCTATCGGAAGTGCTTGAATCGTGGAAGAATAGGATTGGAGGGGATTTGACCCATTTTGCCCTGGATGAGGTGATTGCGAATGGACTCGTGGAGGTGCTTGATTGGTGGAATGCTAGCGATTGGAGCCGAAGTGGAATGCTGCGAAGATCGCCGGAGCAATCGGTTCTCAGTACCTGAGGTCCTTGATTCGTGGATACCTAGCGGACTGGAGGATGATGACTACAATGTCGCTCTTGAATATGTGAAAACAATTGTCATACGGATGTGTGAGAGTGGTGGGATTTTCTACCGTGCAAGTAACAAGACAGATGTGTGACATTACACCAACACTCATGAACATCTTTATAGGAATCTGTTTCCGCGGAATACATTCAACAGTCCCTTATCTTTCAACGGTTGAATCGATACCGGCTCACCGTTCCGATACACCAACGAGGCATCAAAGAGGCATCATGGATGACGTTGCTTGGATTTCTTTGAATTGAACTCTCCAGTGAGCAGTTTTGTTTCATTGATCCAGTAGTTAAAATCCGCAAAAAGGGAGAGCATATCTTTAATGTGGGCTCGGGGAGGGATTGAACCACAGCCAATAATAGAAGCAAAACAGATACACCAGAGAAAGTTCCAACCCTTTTTTGTTGAAACGGGAAACCAGATTAGCAGCTACAACATTCAAACTTTGATTTCGTGTTAAAGCCTCAGCATGGGCTCGCTGCTCCCAGCTGGCTGTCCTCGCTGCTGCTGGGCCAAATCTACCAGTCAGCGGTCCTGCTCTTGGCATACGGCCTGTTCAAGGGATTCTACCGCTTCGTATTAGGACATCAGAACTGATCTTGCTCATCGGATAGGTTGAAATTTGATTTTTGACCAATCAAACTGGCAGATCAAATCCTACTTCATTCGAAGACATTGAAGGCGAACTCGAAGATCAAGACTGCACCCAATTTCACTCAACTCATTTCTCTGGTCGAACGCCGAGACGTCAAAGAGTGGGAGGCCAACGAAGTCCTCATCAGCATACTGCAACAGAAGAGCTTCCCAAACGGCGATCTTCCACGGAACGCAACAAGAAATACTCACATGCAAGAAATCTTTGTTTACTGAGTTCCAAATAGCCCACAAGCACTCGTACTCAAGCAGTGCCTGTTCACTATGCACGCGACCTACCGCCTCATGCACATTCTCAACGAACTCGCCGCGACCAAGTACAAAGGGACCAACCCGGCTCACGAGCGTAACCTTCTCAAAATGAGAGAGCAAATTGTGATTTTCACGTGCAATCGCTGAATGATTACGCTCTTTGCTCAGCTCTGGAACTTGCTGATGCAGAACCAGACTCTTGATAGCCGGATCTCAAAGCAATGAGTACAACAGTAGATCAGGAACCTATCACAACCACCAGTACAAAGGAGTATCTAGGAGCCTACGACCACTACTACCGAGGATCCAGATATCACAACCACCAACGATTGGGAGACCACCTCCACAACTATGGCCATTCCCGAGTCAACCACCGGCAGCACGGCAGAAATCACCTCCACCATAGAACCCGCGACCACAACAGTTACTAATATCAACATTACCATCATAGATTCTACCCGCTTTACATCTCTAGGCGGATTTTGTAATCCCGCTACAACAGTATCTCCAATCATCTATTCGAGTTTTACTGTTGACACTCTCGATATTGCGACCAGCGCTACGAGCTACGCAGTACATAGTTCAGAGGCGATACCTACTAGGTCAGACTCTGTTCCCTGTCCACGACATCCACGGCCCCACCAAAGTCCCGCCGCATACTTCTGGTTATATTCCCTGGAAAACTTTAAAACAACAGCGGAACGGTAGTCTCGCACCAAAGAGAATTTGAGGTGTCGAAGAAGCGGGATAGATCATGGCGGTTGAATTTCCTTCAATACTGTTTCCGCTTGCTCCTCTTGCAGTAAATGTTTCTTTCTCAACCATTGTCGCCATATTTGTTGTTGAAAAATCACGCTTTGAACGCTGTTTGCGAGGCAGGAGTTTTGGGACACCAGCTGTGCTTTTATGGCCCACCCTATAAAATCCGGGATCTGCTTGTGTTAATAAAGCTGATATCTAGTATAACAACGTCCACCAAAAAAGTCAAACCGTGGGGGATCTTTCCCTGTCTTGCGATCAAACAAATCTGCCATGTCTTTGTTAATCATTTGTTTATCATTCAATTTGAGTCACAACTGGTTGTAATCACATTCCTTCGACCCACCAAACTTTGAGACAGTCATCCCTTAAGCCTCCAGATCCTGCCCGAATCTCTTCTTCAGTTCTCCACGAATCTCGTCAAACGTGCTAAAGATGAAAACTATTCTTTTAGCCTCGGTTGAGCGGGAGTTTAGTGGGCTAATTGTGGATTGGATTTGTCTGCGAGAATGATTTCAAAATCCTCAGGCTATCCCGAAATGATAGTGAAGAAAGCTAAACATTGATAAAAATAAAGTTAACGAGATAAGTTAGTAGTGATGTCCTCGGACAATGATGACCCTCCCCAAACCTGTTCTTCCCGCTGAATTGGTCGACGACATACTCCTCCGACTGGGAAATTAGGCTGGTGATCCAAATTCCGCCTTTCTTCTGGCTACTTCATTCCGGGGTCCAGCTGAAGCGCCTCGATTCGCTCCCTGAGATCTCTAAAGACGACGCGAGCGCAAATGGATTTGTTTGCCTACTCAGCTACCTCTCGAATCGGGTCGCAAGCTCCTCTACAACAAACCCGCACTGAGTTTGGCTTGCATGAACGGCCTTCTTGATCTTGATGCTGGAAAGTTGGAAGCAAAGCGGCCTCCCTATGAAGTACAACGAGGAGCCTCTGAAGATAAGGTGCGCCAACGGACGTGCTGAAGTTTTGGAGTGGCGGAGAACGAGTGGACTTCCGCTGAGGAGGAAGACTGGTGTGGTTGACATTGTGAGCGCGAATGGACATGTCAATGAGCTTGAGTGGTGGCAATCGCGTGGGCTGCAGATGACGTGGACTGAATAGGCGATGGACGATGCGAGCTCCAATCGACGCATGGATGTGCTTGAGTGGTGAAAAAGCATTTGGTTTCATAAGTATACAGAGGATGGACATTCCCTCCAGAAAAGTTTACGTTGATTTAATTGAGTGGTGGAAACAAAGCGGTCTTGAACTATACTGGACTGCCATGGGTGTCGCCAGTCTCTTCGGACGTATATCAGTTCTCGAGTGGAAAAGCGGACTTGAGATCCATTACACCGAGCACAGTATCCTCAATGCAAGTGCAAAAGAAAAGCTCTTAGTGCTTGATTGGTGGAATCACAGCGGACTCGAGTGGCCGAGCACGATGATCCCGAGCTGTCGAATCAGCCTGCCGTAATGCCATACGCACATGCTGCAGTGGTGGAAGGATAGTGGCCGAGAAATTACGTACACCGAGAAGGCAAGAAATCTTCCAGTTTCCGGCCACGTTGAGGTCCTTCAGTAGAAGATCCTGTATAGAGCACTTCCCAGGTTTACTGTGTTCAGTACCATGGCTAGGTCAGAGTTTTAAATAGATATCATATTCTTTCAGATATTTATCAATCATCCTTGGACGGGACTAATGCCGTAGCTGCTGACGCAATCCTTTGCGGGAGCAAAGATCATTCGATTGCCACATGGCTGGAGTCCAGAGGTGATTCCTACCCCGTAGATCTTTCCCTCACCATCGACAGAGAAGCCAGGTCCTCCACTGTATCCTTGGCACATGGCCTTACCACCATCCATTTTTCGCCCTTCGGCCATGGCCACCATACATTCTCATCCGTCACCGTCTCTTGTTAATGAGGTCCGTAACAATGCCGCAAACAGTTCCTGAAGGATAGTTGAGTTGGAGCCATTTAATAGAACAGACAATTTACTAACTTGATGTTGTCCCGCTTTGACAGAACTGCATTCCTTCTGCAACGATTGTATTACTCCCCTCCGTTCACAGGGCCGTCCCACACTGCACCGCTGACGCTCCCTTCGACATTAATGAGCTGATCCTGATAAAGACTCCATGAAGTAGACTGGCCGATGCGGTTATTGGCTGTGATGCGCCTCTGCAAGTGTACCACCATTCTAATCCACAGTGATGGGAAGTAAGTATGTAGCTTCTTCCAGCACTTCGCACGATGAAGCCTGCGGTGCATCTCCATACAAGCTTAGTTAGCTCAAAGCGCTCTAGTCTGCCACTTTCACATCTCACCCTCTTTTGACCTGCACAGATTGCAATTCCCCCGTCCACGGGAGACCTATCATTGAAGCGCTGGCTCTGAACTGGTGCTGGCTCAGTCTTGAAAATGATTGGAAAATCCAGCCGTCAGCTTTCCTCAATCCTTTTGGAAGAAGCTCCGACAGCGTGGTAATAGGATCGGACCCACGGCTCGTTGATTCCAATCCGGCGATGTCGCCAAAGACGACGATTGCTGATCCGTTCGCGTGGATGGAGACTCCGTGGAAAGGGTTGATCCCCTTTGATGTAGTCGCCGAGAGGTTCCGAAGCCTTATATAGCTCGGTTAACGAAAACTTGGCATCGCGCAAGTTGATCTTATCGTCCTTGATGGAATCGATGACTGCAAAGACCTCCGCGTCGGGCCGACCGCCTTTCAGAACGGCGTGCATGGTATCAGTGGCACGTATGAGAGGTGCTTGTGCAGCCATTTCTGTGGAATGGAAACGTCTCGGCCGTGGACGTTGGCGACCAGTGCATCAGCCAGAGTGAGGCTGATGACAAAGCCGATCAAAGCAAACAGTGACTTTGAAAGCATGGATGTTGGATGGGGGACCAGGGATCCTTTCCTCTTTCAAAAAATTCTCACCAACCACAGCTTGAAGATGCTTCCCCACTTGGTTTCTTCCTGATCATCCAACCATTTAGCAATTAGGAAGTAAAAATGCACCCCGTTATCAAGCCTTGGGGTGATCTCAATGAATATCAGACAGGAAAGCTGTTGCGGATTGTTTTTTATTGCGAGTTCTGCAGGTGGCAATTATCGTTACATTGAATAGACTGATCATCGAATTCGAAGAGCAGCGCTGCTGATTCTACAGCCATATCAGCGAAAACGGCCACTTTTAAAACTAACCCTATATACGTAAATATGTCAAGACCAAATTACACGAAATATAGCATAAAAGAAATAAACTTGAGATGATTCATTTTGGGGGCGAACTCAAAAGACCGCTGGCATTCCACCATCGAATTACCTCCTCCCGGCGTGGGCTCGAACTATTAAGCTCGAGAGGACTTTTCCATTTCAATTCGAAGCCGCTCAGCTTCCACCATTCGAGCACTTCCACATGACCTCGAGCACTTGCATTGTCCATCGCCTTGACACTCCATCTCGCTTCAAGCCCGCTCAATTTCCACCATTCCAGTACATCAATGTGTCCTCTTTCACTAGCATCGTCCATTGACGCACTCGTGTAGACCAGTCCAGTTCCACTCATTCGCCACCACTCAAGAACATCAACGAATCCGCTCTTGCTGGCGTTGTCCAACGTCCAGCTTTCGCATTCCAATTCGAATCCGTTTGCCTTCCACCACTCGAGGACGTGGATCTGCCTTGCGTTGCTCGCTGCATCCAAACTGGTGTGAGCCCACGGAAACAGATACTTGTTCAATTTCAACCATTCGATAACATTGATATGCCCGCCCGCGCATGCGTTGGTTGTAGACGATAAGCTGTATTTGAGCTGCAGTCCACTGTTCTTCCACCACTCAAGCACATTAACGTGTCCGTTCAAACATGCCAAGTCCATTGACAACTTAGTGTACCCCAAAGGAGGTCCGATCTCCTCCTTCCACCATTGCAGAACGTGTAGATGTCCGTTCATAGAAGCGCTATCTATGGCATAGGGGCTACACCGAAGATCCAAATTGTTAGCTTTCCACCATTCAAGGACGTTCAAGTGTCCTTTCTCGCTGGCGCGTTCGATAGGGATCGTGTCATGATAATAATTCAGCCCAATTGTCGAGTTAATCCACTCCAACACGTCCGCGTGCCCGTTTTCGGCGGCACGAAGAACCATATTTAAGCGATCGAATTTGTGGTTTAACCCACTCTTAGTTCTCCACCATTCCAGCACCTCCAATTTTCCTGTAGCTGATGCGTTATCAGCAGCGCTCGAGCTCCATTTCATTTCCAAACCGCTCGACTTCCACCACTCCAAGACGTCGAGATGACCATTCTTGCTCGCTTCATCCAAAGAGCGTTCAGTCCAGCTCACACTCTGATTATCAAAAGTGTTGAGTTCTAATCTTGAACGATAAAGGTCGAGAATGTAAACGCAGCCGTTAGCGCTGGCGTCGTCGATGGAAATGGCGAGGTGGAGAATGAGCGACTGTACGTGGCGACGACGTAGAAAGGCGGCAGTCCGGAATGAAAGCTTTGGAAACCCCGCCCATTCAGCAAGGAGGACGAGGATGCGGTCGACAATCTCGATGGGGAGGGAAGAAGAATTCGGAGTGGCCATTGAAACGAGAATTGCAAAATTTGCAACACAATCAAGGTTTTGTGAGTCTTCTAGCTCTTGTGCAGAGAGGATCGTGGTCACGCGTTTCTTGATTTACGGCAGGACGGCACATTTGGTAGAGTGCACTTTTGACACTCCCCCTCACTCTGAACAAATGTAAAAGCATAGAGAAATAAAACTAAACATAGCGCTCTAGGAAATATATATATCGGCAACGAAGAATCATAGAGCGAAAAGAAATGGAAGAACGATTACCGTCTTTTGCCACAAAAGAACTAAAGCCCAACCATAGAATAAAATGCATATTGGCTCTCTCCCCCTCAAATCGACATCGTTGACCAACTCGTGATATTAAGCGCATAGAGACTCCCCCTTTGGACAAGGATGCCATAGAACAAATATCTGCAAGAGATCGGAGACCGAGGGAATCGCGGTGTTTGGTAAACTGAATACGGCCGAGAGTTTTGGTGAGTAAGTCGGCCATGTTCTCTGAAGAGGAGATTTTGGTGACACATAGATCAGTACCGTCGTGATGGGCAGCGGCAAAGACTTTTGAATCTACATGTTTGTTAAGGTCAGTGCGAATGTAACCTGATTTAATTTGGGAAACACAAGCAGCGTTGTCTTCATAGATAGTAGTCGGTCCATTGAGTATCGTAAGAGGCAATCGTAAGTCTGTAAGTATAGTTGTGAGAAGTTCTCTGATCCAGATAATTTCCTTAGCTGTGTCCCAGAGAGCAAGAATTTCTGAGTGCATAGTAGAGGTGGTAGGCATATCCTGTTTCGTTGATCGCCATGAGATAGCTGCGCCACAGCAGGTTAGTGCGTATCCGGTTTGAGCTTTGCCAGAGGAGTAGTCAGACATGAACGAGGCATCAGCATAGGCAACAATCGAAGCGGGTTTTGTTCGATCAAAGTAGAGCCCATAGTCCATAGTCTGTTTTAGATATTTTAGAATCATTTTACCTCCTTCCCAGTGTCTCATAGTAGGGGCTTGGCTGTGGCGAGCTAGAAGGTGTACTGAAAATGCGATGTCAGGTTCTACTTTTAGCAAGGTAAATTAAAGATCCAATTAGGCTCATGTAAGGATAACCGGGTGAA
Source organism: Cladochytrium replicatum (assembly GCA_025526935.1). Classification (NCBI taxonomy): domain Eukaryota; kingdom Fungi; phylum Chytridiomycota; class Chytridiomycetes; order Cladochytriales; family Cladochytriaceae; genus Cladochytrium; species Cladochytrium replicatum. The sequence continues at coordinate 308,762 of JAHLKD010000042.1, read as the reverse complement.
AGAATGTCTTCTCCTTCGCGGAGAGGACCATATTTGTCGTTCCAGGGTTCAATTTGTCTGACGTCAAGTGGGATGAGTGTAGTATCATTGCAGTCAGACATACCAAATCTGTCAAGAATTTTCTTAGTGTAAGCCTGTTGGTGGACAAAGAGACCATTGGGAGTACGAAGGAATTTGAATCCAATGCATGATTGAGCTAATCCAAGGTCTTTCATTTCAAATTCAGATTTGAGAAGTGTTTTGGTTAGTCGAATAGCTACAACACCCCCATAATGCTTAGGTCGAGGAACCGCGGTCTTCGAGTCCGCCGCAATTACAATCTACCTCGGCGAGACCTTTGGAGAACTTCTTGGTCTATTCCCTCTGCCTGTCCTTTTCGTGGTGAAGCACCGAAATGGATCGTCTGGGTGTCTGTTACGCTCTCCCAGAAGCTTTGGACGTTGTATGAATCAAAATCGGACGACGAATTCGTTTATTAAGGCTGGATGAAGAGCTGAAGGAAAAGTGCTCCTTCTGGGAACACGGTACTGGACACATGTAGGCAGGATCACCGCTTCAGCAAGCTTCACCAATGTAGATCCGAGTAGATTTGAAAGAGTCGCGGCATACTGTACTAGATGCAAGATGATGGTTCCTGAGAATGTGAATGTGGAGAACGTGGACAAGAATTACGCCAAATCATTTATCGATTAAGTTGGCAGGGTGATGTTGGATTCTCCAGTCTCAGAGGTAGCTATATGATCTCGGACGTTGCTTGGACATCTGCGCTGAAGCCTCTGAATAACCTCCTCAGCAACTAACTCTGTACTGGTTCAAGTTCTTGACCGCGGGACTCAAATTTGATGTCCTAAGTGTTCTCGACGATCAAAACCGGTGACTACGAAGGCGGCGATACCAAATCGCTAGCCCACCTTGCGCTTTGTTCCTCTCCTGATCAATGGTACCGAATCTTTGAGTCCGCTGCCATCACGATCTACCTGGGCAAGATGGTTGGCATTGAGCGTGGGTTTACGCCCGCCAGTACTTGTTGGGGGATTATTCATCGGCAGACGCCCATTTTGGATCGATCGTTCAATGGGAGATGATCAAGGCTGTGGACTTGCAGAAGCTGAAGAACATTCCAGAATGGCTTGCGAGGTTTGGTCAAAGGTCCCCAACTAGGCAAGAACAATTGATCTAGAAAATATCAACTACACCGTCAACACTGACAATGACATTCACAATTAAGCTGATTTTCAAAACTGCAATAACATAATGGTTGATCAAAGGGAATTAACGGGGTCTTGCCAGTTACAAGATCAAACTTGTTTTTTGGACTTTGTATATCATGAGCTGTTCTCAAATTGAGTAGCAGTACGTTCGGGCTGATTTGGCCAACTCTATTCATGAAAATCAATGACAATCTGTTGATGCATGCACATATATGAAACTAGCTACTCCAGTCTTCATCCACTACCGACACTGAGGGGAAATAGCCTTACCAGAGACGTCTGGGACAAGTTCATGCGTAATCATACATTACATGAAAGAACTGGCATTTCTAACTATTGGTCATGAAGACATCCTCCTTTACTCATTGGAATCTAGTAGAGTTCTGCGAGTGATCACGCGTTTGAGAAAGAATGTGATGCTAATCAGTTTGCTGCTGACAGTTATATCATACTCGAGTACATCTCGTATGATACTAATGCAAGGTACTACATATTCATTTCTCATAGAGAACATGTCATTGTAGACAAGATTATAGCTAATCTTCATGTTCTGCTCACAATGGTTATTGTGAACGATCAGTGGGATCTATATCTCTCTATTCGAGAGAATAATGTTTATATTAGATATTTCCATATATCTATAGCCACAGGTTAATTATAAAAGCCGAAACGACAGTATATTTGAATTGTTTGCACAATTCAAAGAGCCTGTGGCGATATGAGATTTCGGGTGGCTGTGGCGCAAGAGCGTGATTGGAGAAACACGAAACTCTGCACATACACAGATCAACCTGAGGACTATCTCTAGCGCAAGTCCCAGATCAGCAGCACTAAAACTGATCAAATCACATCGCCCTCAAACCAAACTTCGACACAATAGTTATTGCCACAAGGCGCTTCCCCCGATCAACACCAGATCTCCAACGCTTACAGCATGCCTAAGAACGACACCCGCGACGGAAAACCAAGGCCGTTCGCTGGGCAAACGCTTGGGGAGTTCGATAAATACATGAAGATCGTTCAGAATTTTGCGAACTCGAAAGGAGAAGCTTGAACTTTGCTCACAAAGCCGCCCTACCCAAAGCCGGAAGACTTTGTGAAAGAAGAGGAGCGTGAACCGCCCGAACGACCATCTGCACTCGAAGAATACGACACAACAAATGACTTTGATTATGCCGTTAAAGAGTACGACGTAGCGTTGAAAGAGTACGACGTAGCGTTGAAAGAGTACGACGTAGCGTTGAAAGAGTACAACGCAATTGTGAACGACAATCATCGGCGATTGCAATCATATCGCGCTGAATTACAGATGTACGAACGATCTCAAGGACACAACAACATTGCAAACAGTTGTCTTGCCGATTGTTTTCCGGAGGTCGACATCAATTTAGTACAAAAACATCAGAATGCCGTTGAACGAGTTGCTGCTTTACGCGGAATTTACGCAGCTAAACGGCAGAAGACTTTTGAGAGCCGCCATTGGGAAGACCGTTTCAAAGCTCTAGCTTGCTCCAACGGTGAAGATGCACTTGAAGTCAAATCATTCATTGCTGAGCTGATTCAACTCACCGAGGAAAAGCTTTCAACCCAACCGGCTGAAGCTGTTATTCACGAACTTCTCACTCGAGTTTGCTCAAAGATCGGTGAACCTGATATCAATCTACAATCCTTTTCGATTTTACTCAGAGACATCTCAATGGACACTTTCACAAAGTATGAACCTGATCTACTTGATGATGAGGATGATTCTGGTCAGAAGATACAATCAGAACACCATTACCTGAGAACAATGCAGAACTTACTTGCTGAGATGAGAGAAATCATTCAAATGGATGTAACTCGCGATTACACTCCTTCAGATTCACCTCAAATCAAAGGCAAAGCCATGCGAGCAAGGACCAAAAGACTACCGAAAGCTCATGCTGCTCATGAGGTTTGTGTTTTACATCCCAACTCTTCTCATTCTTCTGCAGAGTGTAAACAACTCAAATATTTGATTGAGAAACATGCTTCCTCACATAAAGGAAATGCCAACAGTAAGACTGCAAACAATCGTGCTGCATCAAAATCTAAGGATGCGAAGAACAACAAATTCTCTTGCGATTTCTGTGGCAAATCTGGCCACACGCAGAATTTCTGCAGGAAACGCAAACTAGCCAAAAGTTTGAATGATGAGGAATGGAAACAGATAAAAGCATCTCGTGCTTCCTCCTCAACATCCCAGAACATGGATATTGATTCTCAGGAATCAGAACCTTCCAGCATACAATCCATCAAATCCTTCTCTTCAATATTCAAAGCTAATAATATTGTGGATTTTACACATCCCTCTATTATCACAGCATTGAAGAGTACCAACTGCAATCTACACGTAAATGCCAAACCTCTCGGTTTGATTGACTCTGGTGCTACTGCTTGGATGACTCCAGACAGACATGCATTCAAGAATTTATTTTACGTTAATGATGCAGGAGATGTTTACTTGGCAGACAATCATCCCATTCCTATTAAAGGCTATGGAGATATTGCACTTGTTTTGTCAAATGGTTCAATAAAACACATTCAAAATGCACTTTTTGTTCCCGATTTAGAGGATACACTTATATCTATCTATAGCATCATCGGGGATGAAGGTGTTGAACAAAGCTGTGGTCTGGATCCTCAGGTTGTGTGTGTTGCTAATTCACGGGTTAATGTTTCTAAGAGATGAATAAAGAAGATTGCGAGTCACAAGTACTAGCGCAAGAGAATGCTCCTTGTGTGTATCGCCACAGGCTCCTTAAATAAGTGTACTGTCGTTTTGGCTTTTCCTTCCGGAAGATCTGGATCGAAGCGATAAGGTTTGACTCTTCTTCTCACAGGCGTAGCGAAGCATAATCATGCTAAGCTGTGCGTGAGATCTAGCTCTCCTCAACAGGATTGTTCTCACACATGATTCCCACGAACGCGTTAATCATATGTAAACCTTTGCTGTGATCTGATCCGGGCTTCACTTCTACAAGTGGATGATAGAAAAGTAATGACAGTTTACTATACCTATGGCCGCAATAAATATAACCCATGAAGAAATACCCGGAGGTATCCAAACTCGTAATAGATCATCATCTATATGCTTTAGTTCAATAGTTAGAAATGTTGCTCAGTGAAGAGTGACATTTCTGTATATCGGGCGTTTGTGTTTTTGTACTATCAATGACTGGATTGGCCAAGTCCATCAATCGAAATACTTAACACACCCCCTCAGTCATTAGATAGGTACAACCGAGAGTATCACTCAACCGATCATAGCTTTCTGTAAATGCTGAAGTTGATATTCTATTGAAATAAAGGTGAGTTGTATGGACATCGCCAGCCGGTCGTTCAAGATAGTATATTAAGTGAAGACTGACTGACTAGCCCCAACGAGCCCCTGTGTTTAAGGTATAATTTACTTCCAAGAGGTTTAGTTAAGATGTCCGCGATCATATCAGAAGTATCCATATGGTGTAACTCCTGATGTTTCTGTTCAACTTGGAGATTCACAAATCTCTCGCGAACGTCCATGTGTTTGGTCCGTTTGTTGTTGAACAGATTGTTTGCGATAGACTTGGTGGATTGATTGTCTTGCCATAAACGGAGCGGATTGAACGACGTAATTCCAATACCCGTCATAAGATTTTTCATCCACTTCATCTCACGCGATAGTTCGTTCAGCGCATACAGTTCGGCTTCCGACGACGAGGCTGCAATAGTCTGTTGTCGAATCGACTGCCAACTGATTGCCGCATTAGCGAACATTACCACGTAACCGGTTCGTGAGTATCTATCTGCATCGCCCGCCCAGTCTGCATCGGCATAACCTTGTGGGTTGTTAGCCGAATCAAACATGTAGAGACCGTCGGGTCTTAGCATCGGAGACGTGATACCAGTCCGTGTATAGTGTAAACCGTAATCCCAAGTACCGAGTAAATATCGTTGTAATCGATAGAGAGCCTTTGATTCTGACTGTCGAGGATCAATCTGATGTTGTGCCAAAATATTGACTGCGTATGAAATATCCGGTCGTGTCTTAGTCGCCACGTACGATATCTTCATTAACATTGATCGAAATTGTGTTGCCTCGGCATCGGACAGTGTTGGTGTGGTCTCATCAAAGATATATGATTTTGACATCGGTGTTTTGGTCGGTTTGATGTTGGTACCCCATAAATTCGCTTCTTCGAGAATCTTCTTTACGTACAATGCATTGCTAAGGAAATATCCTTCCGTTGTCTGCAATAACTCCATTTTCAGAATCCATTTCGCCTTCGAAGTACTGCCTACTGTGAACGAAGTTTCCAAATCGGTCTGAAACCGATGATATGCGTTTGGATCTGTGGAAAAATGTAGTATATCATCGACATGAACGGTAGTGTGTTCGCGGGTATTATTTGTTGGATTGTATCGCCAGAAATGACAGATGTCTGCAATATTCCGCACGAAACCAACACTGAGATATTGTTTCCAAAGAGTTTTGTACCATTCTCGAGCTGCCTGGTGTAGACCGTACAGACTTTTGATAAGTCTGCAGACGATGGGTCGATTCCGGAAATCTACTCGTCCGAAACCATGAGGGAGTTCGACGTAGTTCTCTTCTTCCAGTATTGCATTGAGATATGCACCCTTGATATCAAACTGGAATATGATCATGCCGACTAATGCTGCTAATGCAATCAGAAAACGGATCGTGGACGTTTTCGTAACTGGAGAATAGGTTTCATCGAAATCCAATCCTTCAATCTGTGAAAATCCTCGTACGACCCAACGTGCTTTGAATCGAGTAATATTGCCATGTTCGTCAAGCTTATATGTGAAAACCCATTTGCCCGATAATAAATTCCGTCCATCAGGTAAAAACGTTTCGGCCCAAGTATTGTTGCCGACTAGTTGTGTAACTTCCTCCTTCATCGCCGCTAACCAGAATGGAGCCTCATCGGATCGTGATAAAGCCTCACGAAGAGTCTTTGGTGCAGTCCGTATATTTCCATTCGCAATTGGTTGTGTTGGATATGAGGAATCGGCCTTCAGGGTCCAATCGATATTAGGAACGGACCGGGTAAACAAGGAATTTTGTTTCCTTTTGGCGTTCGACAAATTTGCACTTGCTTGACGTTTTCGTTTTCTTGCTGCATATGCTTCGTCGACATCTTCTCCAATGAATTGAAGATCACTTTCGAGTTGTGCATCATATTCCTCTACAGGAGATACGGAAGACAAATTCGGAGATTCTTCAGTAATGGATTGTGGAGTCGATAAATCAGCATTTGGATCATAATCAGCATCGTCTGGGTCATCATCGTCTAGTCCATGTAAATGTTCAACAACATGCATGTCACCGGCTTCTTCTAAGCGGTAATATATGGGGTCGTCGTTTATATCCTCATCGATTTCTTCGTCTGCAACAGTAGAAATTGGGAAATTGTCTGAGACAAACTCAACAGTCGTCTCTTGCACCCCCTGATCCCCGGTTGGTATTTGATCAACATCGAAATATGTCCCGGCCTTCAGTGGATATTGTACCGTAAGATCGTCGAGTAACTGTCGGGTAGGATTATAACCAACAAAAACTCCCTCGTGGAACGTAACATGGAAGTATTCGCCTATTGTGTTTGTCCGAAAATTGAGTGCTATGACGATCTTCAGGTCTTCACCCTTGTATCCGAGAAACAGACCTAGTTCAGACTTGTCTCGGATTCTGCGCGCCAACCTTTGTTCGTGTGAGATCCACAAACTAACGAGTGTTCCAAAGGCGTGGATAGTTGCCAAATCTATCCGCTTGTCAAGGTAAGCACAGTACGGAATCGCATTCACAGCTGAATGGAAAGTAGCGTTCTTGACGACCGCAGCGTATAGGATGGAGAGTTGCACGAATTGAAGTGTTCGTGGTAGTCCAGCTTGTAGCAGCATCGCGTCCGACATATACTTGATCGATTGTATATTCCGCTCTGATAGACCATCGAGTTCCTTTACTGACGGAGGAGCTGGGTGGACGCGGATGCGAGGAATCTTGGTATTGCACCATTGGATCAACCGTTTAGTAATCAATTCTCCTGAATCGGAACGTAGTTCAGCAACGTGTAATGGGTGATTGCGATTTTCCACATCAGCGATATGTCGAATCATACTATCCACCGCATCACTCTTTCGATTCAGGAAGTAGATTGTGATGAAACGAGGTTGTTCGTCGACAATGATCTGCCAATATCTCTTCTTCTGTCCGTCGTAGATTAAACGTACGACATCGGAAAACAGACGGAAAAGTTTCCTCGGAGCTCGACTTATTGTAGAATAAATCGGCTTCTGCTTCAGCTTCGTGCGACTACAGACCAAACAATTCTGCATAATTGATTTGTTGACAAGATTGAATGCATCCGGTTCAACCTTGGGCATTTTGATGTTGAGCTTCTCTGCCGTTCGAAAGATTGTCCGTAAGTGGATGTGACCAAACTGCTGGTGTAACTTTGCAAGTTCGTGTACTGTCACTGGCGATAAGTTGGTGCTCACTCCAACTGTATCTTGAGATGCTCGTTGACATTCATCATCGTTCGTTTGACGAATGTTGTTGTCTGACATTACATCGAGACCCATCGCGTGAGAAGATCGTACACCGGACGTAAAGTCCATCGACTGATCGAGACCTTCTGCGGATACCGCTACTGCTTTAGCTCGTTGAGCAATCACATGCCGCGGTTGGTGAGTTCCGACGGTACTAACATCAGCATAGAGATAGTACAAATCTCTTTCCCGTCGCCCAATAATAACGTGTTCATCCGTATCACCATGCGTGAGGATAACCTTGTCTTTGGTGAAACTCACAATGTCTCCGGAGTCTCCAATGATACTACACACTGATGCAAGTGTGTCTTCGAGATCAGGAACATAAAGTGCGTTGTGTATTATCTTAATTCGCCCATTGGGTAAAACTACAGATACATCTCCAAAACCACAAACTGGAATTGTATGACTATCCGCTAGTTCCACCACGTCCTCGTCATTCGTATACGTCAGCGAACTAAAGGCATGACGATTAGGTGTCATCCAAACAGTTGCGCCTGTATCAAGCAAACCCACACGATCCTTTGCTTGAACATGTACACGGACAACCTTCTGTGCCGAGTGTGCGTTCACTATCGAAAACATATTTCCGATGTATGTGTCAGCATCTTTATCAACAGAAGTAGGTTGGGTAAGGTCAAAGATTACCTTCTTGGTCAACACCGGTTTGGCGGTAGATTCGTCCTCCGACGAATCATCACCTGCATCGCCACGGCTGGCAATGAATGCACGAAAATCCGTGTCTAAACAAAGACTCTTTGCAGTGAGATAGCGTTTACACGCCGACTGCTTGTGTCCTCGTTTGCCACAGAAATTGCATGTGAGATCTGTCTTCTTTGCAGAAGAAGATGTGGACGACCTGGAGTCCTGCGACTGCCTGGTCCGAGTGGAACTGCTACTCCCACCGCTACTGCCTGAGCCACCCGAGGCACCCTGCTTACGGCATTGAGCATTGGTGTGAGATGAGTTCGGATGCAAGGTACAAATATCCTCCGACTTCGCAACCTTGGCTTTCGCTTTCGCCTTCGCTTTCTTCGCCTTTGCCTTCATGGCCTTCTTTGTCCCATTCGGCCCACCGGCATCCATGGTGACGTTGAGTTGGACCAATTGGTTTAGGTCGGTCAAGATATTTGACACTGTTTCGAAGTAATGCGTTGGCTTTTGGTGGAATGGTCGCGGAGCATTCGGATTTGCAGCATCAATTGGATCTTGTATTAACGCCGGTTCCCATTCGGCATACGCAGAAGTGATCATTTTTCCGAGAAAAGGTACGAGGGTCCGTAGTTCAATTGTCTGCATCGTGATTTTTGCGACTAACCGGTTTAGTAGATCCTTGATTACGAGTTCGTCCGGTAAAGAGTTCAGTTTGAGTTCGAATAACTCAGTGAGGTCGGTCACAAACTGCTGAACGCTTTCTGCCGACTGACCGTTCGTACATTTCAGATCTACCAGCCGTTGCTCCCACATAGACGATTCGATCGGAGCTTGACCGCCAGCACTGAAAATTCGGCGAAGTCCATCGACTTTGCCTTTTGCTGACGCATAAGCTCTGACTCGATTCATGTCGCGTTTTGGGAAACATTCGCATAGAATTCCAACTGCGACGTTATTGTCCGCTTGTTGTGCACGGTAATCTTGCATCTCAGCACGATATTGCGTACGTAAGTGACTGTTGTGTGTGACGATCGCCAAATGTTCACGTAGTTCTGCTTCCCATTGTGCTCGTGCTTCGTTAGCAGCTCCGCCAGCAGCTCCGGCGATGACTATCGGACGCTGTGGGCGATTTCCTTCCGCCTCGTAATTCGGACTATCAGGAAGAGCCATTGGTTCTTGGAGAAGCATAGTGCCAGCGCCGCCACGTAAGTTTGCGTAAGTCTGCACTTGTTCCATGTACAGATCGAAATCCTGCAGCGTTTTACCGGTGAATGGCTTCGGCCGCGAAGATGTGGCGTCATTCGATCCTGAACCCATCTTGTCGTTGTTGTCCAAAGAAATGTGTTAAGCAACGATTCGTAACTATTGTGTTGAACAAAGCTGTGGTCTGGATCCTCAGGTTGTGTGTGTTGCTAATTCACGGGTTAATGTTTCTAAGAGATGAATAAAGAAGATTGCGAGTCACAAGTACTAGCGCAAGAGAATGCTCCTTGTGTGTATCGCCACAGGCTCCTTAAATAAGTGTACTGTCGTTTTGGCTTTTCCTTCCGGAAGATCTGGATCGAAGCGATAAGGTTTGACTCTTCTTCTCACAGGCGTAGCGAAGCATAATCATGCTAAGCTGTGCGTGAGATCTAGCTCTCCTCAACAGGATTGTTCTCACACATGATTCCCACGAACGCGTTAATCATATGTAAACCTTTGCTGTGATCTGATCCGGGCTTCACTTCTACAAGTGGATGATAGAAAAGTAATGACAGTTTACTATACCTATGGCCGCAATAAATATAACCCATGAAGAAATACCCGGAGGTATCCAAACTCGTAATAGATCATCATCTATATGCTTTAGTTCAATAGTTAGAAATGTTGCTCAGTGAAGAGTGACATTTCTGTATATCGGGCGTTTGTGTTTTTGTACTATCAATGACTGGATTGGCCAAGTCCATCAATCGAAATACTTAACAGAAGGTGATATAGTCAGTTTCACCAAAGACAAAGTCTATTTGTCAAACAAAGGAACTGAACAATGTGTTACCATTGGTTTAAGACGTGGAGGTTTATATTATCTTCATGGAAGTTTGGATACCACTAATCCATTACTTAAACACTCTTCCAAAATAGGTGCAGCTATTTTGACGAATCTTTCTAATTCTGCACTCTCTGTTGGCAAACAGAATGTTTTACCTGGTACCACTACAAACACTGCCCAAGAGCAGCAGACAACCACGTCTGGTGTAAGGTTTGACACAGTGAAGGACAACAATGTTTTCCCAAAAGATTCTAACAAAACTAGAAATTACGGGGGTGAAGTTTTAGACGGAGCTTCATCTGCAACATTAAGTCTATACTCCCAAACAATGGCTGATAATGGAGTAAACAACGTTTCAGCTGTGACCATCAACAAATTAGCTAGATTACACCGGCAATTTGGTCACATACATTTGCGGAAAATCCTGCAAACTTTACATTCTCTGGGAAAGAAACTGCCCGAAGTCAGGAGTGATGCACTTGATTTTGTTAACTCGTCTATTTTACAGAACTGCATAATTTGCAATCAGACTAAGGCTGTACAAACTCCAATTTACTCAACGCTAAGTCCAGCACTGAGGAAATTATATCGCCTACATACTGATGCAGTACCAATTGTCAGAAATGGCAAAACAATAGGTCACTGGCAGATTATCGTAGATGAATACAGTTCTCACATCACAATCTACTTCTTGCAACGGAAGAGCGAAGCCTCTGATAGTATGCTAAGACACATCGCAGATGTTGAAAATAGATTTCTGCCACTTCACGTCTATGAAATGAGATCCGATTCTGGAGAACTATTGTCAAACCAATTCTTGACTTGGTGCAGTAACAAGGTACCACGTATACATGCCCATCCTTCACCTGCATCAGTCAAAGAGCTGAATGGTCTTGCTGAACGGAATGTCCGTTCAATGAAAGAGATGTACAAGTCTATGCTGAAAACAGCTGGTCTTCCACATACTTTACAGTTCATCAAATTTGCCATCCTTAATGCTGCGACTGTCAAAAATTGTGTTTACCATTCTAGAACTAAGAATGTACCACATGCTGTGTACTTTGACAAGCTGATTGATCTGGCAATCATTCACACCTTTGGTACCCTGGTTAGTCTCTGGATCTCTCCAGAACAAAGGTCTAGTCGCAAAGTATCAGAGAAGTCAGAGCTAGGACTATTTCTGGGTTATAAGGGTGAAGATATGAAAATCATTCATGCTTTGAATCTTAATACCAAACGCATAAGCGAATATTTTCATTTTACTTTTCATGAGGGAGTATTTGTTGGCTTAAACCCAACATCACAAACTTTAAATGACCTCACCAAACACTATCCTATTCCTCAGGGTCAACATTTTGATATTTCAAATTTACCTGATATGAATAGCGATAATGACAATACTACAGACTCAGACTCTGATGATAGCGCTAACACCTCATCTGATGAGGAGTTGGATCCCAACCAACGATTTTATCATCGAATGGATATCTCACAAATGCATGTTACTCCTATGTCCCAACATGATTCAAATGTTGATGACGAGCACGATACCACCAACGACTATAACCATTCGTTAAACATGAACGATGACACTTATGTACCACTTTCTGTACAACACGTACAAGAACAAAATGAAGATGATTCCCAAAGTGATTTGGAAGATTTACAATGGATTGGTGAAGATGATGACAACGATTATGGATTTGTTGCACACAAAGCCAAACGTCGCAAACTTAAAGGCAAACAACCTATGGTTACTCCAACAAACAGATTTCATCCCCAGCGAAGACATCCTTTGTTGAGACGTAATATCCCCAATGTCAATGTAAATGAGAAAGCAAAATCGAGTACACCCGACATTCCTATACCTCAAGGACACTTGAGAAGTATTCCCAAAACAGTCCAGGAAGCTATGTCGCGACCTGATGAATGGCTATACTGGCTTGCAGCCATGTTTGAAGAAAATCAACAACTTATCAATTTGGGAACATGGAACAAACGCATCTTGCCAAATGGGAACAACCTTCTCACTGGCAAATGGGTATTCATACAAACTTGATGAAGATGGCAACATCATCCGATTCAAGGCACGATGGGTAGTTAGAGGGTTCTCCCAGATACAGGGAATGGATTTCAACAAAACCTATTCTCCTGTGGCGAAAACCACTACAATTCGATTACTAGTTGCTCTTGCTGCAATTGTCAAATTACACATTTATCAATTTGACATTACAGGAGCATATCTCAATGCATCACTTGAGGAAGATGTTTATGTTGAAATGCCTCATGGATTTACAGAGACTGACGAATCTGGCAATCCATTAGTTTGTAATCTTGTCAAAAGCTTATATGGTTTACATCAAGCTGCTAGAGAATGGTACAAATGCCTCTGGGCAAAATATGAAGACATGGGATACATCTGTGATCTTTCAGATGCTTGTCATTTCTGGCAAATGAAACCATCTACTCACAGTTCCACTGTGAAAATACGTGAACACACTACTGTTCATGTAGATGATATTCTTCATTTCTCACCAGACCCAAATGGCTACCAAGACTTCATGGATGGCTTGAATTCCTCATTCAAGGTCGGAAGTCACTCTACAGCCAAATGGATTCTGAAAATGCAATTGATCAAAACTACTCACGGTTATTTCATAACCAATGCTCAATATGCAAAGGAAATATTGCAGAGATTGAAATTATGGGAATCCAATCTTAAACCAGCCAAAACACCTATTTCTTCTCACTACAAACATGAAACAAGCTTGCCTATTTTATCCAAAAATGATGCAACTATTTTTCGCTCGGAACTCATGAAAATCTCGTACCTAGCTACAAAGACCAGACCTGATTTATCTTATGCTGTCAATGTCTTGGCACAACATCAGGTTGAACCACGAGTTTGCGAACAAAAGGCACTAGCTCGCCTGCATCGTTACTTATTGGGAACATGGGACTATGGTTTGCATTACACATGCAATAACATACCCACTCCCAACGTACACTCTGATGGTGTATATGAGTTTGCATCAAATGAACACATCCCTATGGGATATGCTGATGCAGACTGGGCAAATGATCCTGCTCGCTATTCCAGGACAGGATATGTTGTAATGTTTGCCAATGCAGCTGTTTGCTGGCAGTCTACAAAGCAACAGGTTATAACTTGCTCTTCCACTGAAGCAGAGTTATATGCATTGAATGAATTATCACGTGAGATGAAGTGGATGAAAAACCTCATGGCAACCATTGGTATTTCATGCAAAAGTAAGCCCATGGTCCTCTGGCAAGATAATACCTCTACACAGTCTATTGCCAATGACCTGCTTAATGATCACAGAACTAAACACATGGATGTTCGCGAAAAGTTTGTGAATCTTCAAATTGAGCAGAAGCAGCAGGAACTCAGAGTTATTGATACTGAGAACCAAATTGCTGATATTTTCACAAAACCCTTGACATTCAAGTTATTTTCAAAATTCACACGCCCACTTGGTCTTACACGTCAATCTGATTTGACCCTTGTTGACTAATAATTTACCAACAAACAGACGTGCGACTCAACGCTCATACCAATATCCTCATTGTCTACCGCAGCTTTGACTGCGGGGGTGTGTTGATGCATGCACATATATGGAACTAGCTACTCCAGTCTTCATCCACTACCGACACTGAGGGGAAATAGCCTTACCAGAGACGTCTGGGACAAGTTCATGCGTAATCATACATTACATGAAAGAACTGGCATTTCTAACTATTGGTCATGAAGACATCCTCCTTTACTCATTGGAATCTAGTAGAGTTCTGCGAGTGATCACGCGTTTGAGAAAGAATGTGATGCTAATCAGTTTGCTGCTGAAAGTTATATCATACTCGAGTACATCTCGTATGATACTAATGCAAGGTACTACATATTCATTTCTCATAGAGAACATGTCATTGTAGACAAGATTATAGCTAATCTTCATGTTCTGCTCACAATGGTTATTGTGAACGATCACTGGGATCTATATCTCTCTATTCAAGAGAATAATGTTTATATTAGATATTTCCATATATCTATAGCCACAGGTTAATTATAAAAGCCGAAACGACAGTATATTTGAATTGTTCGCACAATTCAAAGAGCCTGTGGCGATATGAGATTTCTGGTGGCTGTGGCGCAAGAGCGTGATTGGAGAAACACGAAACTCTGCACATACACAGATCAACCTGAGGACTATCTCTAGCGCAAGTCCCAGATCAGCAGCACTAAAACTGATCAAATCACATCGCCCTCAAACCAAACTTCGACACAATCATGCCTTAAACCTTCAGATCCAGCCCAAATCGCTTCTTCACTTCTACGCAATAATCTTTCAATGTGTGAACGGAATAATTTTCAATCTCCTCACCCTCAGGGCTGCTTTATCCCCCCTCCGTCTTCAGTGATCTTCGGAAGTGGGCAGAGCTTTGCGCAGAGCATTGTGGTGATAGATAAGAATGAAATGTTCGAGGTGTGGCCGAGCAAGCTTAATCTTTAATTCTTATCAAGACACCAAATCCGCAGACGAAAATGGTTTCCTGCATTTACACTTTCAAACTTTGTTGTGGGAGTTATGTAGGACGCACAAGGAAAGGTGTTACCTGACAAACAGGTCGTCTTGCAATATTTTGGATATACGCAAGTGTCGTTCGCTTGACGGAGACAGTGATTTGGTTGTAGAGAGCAATTTTATTGAGAACTGGCTGAGGATCGCACAGAGAGAGAAGACCGGCTTTTACAACCTGGCTCACATGAACTGAGATCATTGAGAAAAGGTATTATTGAGAAAAGGTAATCACAAGGGGACAGCAATAACAACCCTAGAAGCAAAGAATAGGAGAAAAGGTAACAGCCCAGAGATCATCTATGACGTGGACAAATCTCATTGGTTGAAAAGGGTGAGAAAACAAATGAGATGATCAGGGTGATTTTGCCGAATGAGAGTGCTTCGTGGTCCGACCAACAAACACTGCGCACTCTCCGCGTTCAACTTTAGAAGACGATCTGCCCTTAGAACGAGCGTTCTTGCTGATCTGGACGATGGAAAACCACTTGCTGCTCTACCACTACAAGGACTCAACTACTGACATCATGCTTTCGGTGCTGATGGCGCTGGGCATCTCTTTCGATCTGATCTCTTGAATCACTGCAGGGAGCAACCCCTCCTGTATGAGCTTGTGCACTATCTAATCCAACATGAAACTGTTTGGTGGTTATTGACTGAGAATCCAGTTAGACTGAAGCCATCTGTTGCTGTGAGGATCGTGAGACGACTCTTGAGTTAATCAAGTCCAAAGGAGGCGATTTGTTTCAGATATTTTGGCCTGCTGGTAATGATGGACGCATTGCGCGATGGTCAAACATCCCGAGGGGAACGTCGTCGGTCTCCATTCCAGGAAAACACCCGCTCCCGATCTCGCTCTCTACTCGTTCCGATACTCCACCGTCGACCTCTCCCTAAAGGTCTAAAAGTTCTCGATATCTAGTAGAGAAGGGATTATTCCCGCCTCTGGGTCCAAAGTGGATTATGTGGGACAACGTGACGCTCGCCGCGGCGGTGGGAAAATCGGAGAAGACAAAAGCGAAGACGATATGGTGAGTGCAGTGAACGTGATGGTGATGGATATTTTGGATGCAGCGTTGGAGGGAAGAAGTTTTTGCTGGGGGAGTATTCGTTGGTGGATACACAAATGTGTTCAATTGTGCAAATGATGAAGGTGGATTTCGCTAAGATGAAGATTCCGACGGAGTAATGTAGGAAGCACGTGCCAAAAAAAATCTGATAATAAAAAGGGAAATTTTGAAAAATTACGATTGAAAAATTACGATTAAAGTTTTCATCAACATCGAATCGCAAATCAGAGCGACTCTCAATGAATGCTATAATGATTTAAGAACATCGATTGGATTCAAGAGCAGACAAACGCTCTTGCGGCAGGTTGTAAAGAATTATGCCACTCTTTTAAAGAATTTTACGTCTATTGAAGTTTTGGCAATTCCGACAACAATATTAGATGAGTTGAAATCAGCACCAGTGGCAAGCAGGGGAAAGCTGGTAAGCAGCTGGAACAAACACATAGAATTCAAGCGATATCTCAGAACCAGGAATCAGACAGGCAATGTGTGAGTGGCTCAGTTCTTGTGTTCACAGTACCCAGTGTTGTCAGCGTTGCACACATCGAAAACTCCCACCGCCTGACCGTTTCTGTAGTTTGGAACAAATGTGGGAGACCATTGCCACGCCCAATCCTGCGCATATGTGTTGCACCAAGCATCCACAAGGTTGTAGTTGATCCAACCCTGGGTACAGTGCATCTCCGGAACCCAGCCAAAGTAGTAGCTTCCCGCCTCCCTGATATCCCACGTGTTCGAGTAACTGTATGAGGTGGTCTGAGACTGGCCGTATGAGCCTTTGATGGTCGGTGCAATCTCACTTAGAGCCTTCCATGCGTCGTAACCGAATTTTAGGCCGGTTGACAGTTCGATGGACCATTGGATTGTGGAGGAATAGCCAACCTGCATTGTTGCTTTGCATTGACCAGCAGAACAGTAAGCTCCAGCTTGGTTGTACGAATACTTGTCACGGCGCTTTTCGTCCCACTACATTGCAACGTGAGAAAGACAGGGTGATATGAATTGTTTTAAACACCTACTTCGCCCTTCTTTTCGTAGAACGGGACACCGCATCCAGGCCTGCAGTTCATCTCGCGCGTGCCCACCCAGCAGTTTCCAATTGAAGCAAGTACGCCGTTAGCCTCGACGTAGTAGGGAACAGAAGAGTCTTTCAGCCCCATCTTGGCCTGTTCTTCCCTAGCAGCCTTGATGGGATCAAACACCTTGGCACGCTTCGCGTATTCGAGGAGAGCTTGGGCGAGTGCAATAGATGTCGCGTTGGCGTGCGCGCGTTCAGCGGCAGTAGGCTCCTGAGGAGACATGTCGGTCTCGGCAAAGTTGGGAGGGATGTCAGCGACAGCAGAGTTGGAGACTGGACCGGAATGAGCCAGGCATGCGATGCATGCCAAGATCAATAGAGTGAAAGCTGTGATTCGTGTCATTGAGGTTGGCTGGTTGTGTTTGTGGATGTGATTGGAGGGATGGGCGGTCTTTTATGGACGTTTTCGCTGTGGGATCATAAGAGGGGAGGCGGTGCTTTTACTGAGCAGGAGATCTGACGCCACCAGCTCAATAGCATGCTGCTGGTCTTGCAAGATCGACTTGCACTCTTCCACAATATTGGATATAGTTTTATCAATCAAATCATATGCTGCAAATTTGCACTCTTGAAAAATTGCTGCAGCAATGGAAAAAAAAAAACAAACATAACCACTTCGCTTTCGTGTCAAACATGGAATCTAGCCTATAATGTGACCTAGTCTTACAGGTTCATTCGGACCACGGACCACGTTGATCTTCAATTACTTCAAGCCTTCAGACTTAGAATGCCACAAAGATGTTCTGATCTTACGATTCATACCACCTCTTGCATAAATTCATTGCTCACACCGCCCCATGATGAAAAGCAATTTTTGGAGCTATTGTCCTCAGCACGCAGCTCAGCAATTATTTATGGCCACAAGCCCATAAACATCTCCTGACTGCTGCTCGTACCCCCGGAAAGAGAATGTCCCCTGTTTTGTACGTTACTTCTCAACTCCATTTGATATGTTCTAACTATTTTTTCAAAGCATCGCTCTCTTGTGTTTCCTGATTGTGGGGTGTGAATCAACTGTCGTTGAGCAGGGAGGTGGCTCGCCCCAGCCGTTGGTCTTGTACTCACCTCCTACACGCGGGACTAATCCATCAACTGCGACTCTCGCACCATGCGGCGGATATGACACGCCCACCCAACAAGCGATCACGATTGTGCTCGGTACTCATCAATTGTTGCAAACAGGCGATAAACGTTTCAATCGCAGCCCTAACTATTTTTTCAAAGCTCCCCAAGCGAACCGAATCAGGGAATACGACAACAAGGCCACGGTCGGCTTCGACGTGAACACCACGAGTACAGGTGGTGGTACGATCTCGGCCTTTGTAAAGCGCTCTGGATCAACCGCTAATTTTGCCACAACGGGTCCGAGCGTTGCCATGACCGAGGGCAGGTTTCTTGTGAACTGGAAAAGCGCTTACGGTATATCACCACCGTTAGCAGTTGGAGACAATGTCATCGTCCAACTTCGGTTTTCGCCTATCAAGAATGAGAGTTTGTTGATTTACCAGTGCGCCGATGTACTTTTAGTGGTGAGGAAGACCTCGTAATTGATTCAAGAGATTTCATTTTGAACATGGGCTCTAGGTGGATCCACTGCCGAGCAGGGGACTCAAGAATGTGCAAGGTGGTATCATACACGTCTTTGGTTTAATGGTGATTCTTGTTGCCTCTGCTTTATTGGGCTATGATTGTTTTCATTGAGGATATCGTTCTTGCTACATATGCTATGATATTGCGTTTGGTTGCCAAACTTTGGAGCTTGGTCGATGAAGATTCCTCTTAACAAATATTTGTTTTTCAAAAACATGTTATCTCGAAAACCATGTCACTGAAAGTGGAATGGTCTCTCTCGAAATTATATTTAGTACGTGCCATCAAAAGTTAGAATCAGGCTAACCTGCAATAAAACTTTTGATCCTTAGTCACCAGACGGGTAGCCTTGTTTGGCCTTTTGTTTGGCCCTTTTTTTGCACAAAGCATTAACTGAAAGAATCATCTAGTACAGGACAAATTGGAATCTGCGGATAATTTGTTTCATGACATCTACACGGACGAGGAACCAAGGAGACATGGCACTTTAGCACAGACAAATACTAACCATATAATTTGTAACAATCTGACTGATAACTTCCAATTAGTTGAACCAATTCAATCACAGTCATAAACCAGAAGCTGAACAGGTACGCCACCTTATCTGATTAATCATGCCACCGGCATACTCAGCAAAAAGGTACTAATAAGAGCTGCAAAATCCAGAGCATTGGTGCACACACTTCTGATAAGTCACACAAGATTTTTGTTTCTCACGGAACACAAGCTGACCAAGCAGATGATGACTTTGTGCTTTAAAAAGGAGTCTGTGAGGATAACTTAAATTCCACTTATTAATGTGCTTTTTAGGAACTGCTGAAAGCCAAAAATCCTCAGGACAGAGTCTTCACATTATTCAGGTATTTTGAACTCTGACAGCAAAACACGCACTGTTTGACTGGCTCTTTAGAAAAGTTTGCGTAGATTCTTGTCTTCTCCAATATAGACATACTTTAAGTACCCTGTGTTGAATGTTGTGGTTGATTGGCGTAACAGGTATATGTAGAAAAGTATTCAACGATTGATACAGAGGACCCTGATCAATTGAGTTCTGCTGTCTTGAATCAATGTTAAATTGCATACCAATAGTGATGCTGCGACACGGTCTCCTTTAGAGAATACGGCTGTTTTGGCTTTTCTGTCAATGCCTTTGGCCCAATATTGATTAGAGCATAAAGGCTGAATCAGCTACAGCTATTATTCCAATTAAATTGGAAAATATAAGACAGAACCAAAATCACTTGAGGAAGCACTTTCGAGACCTCATGAAGCTCCTTATTGGTTAGCAGTGTTGAACGTTGTGGCATGGCTGGAACATTACTGACTTGAAGTGTCCTGGTGGACAGAAAGCACAGCTGTCAAGGTCAGTTGTGGTAGAAATTGAGTCTTCTTGGAATGTGTCTCGGTGGATGGACAGAAACTACAGATCTCGAAGTCTGTTGTGTTAGAAATCTTCAAAACAAATCTTATCTTATATTTTGTTTCCTTGGAAAGTCTTCGTGTAGACAGAAACTACAATGGCTTCCTTTTATCTTTCTTATCACCTCTGGTTTGGCACGGGTCTGAATGTAGACCCGATAAGGGTTTTGCTTGTGGACCTGATACCGAACAGATTTTCCTGAAAACCTGCCCACCGGATCAGGTACATTTTGTCAATCGCAGGCATTTTCATATCTAGTTTCTTGCCAGTCTGTAACAAACTACGTAAATGGATGTGACAACCACTGATGTAGTTCTTCAAGTTCGTGTACTGTCACACAAGGAATGTTGCTCAATTCTCCCCCAACTAGGTTGGAAAACATGTCATTCATTAGTTTTCTCAGCAGTCAACACTAGTTTCGGACTTTCAGGTTCCTTAACTGTACAGTCGTACTCCTCTGGGGTCATATTACCTGTATCTTCCGTTGACGCTACATCTGACAGATAGTTGAGCGGATCATCAGCATATTGTAGATGATTCTTGCCCCAACATGGAGGAGTCCCTCTGACGCAGCCAGCTCCTCAAAACCCACAGTAACTTGCACCGGTTCTTTTCTTTCTGCTTTGTCTATTCATACTGTGGTTTCTTTCATATTTTTAGTTCAATTTTCTTTTCCATGATCAGAGCTCCACCACTCACTTGTTTCCTCCAAACATAAGCGAAATTTGTAAACTAAACATCAGACATTTGACTCAAGCGTGAAACGGTTTAAGCAGAATACACAATACTGCGCAAGATGTGGACTTTAAAGCTTTGCCCTCGGGCTGTCATCCGTGAAGTCACAGTCGACGGTCTTGTAGATTGTTACTACGCAGGATGATCCAAGCCCGAAGTTGTGTTGCAGGCCCATAAGATCATCCGCACGCCTTTTTCTGTACAGAGCCGGATCTGTGAATGGTACTTGACGCTTACCGGCCTTCCTTCGGAGCTGAGTGACCAGCTCAAAACACTGGGCCACTCCAGTCGCTCCTGCATTCATCGTAAGTATTATTGAAGCAGCTTTGAGATATTCCAACAAACTCACCAATCGGGTGGCCTTTTGATTCCAACCCCCCAGACGGATTCACTACCCAACCAGTGGGACCAACCCCATCAGAAAGAACAAGCCCAATGTCCGAGCCGTGTTCATTCTTGACGAATTTGATATTGTTTGCAAGTTTCGGCGCTTCGTTTTCACCAGTCAAGCCAAGCGCCTCGTACATGAACAGCTCTGGAGCAAATTCGATGAGTGATCATTGGGGCAGTGATGATAAACGGACAAACCGTTGCAGCTAAAGCAGTCGTGAACTTCGAGAACCTGGACATCCTTGATCCCAACCTCACGCCCGACGCGCTTCTTCGCCTCTTCGAACGCGATGCCCGCAGCCTTCCTCGCCAGTCCCACCCCGACAATGTCCAAAAACCCACCGGTCCTCAGCGACGTCTCCGTATCCGTCGCCATCCCCTGTCCAACAATCTCAATCGCGCACGCCTTTGCCACTTCCGGCGCAATCCTTCCGCTCGCAATGGCATCCCTAATAAACTTTTCTGAGCACACCACGGCCGCCGCGCCACCATCCGCGGTCGGCGCGGCCATCGGACCCGTCATCAACGGTCTCGGGTCCAAGACGTTCTGAGAGACAAGCGGCCGCGCGCTCGCGATCGCGTCGGCGGGGATAGCTTTCCTCAGCATCGCGTGGGGGTTGTGTTGCGAGTGGACGTGGTTCTTGTGCGAGATTGCGACGTAAGCGGGCGATAAGACCGAGGGGCCGGTCGAGGGGCTTCGAGACTCGTATTCTGTGCATGCGAGGGAGAACATCTTGATAACATCGGAGGTCCAGGGAGTCAGATGCGGTGCGACGAGGCCGGGCTGGCCACCTAGATGTTCGAGACGGTCGATGTGCGGCTGGACGGGGAACGTTCGGTCTTTGTACACGTGTGAAAGTCCTCGCTAGGTTAAAACGTTGAGTTCACTTCACGGTCATTCCCACGATAAAGCAATTTACCTCCATTTTCTCAAACCCGACGACAAGAATGACATCTCTCCCGGATTTGATGAGCTCTCTTCCCAGCATGAGCGCAGAGCTCCCGGAGGAGCAATTGTTGTTGACGTTGAAGATCGGGATGCCTTTCAAAGGTGTTCCAAGGGCATCGTAGATGGCGCGCTGGCCGGAAGTCGATTCGCCGTAGCAGTATGAGACGACCGCGGCGTCGATTTGCGAGGCAGAGTAGAGGAGAGGGGATGCATCGGCGATAGCTGAGAGGGCGGCTTGCTTGCCGAGGATGGGGTAATCGGAATCGGGGCTGGGGCGCTGGAAACTGATGCATAGTGAGGATGCAGAGAGATATGAGGAAGTTAAGCGCATACTTTGTCATTCCAACACCGATCACAAAAGTTCGCGCAGACGCTGCCATGACGAAACAAAGTTGTCCGGGCGGGTTCAGAGCGCCGGTGATCCAATATATATCAGCCACAGAGCTTGCTCACGTGGAGACCACAAGTGGCAAGTGGATGGCTGGTGGGCTGTGGCACACATTCAGTGGCTTGGCATCAGAAAACAAGTTATACCTGCAAAATGGTGAGCTTTAAGGATCAAGTCGAGGAATTCGAGCACGAGAACGGTGCGGGATCGGATGCAGAAGACGAGCAGCAGCGCACGATCATCAGAAATCCGGGACTTGCGGAGGAGGGCGGCGAGGACACACCTTCGGCATTGGCTGCTCAGGCGGAGTCGCAGGTGCGGCTGCAGTGCCGCTTCTACGAGAACAAGTACCCCGAGATCGACGACTTGGTGATGGTCAATGTGCGGCAGATCGCGGAGATGGGGGCGTATGTGCACCTTATGGAGTACAATAACATCGAGGGGATGATTCTGCTGAGCGAGTTGTCGAGACGGCGGATTCGGTCGATACAGAAGCTGATTAGAGTCGGGCAGAAGCAGATCGTGGTTGTCATCAGGGTGGACAAGGAGAAGGGTATGTTTTGAGGTGGTGCTAGGTCGAGGACCAATGAAGTGAGAATGCAATTGTTTCGCAGGTTACATTGATCTGTCAAAGCGGCGTGTGTCGCCAGAGGACGTGATCAAGTGCGAGGAGAAATACCGAAAGTCATCTGTCGTTCACAGCATCATGTACCACGTCGCGCAGAAGTTGGACATGGAGCTTGAGCAGCTGTACCAGGAGGTTGGGTGGCCGTTATACAAACAGTACGGTCACGCTTTCGAAGCATTCATGGTGGCAATCAAGTACGTTACAATTTCATCCAAATTTCCAAGTTTTTGACTTTTTGTGTATCTATCAGCGAACCAGATGAAGTGTTCAAGAACATTCAAATGTCTGTCGAAGTTCGGAGAGAGCTCATGTCGATGATTCGACGAAGGATGACGCCTAAAGAGATCAAGATCCGTGCGGGTGAGTATTCGATTATCCAAAAGTGGTTAATCTTTCTGATTCAGATCAACCAATGTAGATCTTGAGGTGACATGCTTTGGGTATGAAGGGATCGACGCAATCAAAGCGGCTCTCGCTGCCGGCGAGGAATGCTCAACTGAGGAAGTCAAAATCAAAATCAAGCTGGTTGCACCTCCACTATACGTCATGTATACCCATGCACTGGACAAAGTGCTAGGCGTGGAACTCTTGGAGAAGGCGATTGCGAAGGTTGAAGAGACGATCAAGTCATCGGGCGGAAACTTGCAGATCAAGATGAAGGTGAGAAGATCGTGATCTGAAATATTGGATCAATGCTCATCGTGTCATTTAAATAACAGCCCAAGTCGGTCACGGAAACAGACGATGCAGAGCTTGATGCGATGTTGGACAAGGCGTCTAAAGAGAATGCGGAGGTTGCTGGAGATGATGATGACGATGAGATGGCCGCTGAAGATGACGACGAGGCGGAAGACGAATCAGTCGCTCGTGTTTAGATTGCAATGTACATCATTCACCGGTTTTATCTGAGACTCCACTCCAAAATGGCGCATACTTAGTTGATCTGGGTTGGGGTTAAATTCTCGCTGGAAACACGACTTCTGTGCTGAGCCGACGGCGCTTCCCGATACATTTTGTAGTGCTGCGGCAGGTCACACGAGCACACACAACAGCCACGTGGTATCATTCTGCCCATATAAAGCAGGAACAAGAGTAATAATTGTTGATCTGACGCACAAAGCACTATGACTCGCTCATTCGAACACAACCACAAAAATGACAGCAAGGACCGTCACGGCGCAAAGTGCTACGCGTAATGCAACCCAGCACTGCAATTGTCTGATCTTATTTCTTCAAGGACTGGAAACCTTGACGTACGCGGGCTGCCCAAAAAGCAAGGTGCCGGGAAAGGAAACTGGGGCTCGACTGATGACTACGATGAGGAGATTGCAGACTCTGACTCGCAAACTCAAGTCGTCACAGAGCAGAAGATTAAGGTAATGCGTTGGATTCCAACAGGCCAGTGCACCGTTCTCATGCAGAGGCGCTACAGGTTGTTACACAGGAGGAAGCGCAGAAGCAACAGCAAGCAGCCGCTTAATATGCAGCAAAGTACTCCGTTTCGTGAGGAAGTGGTTCATCTCCAAACCTCACACAACCCACACTGCGTTACAATGATCTAAACTGGACGAGAAGAATTTGCTTAAAATGAAAACATCTAATTATTATATGCGAATTATAGCCCGATCGTTGATTTTGTCAGCGGCTTTTGACGTTTCACAACCAGTGATTTTATGGCCAACTGGCTAGTTCTTGAATCGCTCGCTTATCCTGGCACAGGGTATCCCCATCGAAGGCAGTCAGCATGCTGTGATCTTGCCTGTCTTTTCAAAGCTGCCGAGAAAGCACCCGCTGTTGGCTCGTCCTCCAGAAGTTTTGGGCCTAAAAGTTGTCAAAACACGGTAAGCATCTAGCTCGAATACTGAACTTTCTTAGCTTGATATTCGCGATTAGAGTTGTTTCACCAAGTTCACTGAGGTTATTCACATGAGCCTACGAAAGTGGAGAGCGAACAGATTAATTAATCAACATCGAACGAAGCGGCCGATGATGAAGTTCGAGAGCAAAACTATATCGGCGGAGGGATACGACTGATGTCATGGAAGTCGAAGAATTCCTGACACCGGCCCAGGATATGGATGCCGAAGAAACGGTGACCCTGCATGCCTCGACGTTTCTTTTGATCAACCTGCCGACCAAGATTTCCGGCTACCGTCCGTAGAACAGATGAACGCAATACTAGCCGATGAACCAGCCGGATCCGTTTCCGCAAAACCCGAAATGCCTACGGAAATCACAGATTCCATCGCACTGAAGGAAGCATTTGATGAACTTAATATAACTCCTGTCCCTCTGCGAGTCGGCTCGCCACATGAATACTCGACGTCCCCACCGCTCATGCCGCTTCTCGAAAATGAAGCCGAACGAAGGAAAAGCAAGAAGCGGACGCGGGAGGATTTCGAAGGCGGAGAAAACGACGATACTTCGGGGACTGAGTGTTGGTTTGCCTAATTGAAAACCGCATGGACTCAACTGTCCAGAGGCGGAGACCGTTGCGTCCGCAAAGAAGCTGGACGAAAAGCGAAAGAACTGGAAGAAGACGAGCATGATGATTTGGAATAAGATCGCCTACCACAGATACGGGAACTTGTTCAAGCAGGCTGTGAAGGAGGAGGTGAATCCACAGTACGAAAAAGTCGTGAAGAAGCTAGTGAACTTGAAACCATCAAGAAGCTCATCCGTGATGAGGTAGTCTGTGTGTTGTATGTTGTGCTCATGCGAGAAAGAATCTTGAACTCTCGAAGGAAAGCCTTCCAAAAGTCAGATGTGAACTTTGAATCACGATCAGAGGTGATGTCATTAGGAAGTTCATGAATACGGAAGACTTCATTCACGGAAAAAGACATTTGCAATGTCAACAGCAGCATAAGTCGATTTCACAAGTACCAGATGGACCGCCTTAGTAAGGCAACAGACAATGATCATGATGGAATCATAGCCTTTGGAGTCGACAAGATTGGTGATGAAATCGATGGAGATGCTGGACTAAATGTTGCGGGGAACAGGAAGGGGAAAAGGAGTCCGAAAGGACCCTAGAACGTTGACACTCATCACAATGACGGAGGTAGCATTTGACTTGGGAAAGTAATTTGGGCCAAAAGTAGGAGCAAGCAATAAGGAAATGGGTGTTGTTCACGGAGGGTCAGTAGGGATGCATGGCTTCGAGAGTGTTATGGAAAGACTGTACATATAGGAGTGTAGTGAAGGAGGAACGTACAGACAATTGTTGTAAAACAGCAATCCATCGCGAAAGATGTACCGATGGGGAGGATTGCTAGCCTTTGGAAAAGCCAGACAGATCATGTGATTCAGGGGCATGTTTGATCGTGGAGACCCAATGATCACCGTCTAATTGAGAGCGAAGGGTTGAGAGCCATGAATCATTCAAGGTCATGGTGTTAAGTTCAGTTGCACAGCTCGTGGTGATCCCCATGGAAACAGGAGAGAATATCAGCAACTGTGTTGAGCTTCCTAGGAATCCATTCAATGCATAGATCATATTCAAGAAGAGTTTCAAGGATGCGCGATTGACAATGATTGAGTACACGTTGTTCCAACCAGGAGAGAGAATGATTGAGTACACGTTGTTCCAACCAGGAGAGAGCCTTCTGGTCAGATTGAGAACGACTTGACGACTGATAAGATAGGGGGCAAAAGGTCTCAAGAGCATGACAAATAGCTTGCATTTCACTCACATAGGGGAGATAGTTCAATGCTGCACCACAAAAGCTTGCGCGATTCGAAGAGAATGGGGCGGAGTTTACCGTCAATCTCCTGAGAGAGCCAGCCTGAAGTTGCAGGTTTTGAAGAAGCAAAGGCGAATTAGCAGGAATGGGAATTCTTGTTAGAATCACAGACTTCAATAAAGTTCAAAGGAGAAAAAGAAAGACCACGAGCTTGGGCAAACTGTTCACAGAGAGAAGAAGCCTGTATAGCCTCCAAAGTAAGTGCAAACAAAACCAAATCATCTGCAAACAAAAATGAATTGGAGTGTGGTTTGGCAGAATGAAAGTGTGTTAGGGGCAAATAGCTGGTGGAGTCTACGCAGAGGATCAACAAAAGTGATATAGAGAAGTGGACTAATATCAGAACTGTTAAAAACCAAGGGCTTCTCCTGGCAGCGGTAGGGCGTCTTTAGCTGTACTGTAGCTAGCACAACAGCTCCAGGTTCCGTCTCTTGGCCCAGTACCTGTTCTCCCAGGTGTGTATATGCCTAATACTCCGACAGGCTGTACACTACACCCAAGCTGGTCAGGCAACCAGGGAATGCTGTGGTCAAAGACATTGGTCACATCAACTCCTATATTCAAGTGAACAGTGCCTGTGGGCATACCTGTGGTCAAAGACATTGGTCACATCAACTCAAAGGACCAAGCCACACCACATTCCCCACTAAATGCCAAGATCACTCCACACAGGACCTGCCAAACATGGATATAAATACATGAAATACAAGTCCATAAATAAGAATGAAGAGGGATTGACAAAAAAACTCTCAGGTCAAAGAGAAAAAAGACAACCCAAGGATAACCCATATAGCAAACAGTCTGATATGCTAGTTTTTAACAAGAACCTTGAAACAAACCTCTAATCCACTCAAAAGCATCTGAGAAACAGTTTGCAACAACCACTCTGGAAGAGCAAAAATGAAACAGAGAGTTTCACAACAAAAACAAATGGCATTGGTACCCCCTTAGAAAGAAGCTCAGCCTAAAGAATTTCACAATTGGTAGTGTCATAAGCAGCTTGAATATCTAAATAAACCAGCAACCCAAAGAACTTTGGCATTATACGCACGGGAGATACATGCCTGAAGACCAAATGCAGGTCAAAGAGGAGTTGGATTATTAATTTTTAGTGGTAGAAAAGTTTTTTGTTTTGTTTTTTAATGCTATTCAAGAATTTTTAGGTTGCAGCAAAATTCATGAAAAACATGGGGACGACGATATTATGACTTCTTTTTGAACTTCCCAATATGTATTTATTTTCCAACCAATACATATCACGCGCTGGTGCAAAATCCAAATACAAGTGTAAAAATATATGTAAAATTGGCAGCGCATGGGGAGCCATGGAAGGGATAGGAAAAAGATAATGTTTCTCTTCATTTATTTTTTTAACAATATTGTTTTTTTTATTTTGCACATACAATGCATCACAAAAAACAACACCCAAAGTGCCTTACAAGATGGTCATGGACCAGCACATAGGGAAGCGCGCACCATAAGGAAAGGCAACAAAGCAAAACAGATAATGTAAACTCAAACTTGTGGCTACCCGTCAGATACTGCTAACGTGCCAAAAAAACAGGCGAGTAATAAATAATGAAAAAAGAAAACGTTAAAGATCAACAAATGCAGGGCCAAAGAGGGAGTCATGTAAAACAGGAACAGGAGACAACAATAGGTCAAGACACAAATATTCTGAAACATGAGATCTAGAGAGAGTTGCAGTGCGGCAGCAACAACACTGCTTGTTGGGGTGATAAAACAAACGTCCAAGACGATACTGCAGAAGCCTCAAGATTGACGAAATAGGGAAGCATGGAGGAGCAATTGCTAGCGCATGAGGGTGGGCAGATGCAAGGGGAGCAAAGCTAGCAGCTATAGAACCATAGGCAGATGAGGCTACTTGGTGAAAGTGATTTGCAATAACATCAGAAGGTTTGGGAACTACAACATTTGCAGCCAGCAAGAGACAGGAGAACAATGAAAGTGCTTTCCCTGGTGAAGAAAGAATGACAACATAGAGTGAACCATATCAGGGGCGTCATCATCCAACCAAGGTTGAAACATCTGAAACTGCAGATATTGAAGCTGAAACTGAAGGTGAGGAAACTTAAAAAACAGCAAAACCCCAGCAATTGAAGTGGAAAATGAAAGACGAAGAAATGGACACAAACTTTGGTGAATAAAAGTCCGAACTGGTTTGCAAACAGCAACAGAGGGAAGAATAAAATATAAACCAAATTCAAGCGCAGGGCGAATAAAAGACAAAAACAAATGACGAACCACAATCAGAGAATGTAAAGCAAACATTCGTTATAAATATTTATTTTTTAATGAAATTGCATGGGGATGTAGCTCATCTGGTAGAGCGCGCGCTTCGCATGCGTGAGGCACAGGGTTCGATTCCCTGCTTCTCCAAATCCCGATCAGATAAGTAGATCTAAAGGAGATCATTGTAAGTGCAAGTAATTATATTGCTGCCTAGTCAGTCAAGCTTGTCGAGCATATGTGATTGAATGTCTCTTTTCGGCCAATGGATTTGCGAAATGAATTTTGTGTCATTTTCTCTTTACAACGCCCCTTGCTACCTTTAACATATGCTTAACGCTCAGCAACTTCTCTCTCTCCTTCCCCCTCGACGCTCCCAATTTCTGTTCCAGCTCATCGATCCTCTTCCACCCCTCAAAGTCGACCACCGGGGTTTTGGCAAGGGCACGGTCAAGCTCGGCAACGTGTTCGGGCTCAGGGGCTTTGAGGGACGGCAGATCCTCGAGAACCGTCGTCGCAGTTTCGATCGCGTCATTCATGGTTGTGGCAATCACGCCAGTCGGGCCCCGTTTGATCCATCCTGCAGCGTACAATCGTCCACTCCGCGATGGCTTCAATTACCTAGTTTAGAACAGTTGACAGAGCGTTTTTCAAAGTACGTACCGGACCCAGCACACGCCCCTTGTCATTGGGAATCACCCCGTTCTTTGCATCAAACTGGACTGTTCCGAGCGGAGTTCCCCGGTACCCTATACTCCTCATCACCGCCCCGCAATGCACGACCTCCGTTCGATCCGTCACGATTGCGCGGATGTGGCCGTCCGCAGATGTCTTAAGATCGTTCACAGCAGCACGGAGACCTGACAACTCGCCAGTGCTTTGCTGGATGATCTCCATGGGAGTACGGCAGAAATCGAGGTGCCATGATTTCTCGGATGCGGAAATAGCATCGACTGATGCGGATTTGAGGATGAGATCGAGCTGGCGTTTACGGATTCGGTCGTTGGCAAAGATTGGAAACTTTTCGATCTGGGAGCGAACGAGGTCGACGTCGGTGCGGAAGCGTACGCCAGGGAGGTTGACCATCTCCCGCAGCTCCTTTGTCGTGAACGCAGCCTAGTCAAAGTTAAATTGAGATCTTCCCAAATTCAAATAGGTGAGCTAGTCAAACCTGAAGCGGCCCTCTCCTGGCCACTAAGCGGACGTTTCGGACACGACTCTTCTGCAAGGCATCCAGAGCGTGGCCACTGATATCCGTCTTTTTGAGCACATCAACATTAGTCAGGAGAATCCGCGCACAATCCAGTGCAACGTTTCCGATTCCAACGATCGCTACAGTGTCGAACGTGTCGAGCTTGAATTCAAAGTTTTTTGCCTCTGGATGACCGTTATACCAAGAAACAAACGATCTCGCGGAAAACACGAAAGGATTGTCCTCGTTGGGAATGTTTAGTTTTTGGTCCTCGGGAGCACCATAGGCGAGAATTACGGCATGATAGGCACGTCGTAGAGTTTCCAATCTCAAGTGATCAGGACCAATAGTTACGTTCCCAAAGAATCGAAAACGGGGATCTTTGGCAACTGATTCGAACTTGTTGATCACATTCTGGATGACAGTTCAAAGTTGATTCACAAGTGAGAGTGAAATTATCCGTGATTGGTGTGATCTCACCTTGACTTCGGGGTGATCCGGCGCGACTCCAAAACGAACGAGACCATATGGTACTGGAAGACGCTCATAAATGTCGACGGAGACGTTTGGGTGCGATTTGAGGAGATGGGCAGCGGCATAGAAGCCCGCTGCAGATATTGACTATTGGTCAGAGTACGTTCAGGGAAACAAACGGAATCAAACAAGACCACACCAACCTGGACCACTTCCGACGATTCCTATTCTGTACAGCAGTGGAGCGGCTGTCGCATCGCCAGAAAATGCCCTCCGCAACGACAGAAGTCGAAGACGTGGAAGCTCAACCATCGAGAGGATAAAAGGCGCAGTCGTAGAAAACCAATTAGTTTTTTATTATCTCAACAAAGATATGGTGCTCAACTCGAGTATTTCCAAGTCAGGTCGTAGAGGGGATTCCGTAAATAAACAATGCAATAGGCAACAATAATAGCAGTTTCTCTGGTTTGTGATCTGCTATCGATCTTCCACGTGACTGTGCTCCCCAACCTTTGATTTTTGATCCCGAGATTTCTTATTGATGCTCCGTGTCGCCGCTTCCAGACTGCCAACTCGCGCTGCAACACTCTCGCTCTCATGTATCTCACTCTTTTGTGGTGCTCCACGATCATGCTGGTGATTAACTCACAATGAAAACATAGTGCGGCAAGCATCCACAGTGGTCGTGGTTTCTTCCAATGAGATCTTCTTTCCTTCCGTTCTGAACCTCATCCATGTTCATCGAATTCCGTTAGATGTCGTGAGCACAATCCGCAGAACCGGTAGGGCGTCTGTCACGGTTGGAAGAGTCAGGTTTGATTGATGAGTTTGAATAGGCCCAAAGAACAGACTCTTGAAAGGAGATGTACTAGCCTTCCTTGAAGGTCCGAAAAACTGGGAACCACTTCCTGAACCTGTCCGCGAGTCACTACCGATCTCATTGGTATGTGACAAGATCATTTTCTTGGAAAATAACTTAAATCAACCTATGTTCTTTTTTAAGCCTGAGCCAGCCTACTTTTCTGCCATCATCTCGCTTGATGCCATCAACAAATACTCCAGCTCTCTAAAGTCCAACGGGATCTTTATAAGCGATCTTTTTGTGAAGGCGACTGCTCTTGCATTGGTGGAAGTACCTGAAGGTAATTGGAGATGTGGCAGACCACGTACTGACGTACTGAAATAACTCATGATTCACTCCAGTTCTGCAATACTTTAATGCTTCTGAGGGCAAAAGCGTTAAACAGTCGAACCCTTCGCTCTCAACTATCCGGCTTGCGGCGGGAACTGCTGCTGTTGCGTCGTTCACAGGCGAGCTCGCTGAGATTGCGACAACATCGATTGGGAAATCTTTTAAGGTAACCTGACAGTAATCGAGTATTCAGAGTTATCGTTGAATAGTTCTGGCCAGACACTTGATCAGCTCCCAGTACTCTCAAAGAACGCGTTTTCTGTCTTCGACCAATCAGCTTCCCCCAACCCACTTCTAACCCCGATCATCTCACCAAATCAGTGTGGAATCCTTGTCATTGATGCTCTATCCACACCATCAACGGTGTCGACTCCTGACATCGATTTCTTCTTTGGAAAATCGTCCCCCAAAAACCCTGTCCCGTCTGTTCCATCTGGATCAAGGAAATCTTTTGACGATCTCGATTTCCTTGGTGGTGCAACATCAGCTGCAGTGCAGGTGGGCGGGGTTGAGATAGAGCTGGTGGTTGACAGACGGGCAGTGAACCCAGCTACAGCGAATAAGTTCCTGAATGTGTGGAAGTCGCTGGTCGAGAAGACTCCCGAGAAGGTTTTGAAGTGAACTATCGTTAAAGAATAGCAAAACTTTGATACCGAATTCAACCCCACGTGCCGTGCTGCGGCACTCCCACCACTCGAAACTCGGATGTTGTGCGTAAGAGTTGAAGGTGCCCGCTCGGCGCAGAACTCGCTTGTTAGGCAGCAGATCAGCTCATTATGGAAGAGAAGCTACTCTGGTAAGTCTTTCTCTGGGGCGTGTGTTTGATTTTGCTGATCGCGTTTCTCCTCCAGAGGTGAGTTCATTCCTCCAGGAACATCATTGATCGAACGCATGAACATAACTTTTACCGCTCTAATCTAAATTTGATTCAGAATGCATCAAAGTCTTCGATCGGGTTCATTGGTCTCGGACAGATGGGTTACCCAATGGCCTCCAACCTCTTCAAAGCCCTCTCCAACACCCACGCCGTCACCGTCTTCGACGTCTCCGGGTCCTCAACTGCTCGGTTCGCGAAAGAACACCCCGGCGCAAAAGTTGCCACGACGCCGCGTGACGTAGCCTCTTCCTCGGACTTTATCCTGACCATGCTTCCCGGTCCCGTGCAGGTGCGGTCGGTGTACATGGATCCCGAAACTGGGATAGCCGCCGGTTTCACGGCTCGCAAAGGCTCTGTGCTTCTTGTAGATTCGAGTACGATTGATGCGAAGACAGCGGTGGAGGTTGCGGGCTCGGCGGAAACCAAAGGAAAGGTGGCGGGATTGGATGTGAAGTGTCTTGACGCACCTGTTTCTGGAGGTACATGGGATGTGGGTATCTGAGACGCTTTCATATTGACAACATATTGTAGGAACGGGAGGAGCTGCAGCCGGATCGCTGACATTTATGGTTGGGGGGCCAGATCAAGCAACATTCGACCAAGCAAAACCGTACTTGGAAGTACGTTAATCTCAACATTTCGCCCTCATCTCTAACCTGCGTATCTAGCACATGGGGAAAAAGCTGTACTACTGCGGCAAACCCGGTTCAGGACAAATCGTCAAGATGGCCAACAACATGCTCCTCGGGATCTCCATGATCGGCGCCGCGGAGGCCATGAATCTCGGTATCCGCAACGGCATCGACCCGTCCCTCCTCGCCTCGATCATCAACATGTCTTCTGGCCGCTGCTGGAGCACAGATACATATAACCCTGTACCAGGCGTCATGAAAAATGTTCCGAGCGACCGAGGGTATGAGGGTGGGTTCGGGGTGAAGCTGATTGTGAAGGACCTGGGTCTGGCGGTGTCAGCGGCTCATGAGAGTAAGAGTACGGTCCCGATGGGTGCTATGGCGTTGCAGTTGTATAGCCAGATTGCGTCGGGGGAGCTGGGTGACAAGGACTTTTCGGTTGTTTTCAAGGTGAGGGTTTGACATTGGTTGATTGGCTCCAACTCTTATAACTAATCCTTCACTCTAGTGGCTGAATGACAACTCTCAACGGTATCAATGATCTTGTACTCGGTGTGTGAAATAAATGGATATATTTTTGATTCTTTCTCTCAAACAAGAGCCAAAACTAGGATTGGCCCAAAATGAGGGGAAAATTAAAGCTAAAGATTTTTCTTCTAATCAAGTCGAAACGGAGAAGCAGACCTCTGCTTAGGCCAAAGTTTTCGGAAAGCGTCTTTGCCGTAACTCATGAGAGCGTACTTTGGTGCGAAGTGAGATGTTCTCAAGAACCGACTGTAGGAATGTGTCACTTCACGTATACCTTCAGATAAATGAGAGGAATATCTCTTGGCAAAGCTCAGTTTGCTGTCATTGCGATCAATAAACATCACCGAAAACAAACACCTCCCGGACTCTCTCGAAACATCCGTCACACGGCGGAGCTCCGACGTCGTTTCCAAGAACCACAGCCATCTGCTCGTAGCGGAGGTATCGTGGATGGCGTAAAGTTGGTCGCAGTTGTCGTCGAGATCACAAACACTGGTGTCGAGGCGGAACCGTGAGAGACGAATGTTCTGATGGAACCAGCGTGCGCAGATACTGGTGCAATAATGGGCTCGACACGCCCAAGCTCATAAATCGGTGTTGGGTCTGCAAGGAATCCAAGCGAGTCCAAGAAATCGCGGAGGGAGTTGACCTCTAGTATCAAAATCTCCTCTTCTGCATTCTTTTTTGCTGAGTCTTTTCGCTTTCTTCTTTGCTGAGTCTTTGTTGTTGCTTTCGTCGTCATCGAACTTGTGCCAGAATGACCGATCCGTTTGTCTGTTTGTTCGAGCTGGAGTCATCTTGTTTTCGTGTGAAGCGGGTTTGCGAACCGCGTTGGCAGTCGCTAGAGGAGGGCGCAAACATGCGGGAGGGTCATCGTAGCTCAACGCTTGACTGAAACTTAGCATCACGAGGAACAGAAAGGCAAGGAAGGCTGGACAGCTCGGGATCAAACACATCACATGAACATTTCTCGGGGCGAAGTAGTCCTTCTGCGAGAAATAGTATTGCAAATAGAATACACATGGCTCGACCGAGATGCTGCGAATGTGGCAGCTCTTTTGCCAGTGTATCTTGCGTCACCTCGAATCCAGACATTGCCAACGCAAACATCTTTGGAACAGTTCATTCAAACAGAAAGGGTTCAAGACATCTGATTGTTTGAGGAAAGTTCACCAATTTTCGAACACAATTCGATATTTCAGAAGCTCACAGGAAGTTCGGGCGGCGACTATGCTTGGGATACGGTGCGGTAGAAGGAATTCCTCCCAAATCCGAGGCATACTTGATCCACCCTTGAAAGTCGAGGATATCGATGTCATCTTGTGGAAGTGACATTGAGAAACTCTCCGAAATGTGAACCCTTCATGACTTATCGCCGGAAGATCATACCAACCGGTACCGTGCTCCATCGCCCTATTGAGCTCAGCGGAAGGAACAACTTCTCGCACTTGGACTTGTGAGTTGTGATTCTCTCCTTGGGAACCTTGAAAACATTGACGAGAATGTGAACAGCTCCATAAACGCTGGTCTCCCCTTCACGACATGAAGGTGGTGAATCCTGGCTGGGTAGTGCAGGCGTGTTTCGTCGGGCTCCGGAGACAGGACAATAACTGCCATTTTAGCAGTGCGGACCGCATTGATGAGCGAGGAAGAGATCATCGAACCCGAGATCAGCTAGGAAGTCGTATCATTCAGCATACATTTTACCTTGACGGTGTCGATCCAGACGTACAGACGAATTTCGTACATTGCTCGAGCGAGCGTGCAGATGTCATCGGGACGGCAAGATTCACCCCTGGGAGCATTATTGTTAAGTCGAGCTGGACCAAAATCAAACTAAACTGCAAAATTACGAGCAATAAGGAGAAGACAACTGAACGAAGTATAGGCGATTAGCATTTGAACCAGACGGTTTGTTGCATTCTTATTTCTCCCGTTATTGGTGCAGCGATGTTAGGGAACAGACGAAGCATCCCTGTGAACATAAATATGGTCAATGACATACAAAGAAAGCACATAACAAGGATTTAACCTTGATATGTGAGTACGTAAACATCCTTGGCAACTTGATGAGTTCACATCTGTTCCCAACAACCATTGTGGTTGAACCAACAGAAGGAAGCGAATAGTTGATAAATGCTCGTTCCTGTTCTTCCGCGCTGAGGAATGAGTGGTTAGACACAGCAACGGATCAAATTCTTGAGAAAAGCACCGTGTTTACTCTCGTTGCAGAAGGTGCAAAAGACTATTTGAGCGATATGCTTGATGCCTTGAAGATTCACATTGCAGCGAACGGTTACGAGAAACTGTGCGGGGGTGGACGTAGGACAGAAGCTTCCTCGGGCATTATCACTTCCTCTGCAATCTCCACCGTCCTCCCGAAAATTGAGTGCCCGATGTTCTCCGGTAAGATCGATACTCGCTGGTCCTGCCTTAGCACGACCTTGGACCTGTTAGAGTGCGCCGTTGTATGCACGTAGTCCGTCGTGCTCTATACGAGAGATAGAGCACGACGGACCACATGGTGAGGAATATGAGAGCGATGAGAGCGAGCGTGATTGCAGCTAACTTTTCCTTGCCGATACGAGGGAAGAGAGCGTCAACGGAGTCGCTAACAATCTGGCGGTCCGTTACATTCAGGTTGAAAAAGGATTGATAAGGACACAATGGCGTTGTCGTTGTAAAGTGACTGCACAACAAGAGAAAGACGACCGAATTGGCTTTGAAGAATCGTTAATGGGAATCCATATGAATGAGGGATGCTATCTACACCGTAAATAAAGGCAGTTAGTTTAATTATCCCTTTTGACCGTCTGTTGGTCTAATGCCAGGCAGAGTAATGTTCTCTGCCACCGTGCCCGTTTTCTTGAAGTTGGTTGTGTTTGAGGTAATGATGATTGTGCTAGTTCCGTCTATACGGGTTTAAATAATGAACTGCATCCATACATCCGTCATATTCTTTCTATTCATTCGATTTCTTACGGAGAAGTAGAAGTGCGCTTTCTAGTCATCGAAGTGGACGACGTAATCGACATACGTTTTTGTTATATCTATTAGTATCTTCTGTGTAAGTTGCGAGCTCACAAAGCAGAAAGATCTTCTATAAACCTAATTGGGATGTTCTGAGTTGGAATTCCCACAGGTTCACAAGCTCCGTTGTGATACCAGCAAGGCGAGTCGATAGTCTCAGAGTGCACTGGTTGTGTTTGTGGGATCTCTCAACACGAACCCTTTATTTGAAGATCTGCCCACAAAGGAGACTGCTGGATTCGCAAAAAAATGGCTCATCACTGGAGCTCCCATTTTGTGCAAACACAGCTCGAACATCGAATTCGGCAAAGAGGTAAGCCTTGAATAGTCCAACAAGTTTGTGGCTCCCATATTCCAAATTGGTGGGTGACGACTGCCCGAATCCCGGTGGCTCCTTTATCCAGTGCCACTTCTCACCGCGTATCGCCTGCATTGTGGTTTTTGCAGCTCTGAGACAAGCAAATTAAGCTTAAAATCGGCACTCTTCATCATCATCGGATACATCAAGAAAACAACAGGCTTTACATTTCTCCTTTCAAGGTGCAGTATCACTTGAAGAAGCGATAACTATCCCACTTTGCGGTCGCCATCCAACCATAAAAGACAACCGCCGTTCCCGTCACTATACAGCTATAATGATACTTCACCCCT
Organism: Cladochytrium replicatum; assembly: GCA_025526935.1. Lineage (NCBI taxonomy): Eukaryota > Fungi > Chytridiomycota > Chytridiomycetes > Cladochytriales > Cladochytriaceae > Cladochytrium > Cladochytrium replicatum. Next base: position 270,880 of record JAHLKD010000042.1, on the reverse strand, counting down.
AAGCACATGAGGGAAATATTCGAGGTTAAAGTTCACCCACCTGATACCATCATCATTCCAGACGCTTTGGCTGCCAGATTCGAATTGTCCCATCATCAGATGCCGAGGCGAGCATGTTCAACCTTGGATTCCAGGATACGCAGTTGACACAACCTAAACCGAACGAAGCTCAGAAATCATGTGCAATGATATGGGGAAAAATAGGCACACCTGTGTGTCCTGGCAGTATTTCGAGAGCCTTTGACTGATTTCGATGCCATACGTAAATCTTAGCATCTGCATGTTCTGTAAGTTGTGCACCAGCACACATGGGTGGTTCGTGAATACCTTCGCTTCCGCTGACGACAAATCTTTGATCTGAACCAGCAAAGCAGCTCCGAATCACGAAACGACCCTGCTTCTGGCCAGTATACTGGCGTATCATTTTCATCTCATCGAGATCCCACAGATGGATGCCCTCCAATGAACTTTCTCAGAGTCCAAAAGACGCCAATAATGAATAAGGAATTACCTTATTAGAAAGATTCACCAAGGCATGTCGACCGTCCTTCGCAAGGCATATGGAAGTAATATCGTCTTTCTCTTGGAACGTCCTAATTTTGACACAAATGACAATTAGATTCCAATAATCAAATCAAGAAAGGCATACGTCATTTCTGACTTGTCTGCCAGGCTGTATATCCGAATCCTTTTATCAATGATTGCCACCAGGCGCATCCCGTCTGGCGAAACCGCTAAATCGGTAATTCGCGACCCAGTCCACTTGTGGAGGATTTCACCCGATACGCTCCAGAGAATCAAGTTCATGTCGTGGCTTCCAGAAACGAATCTTTTCCCATCAGGGAGCCAAGCGACCGCCATAACCGCATCCATGTGGTGACTGAACGTGTTCTCGCAATACCCAGTCTGATACGCAGATTAGCATATGTGCAACAAGGAAATCGAACATGCGAAAAATACCTTTGCGTTCCAGAGTTTTATCGATTTATCTGAGGACCCTGTGAGTAGGTATTTATCATCGGGGCTCCATGCGACAAACGAGATGGGTCCATCATGTCCACTGAGGATGTGAACCGGTCTGAATACTTGCTGCATCGTATAGAGTACTGTTAGCTTGATTCAACAGCTTCACTGTGCGATTCCTCACATCAACACTCCAAATAATGGCGAGGTCATCTTTCGAAGAAGACGCCAGATGCGATCCGTCGTGCGAGAAAGCGATAAACCAAACCTCATCCGAATGCTCGTCAAATATGTGTGTGGCTTCGAACGGAAATGGAGTGCTATCAAAATGTAGGTTTGTTTGTGACAAAAGTAGAAGCCCTTTTCATTATGCATAACTTACTGGTCGCAAGAGTGATCTGAATATAGGGATATATGTTCATCATCTGGTGTGTGATACGCGCACATCGTCTCCTGAAGCCTTATCGCGTGGCCGAGCAGCGTCTCTAGTCGTCGTCCTGGTATCAAAAGTGAGGAAGGAATATATTCTGCGAAACGTGGGAACATTAAAAATGGTAAGCAAAAATCTGGAGGACTTACTCTGGATTTCCAGAAGCACTCTATGACGAGAAATTCCGTCTGCCCCATCCCAATCTGCCATTCGTTTGACCTCCTCAATGTTCTCGCACATTAGCAAGCTGCAATGACACAAGTTGGTGATGTCGCACACCGAACTAAAATTGCGCTCACCTTGCCAAAAGTCGAAGTTTAGCCATGTGAATGTTTAGAGGCGATATCTCTGTTTGTAGAACGTGGAGTGCTTCGTGGACGCTATTTCTCTCCAGCAGTTCCAAGAACTTTTGCCGCCTGATCGAAAACTTGACCCTCTGGAGTATACAAATGAAAACTTCATGTTAATGGCTTCGATCAATGCTCACCACAGCGCTATCTTGGCCAATGTTTATCGCCGGGATCAACTGTTCGATAATCTCCCATTCACCGGCGATGACTGCTGCTCTCAATCGAGTAACCGTAGACGATTCCAATCGATAGCCGGATTCATCTTGCAATAGCTGAGCTGACTTGCTGTGAAATAGAAGGGATAATGAATGAAGTCGGAAATCAGACATTTCGAGAGAGCATCAGATGCCATTTTTAATTTGATAAATGATGCTGCTTACCTGTATCCATGTTCGAACAGAGCTTGGCAGATAACGCGCATGAGCTCCTCCTCACGAATTGGTATGGACTCGACCTTTGGGTCTGCCGTAGTAAGGTGACCGTTCGTTGACAAGGCGTTTATATCGACTGGCTCTTTTCCTTTCCCCGACCTCCTGCCAGGATTCATAATGAAGGGAAATGACCGTGATAAACGTTGATTCTAGGTGAATGGTCGAAGAGTGACAGCAGGTTAAGTGTGAATGGAATTTAGCTTGGTAGTGATGAATCGACCCCGTGTGAATGTATTTGAATGCTCAACGAAATGTTGTTCGCACGTCGAGGCAGCAGCAATGCCGGAATGTTGGGGTCAATGCCCAGAAACGTGACCTGGTAAGCAGCCCAAGACTGGTAGCATAAAACCTCACAAATAGGCCTGTTAAAGCATGGAAATAATGTCGCCTTTCATTCAAAAGCTAATATGAACCATGGCCAGATAATAATTGAACTTAATTCAATCCAAACTTTCATTATTGATCCAGTGGGTTGGCTATTTTCGTTGGCAGTTCATTGTTTGCTGCCGATATCATTTCGAATTGTAATTGTATCAACTTCCTCTGAAATCTACAGTATTCCCTGTAAAATAAATTTGAGCATGGAGTTTGACCCAGGGAAGACAAAAATCACCAAGAAACCATCGATATTATTCCAAACGTTAAGAAGCCCCAATTCCCTGTCGACCGAACGTTCCCTAGAACATTGGGGGTCAGCTCCATCAGCCAAAGCATGGAATAGACAGCGAATCGAGCTTACTTGTGACCACGTATCGAATGGCACCCATACTTAAACCAGTAGAGACGCCATAAATGGACGCTTGTTGAAGACATGGCATTTTCGTCATATTCTCAACTCTGAAGTCGTTCGTGCTGAGATTCTGCAGTGATGTTAGATGGAAACGTGAAAATCCCAGTAAGGCGTCATGACGCTCACCTTTAGTCCCTCCCGTACCGCCTTAAATCCTCTTGGCCTGTCTTCTGTGATAGTGAATGGGACTTCGTTTCCCTGCAGAGTTGCCCGATCGCTGTCCTTTAGGATCTCGTATGGTGCGTTGGGAGCCATGATCACATGACTCTCTTGCCACTGTGCGCCGCAATCGCCACGCCTAGCTGTGGTGCAAGAGCAATGATTTCGTCTTGGGTGGAGTGATGTAAGCACAATGGATGAACAATACGAGATAATGTATTGAAATATAGTTGAATAGAATTGCTCTCAACCTACCAGGATGAACAATACGACAAAAGAGCGACTGCTCTCCAGGTATATTCCAACCCTGTCAATGTCAATGTGACTTACCACATTGATCTACTCCGCGCCACGACCTCCACAAGTCCGCGATGGCTGACGGTCCGCCAACTCGTCCTGCGCTGCGCTCGCGGGCAACCTTTGTAGTGGTTCCGCCGGCTCGCCCTGTTCGCAGGGGAACCTTGTTTCGTGCTGGTGCAACTGAGAGCGAAGACAAACAAACTCCAATTGCTCCACCAACTTTGCGAAAGTCAAAGACGGCATTGGGACCTTTGTTGGTATCAAACCCTGCTGTGGGTCTCCGCGTCGGTAGATCTGGTCGTGTATCGAAACGAGCGCAACTTGCACGTACGAGAGCCAAAGGTAATCGTTTCGCTCTAAATTCATTCGCTGAGTGCTGATCTGAATTTTAGTACGTCCTTCAAATGTGTCGATGGAGGAAGAAGTTGAAGGGGAAAGCGAAGAAGAGATCATTAGCGCTCCAACGAGCTCGCGAAAGAATGCAAAAGCTGCGATCAACGATCCACCTCCAGAAAGGACGACCGTTCTAGCAAAGCGCAAACGACAGAACAAGTTGCTGTACCACATCCATCAGACCGATGGGACCCAGACATGGGTTCCAGAAGACGAAATGGAACCGTTTTCGGAAGCTCTCGAATCGTTCCTAGAGTCAAGCAAAAGGCGCCCCCCTAGAAAAGCCAAAACGCCTTCAAAGCAGCCCGCAAAGACAACACGTCGTCAAAAGGGAGCTGGTGAGGATGAAGAGGATGATGCCGCTGAAGACGACGAAGCTGAGACACCGGCTCGCACAACAAGGCCAAAACGAGCTGTAGCTAAGAAGCCTCCGGCAAAGTCGAAGCGAACCCGGGAGGCATCGGACAGTGAAGCTGACGTGGAAGATGCCAACGGAGGAGGCGAACAAAGTGCCAACGACGATGATCGGGAAGAGCTCCAATCAACCACCACCAAAGGCAAACGTTCTACTGCAAAGTCAACAGCGACCAAATCCACGAGAAAAAAACGAAAAGTGTCTGATGAAAATGTTGATGATGCAGCAGCTATTAGCGACGCAGATGCCGATGCAGCGCCCCCCGTTCCGAAAGCGAGAGGCAAACGAAAGGCGAAAGCCGCAGCAATGGACGAAGGGGAAACTCCGGAGGCGGTTCCGAAGAAGCGTCTAACTAAGAAAGCTAAAGCTGCGTTGGAGTTAGCGGCAAAGGCAGCCCGAATGACGGCTCGTGCGCCATTTAGCGACAGCTTGGATATCTCAAGCTATTCGGATGTGAATCTTGTAAGCGAACCTGATACATCGTGCTGTGCGCTTTGTAGCAGCAGGGAGTGGGGCCGCGCGGTCATATCAGGTGATTTTGCATTCCTTGAGAAATGCACAAAATGCAAGAAGTCAATGGCGATGTGGAATTGGTTCGTGCTTTTGTTGACCTTTCCGCGACCCTTGCTTATAACGTGGCTACAGGGGATCACGACCGGAAGTTCCAAATGATACCGCGTTGTATCATGCGCTAATCCAAGATGATGTTCGAGCAGTTACGGTTCTCATGGAAAATTACAATGCTATGGAAACAGCGCATTATAGCTTCTATCCAAATGATAACGATCAACTTCGGGAAAGGTTTATCGAGCCACCTGAAGAGAGCTACGTTTCTCCAAGCAAAGGAAGTGGATATGTTAGTGCCAATACTTTCAACCACAGGGTCAGGTACTCCTTAAATCGTATGGCTAAGAACCTTCATTCACTTATTCACATACTCTGGCAGGGCGGTTAACGAGTCCCGTGGTAACAGAGAAGGAGACACCGCCTTCTACAAATTCGATCCGAAGACAAAGTTAAAGGAGAAATTCGACCTGAAGGGTGCGATTATGGCCTCAAATGCGACGGGAGAAATGGCGCCAATTACTCGTCGTGGTGGCCGTGGGTCTGCAGGACGAAACAAGGTCGTTGAGGGATTCGATGCGATCGAGTTCGCTCTTCTTTATGCGCTTCGCGGCAAAGCTGGCGATGGAAGCGCGAGTCAAGAAAAGGGAATTGGTGAAGACACGCTTAATTTCCTGTTAACTAAATACACGGACAAAGTTCGCGGGTTCTTTGGCAAATCTGGTATTTACGAGGCATGTGCTGCAGGAAATCGCACTGTCGCAGCTCACCTCGTCGACGCACTTTCGAACGGATTTGGATTCAATCATCTTCATTTGGAGGCCTTAAAGGTTCGTTTACTTCATTGTCGATCTTGCCCATTTCTGAAGGTTTAGTCAGTTGGAGAACAAAGATTCGTTTAGCTCCTACACTGCAAATCAGCTTCAGAAGAAGGCTATTGGAAATTACTCCATCTCACCTGTTCAAATGGCAGCGATCAACCCAAACAAGAGGTTTTTGAAGGAGCTGGTGAGTGGTCTGCCGGAAATTTTGGTAAATAGTATACTCATTGCCAGGAAAGTGTGATCAACTTAATCCGAGTCAACTGGCCGAAGCCGACGAACTTGGCCGCACAGTCGCTCACTTTGCAGTTGCGTGCAAAGGAAGTACAGAAGGCTTGGAATACCTGATGTCGAAAGGTGTCGATTTTAACGTTGCCGATGCCGCAAAGTTCACTCCTTTGATGCTCTGCGCAAGATACGGTGAGAGAACAACACTACAGCGCGATCCATCTTACTCTAGGCTTACAAGGACGTGCCGAAAACCTTCGAGTCCTTCTTCCTGCAATTGGCGGGAAAGAAGCAAACGCAGCTGATCGCACCTTACTCAAGCAGGGCTACCGTCCCCTGCATTTAGCAGCATTCTATGGACACGCGGAAGCGTGTGAGGTGTTGATTGAATTCGGCGCAACCGTGAATGCAATCGATAAAGACACGAAGTGCACTCCACTTCATGATGCAGCGCGGAGAGGACATCTTGAAGCAGTCAAAGTTTTGGTTGAAGCCGGTGCGACTTTGGACATGCAAGATAAGATGGGTCGTTCTGCCCTCATCTTGGCTTCAAAGGTATTGTTTATTAAATTTCAACTTCTATCATGGTAGGTTTATTGAACATCCTTCCAGAACGGACATGTTGCTGTGGTTGTGTACCTGCTGCAACAAGGTGCTGACACGGAAGTTGCAGACACATCCAACAATGTGTCGCTCCATTATGCTGCCGTAAGGATTTTGCTGGGCCAACATTAAGAATAAAGCTCAACTAACTTTGGACAGGCGTACGGATGGGTTGGTGCAGCAAAGGCTCTCATCGAGTTCGGAAAAGCGGACCCGAATGCCGCAAACAACTGGAAGACCAGACCCCTTGGGATCGCGTACAAAAAGGGGCACCTCAAAATGTTTGACTACTTGCTGCATATCGACACTGTCGATGTTTCGTACCGTGATGAGGATGGTAAGTAGTGTATGTATGTATTGACTCAACAAGCTTAACTAACGTAATTCCATTGCTTCAGGTAAAACTATTCTTCATTATATGGTAGCCGAGAATGTGAAGACCGAGTACGAAATGAAGCGGCTCTTACAGAAAGCCCAGCTCTTGCTTTCGCGAATGGGAAACCCCTTCGGATACAAAACTGTCAGCACCGGAGATACATTCTTGCACTCTTTGGCGAGAACCTCAAGATCAACCGAGCAACCTGAGCATCACACAAAACTGCTCGAGTTGCTCATTGAGCATGGTGCCAACATCGAAGAAACAAACAAAGCTGGTGAAACGGCGATTCAATGCGCTTTCAGAGCTGGTAATAATGAAATTATTTTGGGATTGATTCGCTCCGGTGCAAATCTTACTCCCGCTACCCTTGATGACCGCTCGGCACCGATGGCACGAGGTCAACTCCGATCTGGAAATGTGCGCAATCTCGGTGAATCCGATGACTCCAACACATCTTCTGGTGATGACGATGTCGGATCGGATTATTCTGACGAGAATGAGAATGAGAACACATCGGAGGAAAATCATCATGAAATATCGTCATTGAACCTCGTTTCTTATGTTCTCGACTCCGCCGCGGCCATCGACAAAGATATGGTCGAGGTAGATGGTCCTCATCGTCGCAACGAGGCGGCAGCCGCTACCGCCAAGATCGAGAGCAGACGGAAGCAGCTTGAGGAAATATGGTCTGCAGTTTTGGCACGTATCGAAAGCGACGATATTCTTTCTGAATTGTGCTCGATGCGGACGGGCGGACGGACTGTTCTTATTCGCGCAGTTGAGGTTGCTCTTCAATATCAGGAGAGTGCAGTCAATGAACTTGCGAGCAATGTCCAGAATTTTTATGTTTATGGCCACAACACATCATTTTCACACTCTGTTGAGATCGATACCAAATACGACTGCTGGATTCGAATGACCAGAGATCTTTTGGCACACGCAAAGCCCAATTTAGACACGGTCATTCTTACGCCTCCAAGTTTGAGCGTGGATGATACAGGAAAGCCGAAAGAGGCAGTACCAGTTTCTGATCATGGACTCGGCATCATTCATCTTCTCTGTCGTGCAGTCGAGCCCAACCTCTTGAAATTCTTCTTGGAGAATGGGTTGAACCCGAAAACCCCTACCAGCCCCTTCGTGACGAGTTCCCAGAAGGAAAAGAAAACGAAGGTGGAACAACCTACGGTCCCGCTTGTGATTGCGATGAACGCCGTGTCGAAACTCCGCTCAATATCACAAGCAGAAAAGATTATTGATAAAGTTCAATACAAAAGCACACACCTCGACGCAAACTCCCGACACCGTGATTGCATTAAATTGCTTCTCGATGCTGGTGCTGATGGCTCGTATCAGGTGGGCGATCAGGAAACTCCGCTGATGCTTGCCATCAGAACAAAATTGGAAATGGCTGGTATTGAGGCTTCACGACGCGCAAATCAGAATGGAGTCAACGGGTCGGTTCGGGAGTACACAGATGCGCAGGCATGGCTTCAGATTATTAAGCGCATAATTGAGAATGGATCGAATCTTTCTGCAAGAACCAAGGAAGGGAAGACCGCTCTTGGGAGGGCGATAGAGGCAATGTCCCCCGAGCTTGTGAAACTCCTCGTTAAAAAGGGTGCAGATGTGGAAGGAGCAGACGACGATGGAGTCACGCATGCGATGCTTGCAGCTTCAACAGGATCGATGGAAATACTCAAAGCTGTGGTGGGCTCCGCTGCCAAACCACCTTTGTCATTAGCAACAAAACTATCCGATGAGACAGCTTTATTCTATGCTTGCAAAACGAAGGGACGATTCAAATCGATCAAGTTCATGTTGGAGGACGGAAATGAGCCTGCCGTGAACCATGCACGCTCCTCAGATGGGAAAACTGTCCTCGTACTTGCCATTGAGTATAGCGACATTGAATTGGTTCGACTCCTTCTATCTTATGGCGCGAACGCAGAAGTAACATTTGGAAAGAGCAGAACTACCCTGCTGATGGTAGCTGCAGCCTCTGGAAAGCTAAACGTGCTGGAGCTGCTTTTGGATGCAGGCGCTGACTTGAACAGCAGTGACATGTATGGGGCTTCACCATTACATCATGCAGTGACGAGGTAAACCAGAAAAACCTGGTATGCATGACGTAAGTTGCTGACGTATTGGTTCAGTCGCAGTGTTCAAATCGTTTCCAAATTACTTCAAAGTGGTGCGAACGTTAACACTTGCGATAACGTGAGTTTGAATTCACCTCAGTGAGCGTATGTCTAATTATCGCATCGTAGTATGGTGCCACACCTCTTCACCACGCTGTGCATCTCTCAAAAAGTGATAAAAACGTTACTCTCCGCATCGAGCGTCTACTATTGGATCACGGGGCATCGATCAAAGCAACCGACAATCACAAAAGAAATATCTTGCACGTTGCATGTGTCAAGCTCGGTCAAATTCCGAAAATGAAGAACACCGAATCAGTTCGAAAGTCCTTTACTGCTGCGGAAACTTTACGGAAAAGGCGACAGCAAGCAGAAGAAACGTTCGAAGGGAAGAAAAGAGAATTTGCGAACTGGACTTTTGACGGGGCGCTTACGGATTGGATGCTGCAGCATCTTGTGTCAAAGCCGGAAGTTGTGTATGTAGATGGCATGCCGGTCACTTCCGAGATAAAGAAAGAACTCGAATTGGTTGTCGATGACATTGTCAACGACCCCAAGTATACAACGAAGGAATGGGAGGCGACTTCGGCTGGTGCCAAGCACGATCCTATCGAAATTGTACAATTCTTGCTTAATGTTCCGGGTATGATTGAGGTTTTGAACTCTGCAGACGCCTTCGGCCGTACACCACTTCACTATGCAGCTGCGGTTGGAGCGTTCACTTGCTCCTCCGTCTTGCTTTCCAAAGGAGCCGATCACAGTATTCGAGACATGGATAACGTACGTAATGCGACAAATGGTTTACATGATTTGTTCCTGGTCTTTTGACTCATGCCTCTTAATTTTCAGAATCGCCCCCTTTCCCTTGCCGTTCTGAATTCGAATGTGGAGTTAGCAGTGATGATGGCGACGAAAGGAGCAGATATTCTTGACGAAGTGACGCTTTCCGACGAAAAGATGATTTCGACCTTCCAATATGCTTTGAAGTACAACATGATGGGCATCGCTGTCATGATTCTTGAAAATCGGCTTGATGTTTTCAAAGCGTTTGCTGATACCCTCGGCGGAGGTATGCTAGAATTTAGTGGTACATATACGTGTCAATTGATCCCTCCACCTCAAAGGAAAATTCCATCTCGCAGTCCTCTTATTGAACCAGGGAGACCGAGAGAAGCTGCGAGGTGTGAACCATGAAGGTCAAAATTTGAGTCATATTTTTGGGGAGTTTGAGATCACGGATATGTCTTCATTCGAGACCTTTTTCATGGAGATCGCTGAGATACTGGATTCCAACAACATTGATTATACTGCCGAGGACAAAAGCGGAAAGCATGCAATTCATTATGCGGCCAAATACAAAAACAAGCATTATCTTTCGTGGCTTTTGGAAAAGTCTGCAGTCAAAGCAAATCTCAATGTGATGGATAAAAGTGGCTATACTCCTCTTCAATATGCACTTGAAAACGGAATGGAAGTTGCTATTAAGGTAAGTACGCATCTGATTTAATTGTTCACACATTGACAGCTGGAAAGGAATTGGTCACTCGAGGTGCGAATCCAGGCATCGCCAACCCGGAAGTTTGTGCTTCTCCTGTTCTACTTGCCACAAAACTTCGAAATCCACTGATCTTGGAGGTAACAAACAAACTTTGTGGCGGTAACTTTACTTAATGAGACTAAATATTGATAAAGCTGATACTCAAAGGTGGTGCACAACCGGATCTCGATGTTCCCCACGGTCGTCCATCTGCTCTAATGGTTGCACTTCAAGATAATGATGGCTTGGAAGCGGTTCAGAAGTTGGTTTCGAGTGGGGCTAATGTTAACTTGGCATCAAAGCGACATGAGAAGGATTCAAATGTGTTCCCACCGGTGTTCCTTGCGATTGAGAAGTCAACTGTCAGCAAGGATCGGTCTGGCCGGGTCAAAAACTCGAAACTGAGCATTCTCCTACAAGCAGGAGCGGATCCGAATGTAGTCCATCCCGAGTCACTGAAGTATCCCCTCGGATATGCTTTGAACGACCACTTTAAAGCTGAGGTGAAGAGTACACTTATGCAATTCCAATGGTTAACTCATTGTTGTTCTATCAGATGCTCCTTCGAGCAGGTGCGGACGTGGATTCAATCGACCCTAAGACCGAGCGTACGGCTTTCCAGCATGCGTTTTTTAGCAACGAGAACATTCGATTACTGGAGGTAAATACTACCCGAGCCTCTTACAAGCTTTCTCATTCCAAACTGGTGGTTTAGTTGTTAATGTCCTACAATCCAAACATCAGTTTAGCGGACAATATAACGGGGCTCACTCCATTAGATTATGCCATACGCAACAATGACAAGAAACGTCTTGCACTGCTTTTGGCTGCAAATGTGGACGTCAATGTTCGAAGCAATGATACCGCAAATCCTGACCAGCTGACCTCCTTGATGCTGTGCGCCGTTCTGAACAACTCCGATATGTTGAAAGATATTTTAGATAGCAAGAGCAAATCGATCAAGCACGGATTCAAAGATAAAAAGGTAAGTTGGACGGTTGGATAGAATTGGCATCCATCGCTGAATCTGTTACGCAGGGGAAAAACATCGTTCACCGGATCGTCGCACCATTCCAAAGTGGTTCGTTTGAAAACTTTAGAATGCTCCAAATTCTGATGGCTGCGACGAGAATCTCTCCGGCAGTATTGAACGCACGAGATTTGGATGGTGGGTGAAATATTATATATGAACGGTTCCTTGGATTAATACTCACTTCAGGGAACCGCCCAATTGATCTTGCATCAAAGCAAGTATCCACTAAACTGTACGATCTGCTTATCATATACGGTGCAGACGCCTCCGTTGATCCAAACAGACCAACTCCTATGGACTTAGAAGATGGATCATTGGATGCTTTCCCAGACTCAGTGGATGTGAAAGCGGATTCAAACTTATGCCGAGCTGCGCTCAGTGAGAAGGCTGCAGCGGATTCCGCCAAGGCAAAAAAGAAGGCTAAAGTGGATTTCGTCCTGAACTTCTCATCTGAAGTTGCCGACGTCGTGCTGGATGAAACGGGAAGCCCTTTCGATGCTTACATGACCAAAACCGATGTTGACAAGGGTCTCTCTGGGCAGAATATGTTCTACAAAATGCAGGTTGTTCATCACAAAATTCCTGACGTTTACATTCTTGCGACGCGCTGGGGCGGGATTGGTGAGACGGGAATGCATCAAAAAACGCCTTTCGCGACAATGGAGGAGTGCGTTGCGGAATACAAGAAGCTCTTCAAGTCGAAGACCGGTGTGCTTTGGGAGGAACGTCACCATTCAGATGTCGCTGGGAAATTCGTCTTGTATCGAGCAGTTGAGCGGGTCAACATTACGGTTAAGCCCTTCTCAGAGATCACAACAACTGGATTTGACGAATCGAAACTGATTCCACGTCCGAAGGACGTGACGGACTCAGCGATTCAGCTCTTGATCAGACAAATTGCAGATGTTGCAAACCTTAGAAGTGATGTACAAAAGGCTAATCTTGGGTTGCCGATTGGTAATCTCGAGAATCATGTTCTCGAACAAGGAATGAGACTATTGAAGAAGATCAAGGATGCAATTCAAGCAATGCAGCAACTTGAAGAATCGAATCGAAGTGCACCGAAACCTGATATTGCATCACTTAAGAAGATCAAATTGAAGCTCGTTGATTTAAGCAACAAATTTTTCAGAAAAGTTCCTTCCAGCAGTGCGGAAGGAGCAAAAACCATTCTCGACATGGGTTCACTCAACAAGTTTATGGGAAATGTAACTATCGAACGCTCCCTGTATGAACCACCCTCATGCCTTTTCTGGACAGGTGAACAACATGATGTACATAGATCACGCTGCAAATATTCTTTTGGGGGCCTTTTACAGGTCAAACGAACTGCACCCGTACGATTACGTTCTTCGTTCCCTTCAATGCAGTGTCAAAACTCTCGCTCGGTCTGACGAAGAGTTTGACCTAATCGCAAAGTACATGGGAAACAGCTCGTCTCGATACATGCTCGAGTACGTGTACCGAGTCGAGCGAGCTGGCGAGTTTGAGCGTTACGAAGCTGGAGGCTATCTTGATATGGAAAACAAAATGCTCCTGTGGCACGGTTCCAGGTGAGTGGATTGGAAGCTCTTTTGTATTTTGCGGCTGAGATCTTTTCATTTTCATTTAGCATGTCCAACATGATGGGAATATTGTCCCAAGGGTTGCGAGTTGCTCCCATTGGAGCAACATCTAGTGGATACAGTTTTGGGAAAGGGATTTACTTTGCCGATGTATTCGAAAAGTCAGTGGGATACTGCAGCTCCACCAAAGAAGGCAAATTGTGGGACCGTTCTTCTAGACTTATTGATAACAATGTATTGCCTCCCTGCTAGGGTTTAGAGCTATTCTCTTGTGCGAAGTTGCGTGCGGAAAGCAGTACGAAACGCCAACTGCTGAGTACATGGAATCACCCAAAGAGGGGTTTGATGTAAGAAGTGTTCGAGCTTTAAGTTTCGTTTTTGAAACTCCAGACTTGAACAGTCCACGACCGGGATAGGACGTAATATTCCAGACCCTCGAATGACTCTCCGTAGATTTGATGATGGAGTATGAACTTTCTTTGAATTGCTATGAGAAGATATTAACTCGAAATCCGCCCCAGGTTGCCCTCCATCTTGGGAACTTAACGGAAAGATCCTCAGCATCAGGAACTCAGCAAAGAGTCTATCTCAATTATAACGAGTTCATTGTGTACGACCCCGCGCAAGTCCAAATTCGATATGTTTGCTTAGTCAGGGACTCTCACCAGTGTTTGTTGTGTGGTGGCTCGGATTCCTCGACCGTTAAGGAAATCACCAAACATGTAGAAAATCTCAGGCGGGAATGGGAGAAGAGGAAGGTTGCCGCATCTTCAACCGTTTGGGAGGATGACGGCGGAATTCCATCTAAAGTTCTCAGTGGGATGAAGTTCGAGCGTACCGTTGTAGCACGGCTTATGGATTCATGCAGTACCGACTGGTTCTCTGAGTTTGAGGGGAAAGAGCTCAGTTTGTCACTCTGGCGTAAGTGTTTGATTGATTTCTGATTTGAAATGCTCACTTAAATTCATGTACACAGAGGAGCAATGGAAAAATGTCACTTCTCTTTCCATTTCAAGTAGAATATGCGAGCGATGCCTTTACAAAATGATTGAAGGAAGTCTCGTTGCGTTCATGCGGTTCAACCATGAGAAGTTGCCCGAGCGGCTCCGGACGAGGCAGCATTGCAAGGAAGGTATTGATTGTAGAGATACAAAGCTTGAGCACCAGCAACAGTTCAATCATGTGTGCTTTAAAACAGATGAAGACTAAATTGCGATTAATAAAACGCGGCAAAGCTAAAATAGTGCAAAGCTTCAAAGATTTGAAAATTTGGTGACATGCTTCGACGATCACAGAGAGTCGCAAACAACATTGCACCGCACCTTCAGGACCACATCAATGCACATCTAAGGTTCGAACACACCTCCGAGACTGATCGTAGTGCACACCGGTTCAATTACTTCTGCACAGAGTAAAGAAAAGAACTGCGCAGTTCTCAACAGAACAGTCTGCAGTGAAAAAGCGGAAGGGGACGGAGGCCGCCAAACTGGGATCGGCGAAACCACAGAAGAACGAATCATCAGTTACTCAGTCTTTCAAACAAACGGACGAAGACCATACCACCACAATCATTGGTACAACAGTCCAAGTTGTTCCAAACCTTCGACAAAATCCGTCTTATGAAGAAATGAAGGCGCACGTACTACGCTCGGACCCTAAAATGGCGGACCTCATGGCCAGGTGTAACAACTTGGAATGCCTTCCGTTGCTTCCACGACCTGACGATCATGCAGAGTCGTTGGACGTATTTGCTGCTCTTGCAACTTCAATCCTGTACCAACAAATCCACGGGAAAGCGGCCCAAGCAATACTAAAGCGATTTGTTGGTCTGTTTACAGATTGCGATCAGTCAACAGGATCCAGATCAAGCGAGAATAGTTTGGCAACAGTGACGGTTGGCACTGAAGGCGGGCCGGTGGATGCTATTGCAGAGAAGGATATGACCGCGAAGGAGAAAGCGATCCATTATCACAAGGAACGGAAGGAAAGAATGCTGCGATCCGGTTTTCCGCAACCTGAAAAGGTTGCGGCTGCGTCGATTGAGCAGCTCAGAAGTGCAGGGCTATCACAGCGAAAGGTGGTAACCCCAGAGGCTTCTGTCTTAACTTTAACCTTCTATACAGGCAGAGTATGTTCGAGAGCTAGCACAACATTTTGCAGATGGCAGGTTGTCCTCTCGGGAGCTTATCAAGATGGAAGACGAACAAATATTGGAGAAACTTTGCGCGATTCGAGGCATAGGAGTGTATGTTTCAATTTGCTCAGCCTTGCGTACATGTTAACTTCCATGAAGGTGGACTGTCCAAATGTTTTTGATCTTCGACCTGGGCAGGCCGAACATTCTACCAGTTGGCGATCTTGGTGTTCAGAAGGGAATGGGTATCCATTTCAACATGAAAGGCGGTGCAAGCAAGAAGAAGAGCGGTAAATATTATCTTCCTAATGCAACTGAGATGGAAGAGGCAGCAGAATGCTGGCGTCCATATGCAACTTTTGGATCGTACTTCATGTGGAGGTATGTACTGCTTCAGTTGTGAAGCTAGGATCCGTCTAAGATCATTTTAGGGTTGCTGATTTGGCTGGAAAGTGATTTCTTAAAAGAGTGCATTCTTAAGAAGTAAAATCTCTTTGTAAACTGCAATTATTGCCCAGTTGGGCCAAATTTGCCTCCACTCGGCAAGAGCAGCGCAAAAAGTTGTCGAAATGAGCACACTGGCTCAGGACGGGTTAAGGAAACGTGTGCGCGAGACTGACCTGGCTGCCGAGGAAGAACCGCTCATCGAAGCTGGAATTGCATCCGACGAAAAGGAGGTCAAAATCGAGGCTAAAAGGCAACTGGTGAGCAGCGGCATGAGATCCGAACAACAACTTTTTGGAGAGATTTGTTTTGCGTACCGCTGGCAAAACGCAACGAGGAGAGCATAGGAAATCAGCTTATCGCAATTGCGGGATGACGCTGTGATTCAACTCGCTTGGAGTTTGCTTGCAACTGACACAATTCGAAAAAATAATCCGCCAAGCGTACATATTCTCACAACTTGGTGATACTAGGATGCTGAACGACGATGGGAGTTTGTTATTCAAATCATCATTCCTGCGGTACTCACTATCACATCGATATGGACTCATTGCTACAAAATTGGCTGGTCAGACATTGTTGTGTGGTGAGTCGAGTAAATTTACGTTCAAGATAAATGATATCTCACAGTTCAGATTTCTTTCAGGGATGAGGCTCACTTCGGGTAAGATAAAGTTCCTAATGCATGATGCAATCAACGTTCTGACACAGCATTCACTCAGTAAATTCGCTTCGCACTACATTAATCGCGACTTCTACTTCGATGTTCACCCGCCTTTGGGCAAGATTTTGCTGGGGATGTCGGGGATAATCGCACAGTACAATGGATCATTTGCATTCGAATCGGGTGCGAAATACCCAACCGAGCTGAACTACCCGGTTATGAGGATCTTCTGTGCTTTGTTCGGTGCATTCACCGTGCCGGTTGCCTATTACACTGCTTTGGGGATGAGACTTTCGAGCGCAGCGGCGGTCTTGATCGCTGTGATGACGCTGACTGGTGCGTTACTGCAGAAGTGCTCGATTACTTTTTAAATTAACCCATCTTTCTATGTCAAGATATCGCATTCTTGGCAATTAGCAGGTTCATTTTGCTTGATTCGATGCTGCTCTTCTTCACAACGACCAGTGCATTATGTCTCGTCAAATTCAGAGAATATCAGAAACTTGAGTATGCTCACAAGATTACTACTGTAAATTCAGCTTAAAAGAACGCTGATTTTTTTTTTGAAACGTAGCCCATTTTCATTCGAATGGTGGTTTTGGCTCGCATTCTCGGGACTCTCACTTGGTACTGTTTTGAGGTGAGGCTGATTGTGGGAGAAAGGCGAATGACTGAGTTAGAATTCTCCAAAAGTGTCAAGTGGGTTGGTCTTTTTGCCATCGCACTGGTGGGATTGGTAAGGCAGCGCACAATTGAAGAATTATGGTCTTAAATTTGCCCCTAGCACACGGTTGAAGATCTCTGGGAGATGCTTGGCGATTTGAAAATGCCACCGGTTTGAATTCTATAATCATGGTCATCGTTTCAAAACTAATCTTTTGGCTGCAGCGAACATACATCAACCATTGGTTGGCCAGAATCGTTTTTCTCATCCTCGTGCCTGCGAGTGTCTACATCTTCAGCTTCTGGTTGCATTTCGAGATTTTGAACCGTAGTGGACCTGGTGACGCTCAGATGAGCTCGTTATTTCAAGCCAACTTGATCGGGAATGATTTCCACGAGAACCCACTGCGTAAGTGGAAATCTTCGTCAAGTCTCTTATCATTCCTAACAAAATCAACCACTAGAGGTTGCCTATGGATCGAAGGTTACGTTAAAGAATAATGGACGGGGAGGCGGCCTTTTGCATTCCCACGTCCAGCGTTTCCCTACTGGATCGGAGCAGCAGCAAGTCACTTGCTATCACCACAAGGATGCAAACAACGAATGGACAATCACAAAACCATGGAACAGCCCCGAACCAGAAAGACCGGATGAGATCGAATTCTTGAAGAACGGTGACGTTATTCGTTTGGGTACGAACGATCCACTTCTCTTTCAACTGTGGTTAATGCCTTTTACTTTGCTTAGTTCATATTCAGACTGGCCGCAACCTTCACAGCCACGTTGTCAAGGCGCCCATTACATCGAGTGAGAACGAAGTAAGTTGCTACGGCAATGCAACGATTGGAGACCAGAATGATCACTGGAAGGTGGAAATCTACGAGGTTAGCGTTGCCTGTAATTTTTCAGACCTGAGCTGATCCTTTGCGAAGGATGTCGCCGCGAAGGATATTGATATCGTTCGGTCGCTCACCACTCGTTTCCGCCTGCGTCACGTCATGACCGGTTGTTTGCTGCGATCCCACGCTGTCAACTTGCCGCAGTGGGGCTTTAAGCAAGCGGAAGTAATCTGCCAAAAGAGGGGAGATAATTCGAGCATCAACAACATCTGGAACATTGAGCAGCATTGGAATGACAAACGTTAGTAACATATTCAAGGATCTGCGTGGTGCTTATATTTTTCTTTCTTGAAGTACCGCCTGGAGGAAAGGGATTGTACAAACGGCGTTTCTGGAATGACTTCATTGATCTCAACGTCGCAATGTGGTCGTCAAACAATGCCTTGACGCCTGACCCCGACAAGGAGCCTGATAACCTCGTCTCGCAGCCTTGGCAATGGCCACTCCTGCTTGTGGGCTTGCGAATGTGCGGGTGGGGTGATGATGCGGTCAAGTTCTTCCTTTTGGGACACCCATTGATCTGGTGGGGGTCTGCAGTGAGTCTCGTGGTGTTCTTGGGATTGATGCTATTCTACGGTGTGCGGAGCCAACGTCAATGCAAAGACTGGACCGATGGTATGTTCTTCTTGGTCAGGTTGCCTTCTTTGCTTAACCAACGATCGTCCCTAGACGAATGGGACGACTTCTGGTTCGCAGGAAAGGTTGGCTTTGGTGGTTGGTTCCTTCACTACCTTCCTTTCTGGATCATGGGTCGTGTTACATAGTAAGCTCCGAAAGTGTTGATCAGTGATTCACTCTTAACTTTTCTTTTTAAGCCTTCATCATTACTTCCCGGCACTCTATTTCGGTATCCTCTGCCTTGGGTTTATACTGGATCATGCGACGAAGCGTTTCTCCAGCCGTGTTCAGGCAATCTTGTTGTCTTTGGCGACAGTCGCGATGATTGCTGTGTATCTCTACTTCGCCGACTTCGCGTTCGGCTTCACTGGACCGGCAAGAAACTATGCCGCCAGGCAGTGGTTGAAGACCTGGAGGTTTTATGATTAAAGGAGGTCACACGAGGATTGGCCACAGAAGTCTTTAGGGATTCCCAATTGTGTCATTGTTGTGCTCTTTTGCGAAACTCATGGTGGGATATTATGCAGCTTATTGTGATGTGGTATTTAAATACGACACAATTTGAGAACCAAAATGTGCACTTGAATATTTTTGTTTATTAGCGAAATATGGGCCCATAAATAGGTCAGGCGTTGTCTCGGTGCCTAGGTTTCCATTGGAACCACCTCGTTTCCGACAGTGCCCTTAGTCTCATTAAACATATACTGGTCCTGGAACTCCTTCAGATCTGTGTTCAAAGAAATGAATTTTTGGTGTCTTCTGTCAACGTGGACTTGAACGTACATTGAACGGAGCGTTTCTCATCCAGAAACAACGAATAGACACGCTTAATATCTTCCACATCAACCTCCGATCCCTGCACATCTCGTTACATATATTCCTCAAGAAAATCAAGTCAAGATTTACCTTCCGTTTTCTGCACACAAGGTTAGCAGCTGTGATCAAATGGATAGCGTACCGCAACGAAGTTTCAACACCGATCTTCGTGAGCACCTCTTTAGCGTCTTCTGTCATTTCAACGTCCTCTTCCTCCGCCCTAATGCTGATAATCTTTGCAATCTCGCTCTCGGAGTAAGGCGAGGTGCTGATAATTAGAGCGCGGTCGAGAAGGTCGATCGGGATACCGTGGGGAGAGGTGTACTTTGTCCCACGAATGCGAGTGATACCGCGGTTGGACGCCATGATGACAACCGGAGCGAGTTCCTCCTCAAGCGCACGGTTGAGGAAGGAGAAGCATTCGATATCGAGCATGTGCACTTCGTCAATGAACAGAACCTATTATTGAGCAAACTTTGAACTCGCAGCTCATTGCTAGTTCTAAGAAATCAAGTTACCCCAGGAATTATGTCAGCTTTGCCTTCTTCCCGCCATTCAGCGACTTTCTGGTTAATTTGGTCACGAACTTCAGATTTAATTTCACCAGTGTCACCTGAACGAAAGTAGTTGAGCGATCAATTGAAATTCCGAGACGGAGACCTGCTTACCGGAGAATAGTGCCAGAAAGCCTTGCGACCGACTGTTGATCACATCCACTTCGTGAAGCGAAACAGTATGGACAACCTCTTTGTGCTTCTGCAATTCACCCTCTGGGCACTGGACAAATCGGGTCTAGAATAATCAGGTTAGAACGGAACACGATACATACATGCCCACTCACATCTGGTCCAGTAGCGTCGTAATCGCGAGCTCGGGTGAAAGACCTGCCAAGCTTTGTAATTTTCCCGGAAGCTTTGTCAATTGCCACGACATCGCTGGTTAAGGGAGGTGAGAATGAACAAAGGGCTTTGCACTTCGCCATACCCAGCAGAAACCTTCTCCTTGTTCAAAGATTCAATCATCTTCTGGCCAAGATCGTAAATGGTCTCCATGTCGGTTGTCTTTAGCGTCAGCTTCCCCGACTTCGCTCCCTGAACCACAATAACTCAGTAATCCCTAAACAGTGGTGCAAATACTACCCACAACTCCAACAGCTGAACGGTCGATCTGAACTTCGACTACTTCACCTTCAATAATCTCCGTTTCCTCCTTGATTCGAACACCAATCGACCGACGGAAAGCTTGGGTCAGCGCCTCCGTCTTTGACATTTCCAAAGAGAAAATTTCTGATCCCGCGATCATCGTGAAGGGCACATCCTGGCCCAGCGCTTGTGCCATTCCTAGCGTGATCAGAGCATCAAAAATCAATCCCTGAGCAAAACATTGCGCTGCGCTGGCTTACCCATAGCGATCGCTGTTTTCCCAGTTCCCGGAGCTCCGGCCATAAGGATCGCGCGTCCAGCGATCTTCCCCTCTTTGATCATCTCCAGAATAACACCAGCAGCGCGTCTAGCCTGGAGCTGCCCGACCATTCCCTGAGATGTGTTACGTGGCTCGAGAGCATCATCGAGTCCAAGACCTCGGATGTGCGAATGTGCACCTGAACCAAACGTATCGAGATGAGGCAGATTGCTGAATTTGTGAACAAACCGTACCAATTCGTTCGATACGTGTGAGCTCACGCGCTTCTTGCACGCTGGACGCTGCGATAGTTGCCTATAACCATGTTCAGAACAAAAAGCTCAATTGTTTGTCAATCATCGAAACCGAGTCGTGGACAAACTACCATTTTGAATTCTCGGGTCCAGAGTTCAGTTAGTTTTTTAAGGCGCGCACAAAGCCACTCTTTTCTACTTGGTTTACAAAAACAAAAAAAAGATGATAATGATAGTAATAGAATTTCAAGCTTCTCCGATATCTGGATTTGGGTGGACTTGAGACGAAACCTCGTTTCTCTTCTCACAAGTTTAGTAGAAGCGGATGGGTTATTGCGGTTCAACTTACCTTTCTTTTCTTCCACCGACTTTTTCCGACACAGTCAACCACTGTCATGCTTCTAGTTCCTCCATCTAAGTCATTCTGCGCCCTCAAGAATCGAGAGTATTCCATCGTTGTCATTTTTTTCTTGTCTGCAACCTGATTTAGCGGCTTCATCAATTCATAAGTAGCGGTATTGCTCACATAAAACCCAGTGAAGTCGCAAGAGGTCTCCCAAAAATAAACTGAAAATTGCAAAAAGTACCGCAAAGCATCCACATGCAGCTTGAAGGGCTCGATCGTCTAGTGAGTAGGTTTCGGCTGAACTTATGTGAGCTCAAGAACAAAAAAGCGAACTGAGACTCACCAATTGAGGAAAGTATTGACGCCGCAGTGTAGTGGAAGATGAAAATAAGTACTGATCCGAAGCAGTTGCTGACTAGATAGACCAACGTCAAGATCATGACAGCAATGTAAAGCCTGAACGAAAATTTACAGTTTATCTTGATTAGCTACATGTTTCGCTTACCGATAGTTTCGCTTTCCTATGCAGTTGTTCACGAAGAAACAGTGGTGATCCATTCTGAGCACGCATTTATCGCAGTATTTGCAATGGAGTGAAGTTGGGTGCCTTGACAACTGAGTGTGAGCCAGATTCCAAAAAGAATCGTTCAAAATACATACACATGTTTATTACATATTGTGCAGTACGCTTGTGGTGTGCTTTCGCCAGAGATTTCTTTTTGTATGAGTGGATCAGCAGGGTTGGAGCCGATTAATATCCCCGCTGCTAGAATCAGCACGGACGTGAGGAGGAGCAGCCAAGCTGCACCAAATAACATAAGGGATCCAACGGTCTTGGTCCATGGAGATTGTCTTGGTTCGTCAAAGTTGGTTCGAGTCGCCGCAATGTAGATGAACGCATAAAATCCCGCGGAGGAGAAGAGGAGAAGCATAGAAAGAATTTGCTGTATATTCCAAACACATTCCCAACCGTTCCTGCGTGGCATCGAAAGAAACGGTGCGATTGCCCGAGCCCAAACACACCATCAAAACGTTGGCGCGGCACCGTGATTTTTCAGCCACATTTTTTCATCAATCGGAAACTATTAATCTTAATTGGTTCTATATTAGCTATGGAATCACTTCTTCTGCTTCTTCTTTGGCGGCACAGATGGAGCGACCTTGGGTGCATTAGACTTCACTTGCTTTTGCTGTGTCTTCTTATCCCCATTCTCTGATTTTGATTTGGTTTTCGGAGGGTCTGTTTTGTTGGCAATCGCTTCCTTCTTTTCGACTTCCGTAGACTTCTTGCCAGATGGCTTCTTTTTGGAGGCCGAATCGTCTGTTGTTTCTGTCTCCGATTCCTTCGTGAAGGATGTTCTGTCCTTCTTTGTTCCAATCTTTCGGGATTGGACAGAAGGTTCTTCGTCCACATCCATTGTGATCCCCTCTTTGGAGCCATCATCATTTTGTCCCCCATATCCTACAAACTCATAGTCGATTCCGGCGTCAGCGAGTTTCTTTCGAGTAAGCTCGTCCTTCTTTTTCAGACGTTTCATAATCGCTTTTTCTTGTTCCTCACTTTTGGGCTGATGTGACGAAGGATAAGTATAAAATGAGCATGGATGTTATCTGCCACAACCTTGTTCTGGCGTTCTACGTGAATTTTCCGCCATGGGATCGCTTTGAACTTTCGGTTCGCTCCAACGAATGTGTTCGGATGTACCTCTTCTGCCGGAACAAAGCGACCTGAAACAAAGTCAGCAGCAGCCGATCGATGCAGAACAGAGCTTACATTTCAAAATGTGATTAAACAAGAGATAGTTGTTCATTGTTTCTGATGCGATCTTCGCTACTTCCTCTGCGGCGAACTCAATGAATGCATAATGCTTCGAAGCTCCGGTCTGTAAAGAGTGACGATTTATCAAATCATCTGCGCTTTGACAGAGAAAACAAAGCCTGACCTTTTTGTTTCTAGAAAGCCGTAACCTTGTTACATCTCCGAATTGAGAGAAGTACTGCTTCATCTCCTGCTCGTAAAAGCCGTGCGGAATTCGAGAAAGGCAGATTACGCCTGATTTCAAGCCCGCGATTCGTCCCGATCTCCTTGGCTTCTCCGCAGCATTCCCTCCCGGAAGCAGAATTGTGGGTAGGTTTGCAAGGAACTCATCGGCAGTGTGTTCTACTTCGTCGTTTGCATCTGGAGCATCGTCTTCACTATCGCTGTCGTCTGGGACAGGAATCTCATCGACATCACCGTCGGAACCCTCCTCATCGTTCTGGTCTTCACCTGCGGTCTTCTCATCATCGCTCTCCTCGTTAAAGCCCTCATACGTGACTTCGATCCCGTCATCCGATCCCTCCTCTTCCAATTGCTGTGTGACCTCGGCTTCTTCCGCTTCCGGCAGCTTCCTCTTTCTACCGGATCCTTTCTGCTGGGCTGCGCTCGCTGTAGACTTGGCTGATTTCAAATCTTTCTTTACTGGGGCTTTAAGCTGAGTGGAAGAAGCAATTTTTTGCTTCTTTGCTTGATTCTGGACTTGCACTGGGCGAGAAGCGAGATGCGTGAAAAAGTTGCAAAGTAATGTACCCGAACTGTCTGCTTACCTGCATTCTTTGCTTCCTTGGACTCCCCCTTCTTTTCAATCGGGTTCTTCTTCAGTCCCGCGGTGGCCGTTGCCACTTTCCCATTTGATTTGCTCTTTGCCATTGAAAACAACAGGATCCTGTCAGAAAACCAATACTGTGCCACACAACTTTTGCAACTTGATCGTGGGAATTTAAATGTGGATCCAACTGGATAAGCAATACAAGCGTTGGCATTTTCGCTCTAACTACCACCACGGTTCAACCCGCTTGGTTGTGTTAATATGGATTCACCACCTATTTCCGCCGCAACCGGGATGCCGTTGATAAGCCCATACCGACCTCGAAAGGTCTCATCACTCACGCTCGTCTGTCTGCTTCTCCCATTCCTCCGAGCAAAATCTTCTTCAGCTTCTGATTCATTCTCTTCTTGGCCCTCACTGTTTGCTTCGACCATTGGTTTTCTTTCCTGTTTTCTAGCTACCGCTACTGCAACGCGCTGCGGTATGGATCCCACATAGGCACCAATGCTGACCAGATGAACGAAGAGGCTGACCCAGCTTGGGTCATTCTTTGAAGGAAAAAAAACAAGAAAAAAAGTATCAATTTGGAAGAAATTATATCAATTGCGCAAAACTCACAGACAGCAGTCGGGGATTTCCAATGATGACTAATAAGGACATCGCCCGAGTGATAAGGACGTTCATCCGTTTCGGTTGGTGCACCACGCCAAGATCACGAGCTAAATCGTCTTCCAAAAATCGCTGTCGTGATCGAACCGTTGATATCACGATTACTCGCCTTTCCATTCCCTGGTAATCTTCCACAGTCTGCAGTTCAACAAGTAAGCTCAACCTCAGCAGTTCAAGTAGTCCCACTCAGTCATACCCCGACATCGATTCCGCCCAAAGAGCGACTTCTTAAAACAAGACGAATCTGTTTCACTTGTTCTCGGAAAGGTGATATCACACCAACGTCGCTCATGGCTAGTTTCCCTTCTCCTTCATTCAAGATCTTCGCAACTGTGTCTGCTACCATTTCCACTTCAATCGAATTCCACCAAGCTGAGCTGGTCGTTTCCCCTGCACACTCGTCGCTTCCTTCGACGCCAAAGAAGGCTAAAGGTGTAGTGGCATTTGGGAGTATTGACAGTCCGAGAAGAAGCTCGGTTTGAGACTTTGCAGCATTGGCTTCCAAAGTTGCCGAGTAGAACAGTTTAGACGGAACCACCAGCATATCTACACATAAACAATATTAACTCAGAAGCAATGATACGTTAAGTGTGTACCTGGATGACTCCGATAGTTTCGGATCAAATTTACAAAAGGTGCGACAACGTTGCCGACCTCTTCGCCTTCACCCTCATCATCATCCACACTCCTTTCACGTAGGCCCGCTAGACCCTCTTCCTTTCTCCTCCTCCATTCCCGTCTCGCACCGCGAGACTCAGGGTGGTCTCTGTATAACCTGCGGTTCATCAAGCGCTCCAGCCAGCTTACATGCAGTCTTCCTTGTCGCGCGTAGTCATCATGGATAAGCGGAGAGAGCTGCTTGTGATCTCCGCACAATATGACCTGGCAGTGTTCGCCCTTTACACCCTTTACGCGCGAAAAAGGCGCGTAGATGGGAGATAAGGGAGGTTCGATGACGATCGAAAGCGGTACAGCTGTTTCAGCTTCTGACGCTTGACCGCACTCGTCGATGAAAAGGTGTGTCCAGTGTCGCGGACGCGATTCGAGGGTTGGAAGTGGATGCAAGTGCGGATATTGTCGGTTGAGGTGCATGTGATACTTCACATACTGCTCCCCCAAGTGTGTACAAAATAAACAAAACCTTTAAGCGGGTTGATCGTTGTACTTATCTGATGATTCGTCACGCCGGCATCATCGAGCATCCCTGCATCCAAGGTAGTACAAACTACCACATTACAGCCAAGTAACAAATCAAGTTGTGGCACATCGAAAAACTCACCGCCGTCCCTGGTGGAAGAAAAGCAAAAGGGGAGAATCTCACGCGGGACTTCAGCGAATCCTCTTGATGGACCGTTCAACCTCAGCATCACAAAGCCTCCACTTATACCAGGTGAACGCTCATCCACGTTTGTCTGCGAGCCGGGAGCCGGAATCGGATGTGCATGGGCAATCAGTCTCCGCGTGATAGTATCCGCAGCGGAATGCGATGGTGCGCAGGCGAGAATATGCGCGTTCGGCTGTGTTCTCACAATCTGCAATATCGACTCGATCAACGTCATCGTTTTCCCAGTCCCCGGAGGTCCCCAGATTACATACGGCACTCTTCCGTAGTCCCCTTGTACTATATCATTCACAGCCTTCCGCTGCTCTGGGTTCAGACTAGCGTCGTAATATGCCTCAATCTCTCCAACAGCTTTCTTTTCGGCTTTCTTCACTGCGTCCTCTACACGCGGGAACAACATCGCTCTCGCATTCGTCTCATCTTTCTCCCCCCATCTCTCAACTTCCTCGAGAGCTCGCGCCATGAATCCAAATGTATCGTTCCGTATGCAAAAGCTGACATTCCAGCGCTCATCGTCGCCATAGAACTGGAGTCCCGGGAATCGGACGTATGCGCACGAAATGCGTCTAACGACCGCGTACACGTATCCTTCATACTCGACACCATCAAAATAGGGAACAACGCGGCGCGCGCGTACAGCGTCGCCGATCTCGAGGTGCGGGGACGACTCGGTGACGCCCGGAACTGTGATCGTGAAGAGACGAGGTGGGTTGAGGTTGGGTGGAATATATGGTGTTATCGGGACACCATAGAGTGTGTGCTGTCGGAGCTCACTAGCGCGTGTTGAAAGCTCATGGGATAGAAGATTAGTGAAGGTCGATTTGTATGTCTTGAGAGTCAGGGGAGGCGGAGTTGGAGAAGAGTCATTTACAGTGGGGAGGGGTGGTATTGGAGTTGGGTGTGTATAAAGCCAAGGAGGAGTCATATGCTTGCGGTAGTTTGCGTAGTCAGGTTGCGGCGGCGGAATACCGTGTCGCACCACAGCGGGAGAGGACATTACAGCTAAACATTCCGTAAGTCTAGATTTTAAAGAAGGATAGATTAGCAACATACCGATAACAGCTTGTGGGGTAAAAGGCTTTGAATACACATCGAATGCAAACTGGTTGGCTGTTGGTGTGACAACCAGTATCATTGGGCGTCCAACCAAAAAAAAAGCATCGCGCTCCTTAGGAAATAAGGATTGAACAAAATCTGGTGAGGGATCCACTTGTTGATGTATCGCTTCGCAGGCGAAAAACACCCACGAGCGGAAAACTCCACGTGTGACATTCGGTTTCCCAGTGACAACCACTTTGATCCGATCTCCAGACTTGATCTCCACTGGCGAATGTATTGAATCGAGAGGAGTTCTGTTATGAGCCTCTCGAGAGTCAGATTCATTTTCGATTTGTCCTGACACAAAGCTTTCCAGTTCCACACAAAATTCGTCGCGGGACGGTACCAACACTGCTTTTCGTAACAGCACCGCGTTTTCTCCTTCGTTTATAAGTTCAAAATGTCGCGAGATCGGAGGTGCTTCGGGATTTCGGCTTCCCAAATGAATGCCTGTAGAGCAAGAAACTCGAAGCGGCCCCACTTTATCGACACACAATTCCTCTGCAACGTCTGAAGCAATTGTTTCGATTCTTTCCAGCAATTCAAGTTGCTGGATTGAGCGTTTATGTTGGCTACTCAGTCCAGGAGGTGAACCGAGATCACTTAGTACTGATTTTAGTCGATCACTAGCATTCTCTCGTGGGTGCAGCATCAATTTCTTGAAAATATTGAGAAGATCATTCAATGAACCGCGCTGCTTTCGTGATGGTGGTGGTGAATTGGAGGGTAGTGAAACGCTGTTGTCGGCTTTTTCCGAATCAAGAGGGTTTTGATGGGTCTGTGCAGGAGGGTTTTGATGGGTCTGTACAAGGTTGTTAAAACTATGATAAGATTGATAAGGAAACTGTGGAGAATACTTTGACTGATGTTGATGGGGGGAAGCAACGAGATGTGGAGATGTTTGGTTTTGCGAGGATTGTGGATTGACAAAAACGGCAACGTTCTGGAATATCTGAGGGCTGCCACTAACTACATGTCGCTGTGAGGTAACGTAACCCGGAGGGAGTGTTAGTGGAGAAGGAATCGAGGGGAACGGCGGCGATTGCGGCAAGGAGGATCCAGCACTTTGAACGAAGATTTGGCTGGCAGTTTGTGGGGGCGTAGGCCATTGGTATCCTGATCTGGATAGATCCATAGAGTTTGACGTCGTTTGGGGAATTGGCCCCTGAGCAGTTGCGAACATGGGTGAATGCTGAACTTGGAATTGTTGCGCCATCGCACTACCTGCCACGAATGGCGGCCGGAGCAGGCCAGGCGGTGCATTGTACTCAACGGATAGTGGTGGACGGTGAAGATGACCCTGAGAATGATAAGATGCATTTTGTTGAAAGAGGATCGGGGGTGGAGGCGCGGGTTGCTGAAAGTGAGAAATCGGCCATACTTGAGACGGATACTGAGAATACTGATTAGATGAGGCAGTCATTGGCACACCGGGCAATTGGACAGACGCATGCAAACCCAATGCATGCTCATCACTATTGTGCAGAGAAGAATCAATCTCAGGGAGTAAGGTAGCTGTCTGTTCGTACGCGAGACTTCCATTCTGATGGACGTGAAAATGCAGCTCTCCAGCGTCCGACGAGGTCGCGGTACTGTCGGCCATCATGCAATGCAATGCCCCCAGCCACACACGGATGCACAAAGTCTCAGTCAAAGAAGGGGTTACTGGGGACAACAAGTTGTGTTGCCAAGCTCACCTCTCGTTGGTTATCTGGACATGATCGTTGCTTAATTACTCTGGCAGAGCTAAGTGGGAGGAAATGTTATTAATGGTGAGCACCGTTTCAGTAACCTATTTCTTCAAATTTTGTTTCAGCCCAACCCAATAATTCGGATTCCACGTCCGGATTATTTCATTTATTATTTCAAATTCAAATCTGCATCTGCGATTTTGATTTTTTGATTTGATATTAGTGATCCACCACTCGCTCCCCCAGGAAAAGAAAACCACCAGTGATCCATACACCAGCCAAAGCACATCCTAACCATCCAATGCTTCGTGTACAAGACTGTTGCTGCTTCTCCCCATCGTCTCCGAGGTCTCGCACAATCACAACCTCGTATGTCATTGGAACTGCCCACTGCACGAAGGGTGTAGGGACCACAGAAGATGAGGTCAGCTTCTGACTTATAAAGAACGCTCTCGTTATCAACTGCCGATACTCATCAACAAGTCACGTCTTTATCCTCTTTACAGCTCCGCATTGCTCTTGAAGATGCACTTGTCCAGAATGCCGGTGTGGGACCTGAGCCGACCAAACATTCCGACGAGACCATAGTTCAGCTATCGAAGCTTTGGACTGCGGAACTGGATGAGAGCCGTGATGACTTGGACATCACAGGTGCAGAGCCTTTCCCACACTCTCTACAAACTAAACTTATTTGCGACGTTCTAGTTCAACTTACACTCCCAACCGACTCGGTCAAATCTATTACAGAGTCTTGTCGCTACTTTAATTCTTTCTCCACATTCGACCATGTGGACACGGCCATCGTATCATGGGCTGGTTTCCAGGACTTTGGAACGAACACGCAAACGCTCGTCGAGCGATTCTTGCCATTGTGGAGAGAGCTCGAAGCCTGTGTACAAGAAGCGAAAGTCATTTCCAGGCTGGGAATTACTGGAGCGACTGCAGCTCAGCTGGAGGTTCTTTTACCTCACTGCGTCATTGCGCCCGGAGTTATTCAGCTTGTGGGGGATACTACCAGCGATCTGGAAGATTTTGAAAACTTGAGCGCACGTTCCAAGGCTGGATTTGAGATCTGGCTGCACGGAAATGCTCAAGGTTGGTGTTCAGCGATCGTTTGACTGTCAAATTTCGCTGATTTAGGATCAAGGTCCCTTGTCTCCTAAGAATTTGCAATCTGTGCACGATCGTTTCCAAACCCGCATATCAGCACGTGTTGATCCCTCCATTCCCATACCCGAGTACCACCTGTCGGCCAAATGGATTCTGAAGTACACGATTTTCGTAAAGCCGCGGATGGTGCTCTGTGAAAAGGGCTACATTGCTTGTGTTAGTGCACAAACCCAGTATTAGCCGATTAGACTGCACGCTCCATGTTCAGCTATTGAAGAAATCGACGTCAGCTCGCAAATTTGTATTTTTGGAATGACCGTGTTTGTAATGATGTTTCACAGTGTGATATTACCTAATAATAGTGAACCCGATCAGTACTATTTCAGCGCAACTTACCTATGTCGTTCGTTCCAACTCAAGTGGAGCTATTCGACCCCCTTTTCATTTGGTTCAAGAGCTGCAATCACAATACGGCCTGTTCAAGGGATTCTACCGCTTCGAAACAGGAACATCAAAACTCTACCGCGTCTGCGTTGCTGCAGTAAAGAATATCGATGCTGATCAACCGACAATCGCAACCACAAAGCTTCCTAACCTGCAGAAATCAGAAGAGAGGGAGAAGATGTTGGTCAGTGGAGTGCTTGGGAGTGTGAATCCATCGGCGTCGGGTCTGGTCCAGCGGGGGAAGACTAGTGGTGGTTCTCCGGCGCTCGGGATCGAGGCGGGAATGTCCAGCGATTTCTGAACCGGAGATGAAGGATATCAGAGTGTTGGGGCGTGTGAAGATTCTTATGCCGATCAATTGTGGTTCGGTAGGAAGAAGCCATTTCGCAGGACGGGGATAGTTCTGTTACCGAGAACACGGCAGGGCAGCTGCAGAGGGAATCGACTCTATTGACACTGTAAAAACCGGATGAACTGATGCCGTTGATCAATCCGCTGTTGCACCCCATGGCGAACCAGCAGCACGTCATGGTGCGTGTAATCAGTGTCAAGTACTTCAAAAGCTATATGATCTGTCCCGAGAACGAAGCATGGAGCCGCCTCTCCTGCCTATGGAAGTACTGGGCACCCTCGCAACCCTGATGATCTTGAACAGCCGCACGTAGGTCAGCCCGACCAGACCGATGTGGGCTACTTCCCCACGCTCAGGAACGCAAGCGCAAAGATGTCCGTGGGGATATTCGATGTCAAACTTGAACTGGTTCGAGTTCATGTACTGCAGCGCCATCTCCTTTGGGAAACCGACCAAGAGACCGCCGTGGAGGTATGCGACGTGGAACGGATAAAGATGTCGACGAGGAAGAAGACGTTGATGAGGTAGCCGACGATGAAGGCGCTCGGCTCGATGAAGTGGAAGCCCTCCATGAAGGGGAGGAGAATGCAGTAGATCATGTTGACAATGACGACAACCAGTTTCCAGCGGGAGAGGAAGGGGCCTTCGGGGATCAGGTAGATGGTGGTGAGTTTCTGGATCCACGAGCTGGCGAGGTTCTTGGGAAGGTTCCCCCATTTCTTGTCCGCGTCGTCCGCCATGCTTCCGTTTTTAGGGATGCCGCTGGTGAAGCATTATACAGGTTGGGTTGGGTCTCCTGTCGAAAGGCACCAGTGACTGAGCACTTGTTTGTTTTGAGATTAGGAGCTGGTATTCAGCGATCTTTTACTTGAAAGATGATGATTTGATCGTATAGAAACACATCAATTACAACCAATCCCCACTGAATGGGAACTGAAGAGTTTAATCGCTGCTGCTGATACATTAATTATATTATGGATGTAACTTATCACTGCTAATTAGAACTGACCATTGGCGAAACAAAAAAAATAACACATCTTCGCGTTGGTACCCCTTCACACGTGCACACGCGTTACGGGCCAGACCCAAACCATGTTCCCCAGATCCACGGCACCTGCACCAGGCCGTCTCAAGACTTACGGAAAGCGCGGTACCAGACTGGTTGCCTCCAGCACTGCGGCATCCTCTTTCAACTCGACCTTCCTCGACCAACCATCCGTAATCAACACTACTTTCCTTACGCCAAACTCGCTGGATGATGTGAGCTCAACTGGGAGCAGCGAAGATGAGAAAGAGAACGTCAAATTCGGAATCAATCCACAAACTTCCACATTACGACGGCCTAATCCACCAAAAATCGCAGCAGAGAATCGCAGCAGTATCACAAAGGAAGCGGATGTTAGGAAGAGGTGGGACGAGAGTCGTTGGACTGTGCCTGAAGATGACGATAGAGATAAAGATTACGTTGAAGCTGTGAATGGTGGTTCACTGGTGAAATCTCGAAACAGTGTTTGGGAAATGCCGGACGTCGACAACTTGAAGCGACCAACCAAAGGAACATCTCGAAAATTGACGGATGTCGAATCAAAGACATCCGAGGTTGAATATCAAGATCGTACGATGATATTAGCAAAAGCCAGGAAAGAACGAAAGGCAGGTACGAAACCTGCAGTTCCTGCGACAGCCAAAAAGCCGATCGCAGTACGAAAAATACCGAAAGAACCGGATAATACTTCTATCGGCGATATCATCGACGAATTGTTCGGAGCAATGGATGTATCGACTAGAAAGAAGACTCCCAAAGGGGACGAGAACATTAAACTGCGATCAATGCGAGATGTCCCCGTTAGAAGTCAATCGGGTTCAATGGGTGATATCTTGGGTGACCTTGTTGGGACCATGGACAAGTCTTCAGAACCTAGGGA
This sequence comes from Cladochytrium replicatum, assembly GCA_025526935.1. Lineage (NCBI taxonomy): Eukaryota > Fungi > Chytridiomycota > Chytridiomycetes > Cladochytriales > Cladochytriaceae > Cladochytrium > Cladochytrium replicatum. The sequence continues at coordinate 238,323 of JAHLKD010000042.1, read as the reverse complement.
AAAGCGTGAGGAGAAGAAATTGGCAACGAAAGACGATAAAGCTACACGAATGGCCAAAAAGATTACCCGGGGGCACGAGGCAGTTTCCAGCTACTCGCTAGAACCGATGGAGAAACATTGTGAGGAGTCAAACAGTCCGTCGATAGACCGCCATCATGAAAACCTCGAAATCGATGTCCGACAAAAATCTCCATCGAAGGAACGCCGGGATGTTCCTGAAGGTATGAATGAAAATCTGCTCAATTTCAAAGCGTTGACGTAAATTGACAGAATTTATCGCGTCTGCGTCCACGAGGATCGTAATTCATCCGGAGAAGCAAATCCCGGATTCTTCACCAATTTTATCAAAATGTTTAGGTCCTCAGCCCGTGGGTGGAAAGGAACCTTTGCTCGTTGAGCCGGTCATGAACTCAAACCAAGCAGGCATCGCTGTTACCGGAGACGTTCTCAAGAAGTCTCCAACCGAAACAGCTACATGTACATTTAAGAAGTCGAGATCAAAGCCTTACATCGAGATTGAGGTCCGCGCTACTAAACAACCGGATAGTTTGGAAGCGCCGACCGAACATCCTGTGATAAGTGATGGCTTCAATGCCTCGGAAGCGCCGAAACAGCGAACGAGGAACAAGGGCGACCGCGTTGATCTTGATGCCGGAGAGTCTGCTGCTACGAAAGCGGATTTGTCCCTGTCGAAACAGTTGGTGCAGTCGAAAATTATTAAACATGATGATCCAGCAGGGAACGAGAATGTTTCGGATAAAATATTGGTGGAGCTTCCTAATCGATCAGAGATGGATGATGAATTGTCTGAGCTCTGTGGTAGGTTGGAAGCGTCGAAAGGCGAGGAAAGTCGAAGAACATCGTTTGCGACAGTCGATACTTCCCAAACTGCTGTCGGCCAGCATGCTTCAATTGAAACTTCTCCTACGCAGCGGATTCTGGAAAGCGATGAGGTAGGCACCTTAATTACGGTTGAAATCGCCGAGCCCGGTGTTCCACATGATTCGAGTAGAAAACCGATTTGCCGAAGACCTACTGACGACTTCGGAGACTTTTCTCGAGCGCATCCCCCAAAAAGCTTTGAATCTAAGCCTATGGAACAAATTGAAGAGGAAGGGCCAAGAACTTTTGATGTGGTGGCTCCAGAAGTCAATGCGCGCCGGAGGAGGGCCTCTCGCTCCGGCAGCAACAAAGCACAGAAATCTTTCGATCGTCGCCGCACTCAACCGCGAATCGGCCGAAATGAGAATCGCACGACGTCATTAGAGCCAATTTTGGATATTCTGGACGAAATGTTAGAATCCGAGCTGAAATCTGCCGGTGGCGTAGATATTGCGGTTGTTTCGGCTTCAGACAATGGAGTCTCTGGAACGAGCTCCAGTCCTCGCGGCGTGAGAAATGTTTTACCGCCCGCAATTTCTTCTGAGTCGATTGGGACTCACGGGATGATTCGTGTGGGCGAGACTTCGGAGGAGACGACGATGCGGCCCATTGCAGAAATTTATGAAGAGCTGCTAGATGAGCTCAACAGGGAAGGCGATTTGCGCCAACAGCAATTGAATAGGTTTGTTAATGATATTCCGGATGCTTCAGAGAATGCACGAGTATGTATTTTATGGCGTATAACGAATCAACTTGTGCATTAACCCTTACTTCGTAGACAAAGTGGCAGAACGAAACTTACGGTGTTCCACTTGCGGTGGAGTTTAGGTCGAGTGAGCTACCGTCATCTATTGTTGTTGAGGATGCAGAAGTAGATGCAAATCCTAATCACAACTCGCACGAAAGCACGCCTTCAGCGGTGGCAGATCAAGCACCGACAGTGATTGAAGATGATTCAAACGACGAAAGACCGGCTCCTCGCGCTTCACATCCTTTTAACGATCGACGAAGGAGAAGTACTCGTGCCATCGTGGTATCATCCGACGAGGATGAGCTCAATCTGATCATACCTCCCGCTGTTGCAAAGACTGGCGATGGTAGAGGGACGCACCAATATGTCACGTCTGAGCACACTTCAGAACAAAGTCCCAACGGTTCTGTACCAGAAATCAGAAGACGTCAGACGTCTCGTCGGATCACTAAAACTGCCAGGACTTCTGCGATGGTTCGCGAAGTGACTCGAAATCGGAGGGCGACACGAAGACATGTCTTTGTCGATTCAGATGACGATGATGTTGCAATTACCCGGGCAATCACTCCAATTAACGTGGAGGCTGTCGAATTTCTGGATCAAGCTAGCAAACAATTGTCCATTGATGAGTCTGATGGATTGCGTGAGAATGAGAACGCCGGAGAGATTCCAAATTTAATCGGAGATGAGAGTCAAGGTCTGGAAGTGCTGACTCTTGAGATCAACGACGATGAATGTGTAGCATTGAGTGGGGACGGACTGGCACCAAAGACCGTTTCGGGAGTGGCCTTTGGAGGAGATGCTGACCTGGTCGTGGAGTTCGAAACTATGTGTCTCACAGACAGAACGGAATTTAATCAAGATGGTTCATCCACAGCTCAAAGCACGCATAAAGATGCGGGTATTAAAAACGATCGCCCGCTCGATTTGGACACTTTTACAATATCGAGCAATGAACCACAGAGCAATTATATTCAGCCCTCGACGTCGGACGTTACACCTCAACCGTGCGCAGAAGAGAATGAAGAGAGAATTGACATGATCTCTGTAGAAATTTTCCAGTCCGTACCAAAGGCAGACGCCTCTTTCGATCAGCACCTTCAGAACATGGGTGAATACTTCCCTGAGGACCCTCATCGGTATCCATGCAAGCATCGATCTCTGCAGGGTGATCCGGACTTAACGGATGGATTTAATGTGTGCTTGAAAATGTCGAGTGCGATTCCATTCTCAGTACGTCGCCATGAATCGGATTCTCAGCAAGTTGAAGTTATTGATCGGGAGTTATTTGATACGTCCAACGAGAAGGTGATGGATGCCATCAACGAAGTTGCTGTTGATCCTTCGTCTCTCAATGTGGATGAGGTCCATCAGGAGGGATTGGTTCTTGAAACCCTCCTCAGTGATTGGGAGTTAACAGATAAGGAAGAGGAAGATGGCGCAACTGTTTGCAGGTTGACCATCGACCTTGCTGAACAAACAGCCATAGGGATGGACCATGATGAGTTGAGGAACAATCTGTTGGCATCACAATCTTCCGCTCTCCAAGCTATTGGAGAAAAAGAGGTTGTCAATGCCTATCCAAATATTGCCGATAAAGAATGGACATGCACGAGTGAAAATGTCATTGTTCCGGAGTCAAAGGAAGATCCACAATCGTTATACCGGCAGGTCGGTGTTCAGCCGCCTGATATTGAAGTTGCTCCTGCAGCCGAGCCAGAATTTGTGACTCCACCAACTAGACCAAAGCGGACTGCAGCACGTACACGAGTGAGACCAAAGAAAGATCCGGATCTGGAGGATTTGATGCGTGTTTGCATGCAGCCCAGGATTATGACCTTCAGAGAACTTATCGGACTCAGGCAAGTTAGAGTAAAAGTGAAGTGTTTGTTGACCTCTTACCGACAACATTTCCTGAATCAGAAACTTGGAGAATGCTGTCAAGGTAGTAACATCGCACAATCGTGTGACATATCCATTGACACATACGCATAGATTGGCGAAGCAACATACAGTGAAGTGTACATGCTTAGTGGTGCCACTCTGCATCTTTCGACGTCTGGGGGCCTTCCAAACGCCGATTTAGGTGTACACCCCAGCTTTGAGAGTGTAAGCTCATCGGACGAATGCGATGGCGATGGCGAGCAAGATGGTGAAGAAGGCAAAGATCAAATTCGTGCAAGACGAAAGGCGAGACTTCAGCACGCTCGACGAAGTCGCCGAAAGGAGATGGTCACCAAAGCTGTCCTCAAGATAATCCCCTTTGATGGTCGTCCGGAAGTGAACGGCTTCCCTCAGCAGCGACTACGCGACGTTTATCAGGAAATACGGATATCTCAGGCTCTCGGACTTCTTTCGGAACGAGAAGAGGTGGATCCTCCGGAAGTTCCAGACCTAATCGACATTCTTGCTGAAGAAGAAAAACGAGATAAAGGGGAAATCAGAATGAATGCTCGCGAGGTAAAGCTGTGGTGGAAATCGAACTTTGTCAAGGGTCTCGGATTCGGGGTCTGCAGGGGTCCATATCCTAAAATTCTGCTGGATCGATGGGATCAATATGCCAGCGAGAAGGGAACGGAGAATGATCGGCCAGGTGGGAAGTTTAAATTTGTTCTGCAGACGTAATTAACAAGTTGCTGGTGACTGCAGACTATTTTGACGAGTCACAGCTGTTTGCGGTGCTGATTCTTGAACACGGAGGAGTAGATCTCGAGCACAGCATTGATAAGTTGGACAGCTATGGAGAAATTCGAAGTATATTGCAACAATGTGCGGTTTCTCTTGCGATAGCAGAGCAGCGACTTCGGTTTGAGCATCGTGATTTACACTGGGGCAATCTCTTGATAAAGAGACCAGAAGTGACCTCCACACAGTGTGTTCGCTCGGGAGAGCCAACCAACGAAGTCGTTGCAATGTATCGAGTTCCTGTAGACAGCGGGGGATCAAGAATGGTCAGAGTCTCGACTCACAATATCAAAGTTTGCCTGATCGACTTCACACTATCGAGACTCGAGCTAGGTATCCGAGTTTTTTATTCAGGTGATCCTTTAGCATTAACCTGTTTCTCCAACTAATAGACGGCCAATTATTCCACGTTCCCATGGATGATGAGTCTTTCTTTACCGGCGAAGGTTTAACGTTTAGACAATCTAATTCACTGTAGCAAAATTTCACACATTGGTGGTATTTAGGTGATTACCAATACGATGTTTATCGATCGATGAGGAAGCATACTAGACGTCGGTGGAAGGGATACCACCCAGTAACGAACGTACTTTGGATGGACTATTTGATCGACAAACTATTGTCAGCCCCAATTCTCGTGCATCGTGCAAAGAGCACAAAGAAGGTTCCGAAACCAGACCGTAAAAAGGACAACACTGCAATGCTTCTTTCGAAGGCTGTGACGAATCCGACGAAAGAGAGAGCGGAAATTGTTTCACTGCACAAGAGGGTCCGAAGTGGAACATATGAGAGCGTTGGAGATCTAGTGCTGAATGACCCTTTCTTTGCGGGAATTTTTGTTGGCTGAATGTTGTACAGCATTTTTGTTTCTGTGAATTAAATTCAGTCCGTAACAAAGAACAATTATTTTGGAAGATGATTATATGCAGAGAGCAAGGGACATTCACTTCTACTTCGGGTCTATTTTACTAGTAACATTGAAGGACAAGAACTTGACAGCTTATTGCAATGCAGAAGGTGATCTACAACGACTACTCCAACTAGCCGACGCTGTAGCGCTGTGTCGAAGCGAACAACTTGACGAGGAAGATCCCACTTTTCGTCCACCTGTAAGCAGTGCCTGAGGTAACGGCAGGCCATACGCACCAGCTACTTCAACAGTTCGAGCGACACCAATCGCCCTGAGATAACGCATCCATCTTGTATACCGAGATCAAGTTTGGATTTTAGTGGAATGCTCGAGCACTCGAAGGAACAGAATATCGAACTGAAGCTCGCCCCTGAGTAACATTCGATGACGATGTGTGGGTAGAGCTAGGTCTGCTGCAACTGCAGTCTGTGGATTTCCATTCAAATCGCCAAGGCCCGACTCTTGAATGTGGTCACGTGTGTATTGATTTACGGCAGGACGGCACATTTGTTTAGAGTGCACGTTTGACATGTACCTGACGTCTCACTGAATTCACTTTTGGTGCTTGATCGATTTGTTTGGGGACGACTGGCACGAAACGAAGAGTTTGATCGCTCAAATGTACTGCTACTGATTGAGTTTGATCGCTCAAATGTACTGCTACCGATTGAGTTTGATCTTTCAACAGAACTATGGCGCAGAGATTGTCGATGTGAGTTGGCAGCCCCCGAGAGTCTGGAAGACCAGTCGTCTGCCCTCTTCAGTTGGTCGTCACCCATTTCTTTCAGAATTCGTCTTTATGTTGAGGGATACATTGCAATATTGAACAAGTACTCTAAGCTTTTCTAGGGATCTGACAATGCCTTTTCTCAGCCTCTGCAGTATGGTCTTCAAAGGTTTCATTTTGTAAGGCTCCATACATAGCTCAGCTTTGGAGAATTTACAAGATTTTCAATTGCAATACTCTCTAAATCATGCTGCCGTTTGGGATTGCCTAAATGTGCAGGAATCTCTGGATGGCCCTTGCCATCAGAATCGGGGGTAGAAAGTTTCACTTTAGCATTTGTCATCTGATAAGCAATGCGATGAAACAGAATGCGATTACTGTGCTGAATGGAATCCCTGCTAACTACATTCGGTGCAACAGTTCAGCGTAAGATGTGAGCGTGACAGCAGCTTTACCTTCATCGTGTTGCAACCTGCGTAAACGAAGCTCCAAATGATGGTATGACTCTGGCGGTGAATTATCAATAGCCGAACGGGTACTGTCAAGCTTTTGAAGTTGCAGCTGGCGGGCGTTATTCTCCCAACGAAGAGCTAGAAGCTTTCTGGATGTTGGGTGAAAGGGAAAGAAGTGTCTGTGCGAAAAGCTCGGCGGTCTTCGCTCTTTGAAAGACGCCGTTTTTGGCCGCCTGAAGCTGCTAAGCTTCACGGAGTTATGTTCCTTGTGATCATTGCTGCCACCTACTTCTTGCAAGGTTTCCGCAACCACGCATTTCGGTGGTGCCATCACTTGGTTCCTTCGTAATTTGAAGCTTAGCTCCGGTGAAACCCAGATTGCCCGTTCCACCATCCAGATCACTTTTGTTGGTGAGAAAGTTTTGATTTTCATCTAGATTTCCCGCTGTTTAAGTTGCTTAACTTTCGCCGGGTGCGCCCGAAACACTCTCATTTGTTACTGAAAATGTAAAACTTTACCCTTTTTATGTTGGAAAGCTCGCCCAGCTATTCATAGGTAAACCGGTTTTTGACAAATCGATTTCTCCCGTGTTTATTTCAATGATTCATAGATCCTCGCCAAAAGTACCCTTCAGAAGTATCTTTCGTAGTTCGACGAGCGTTGTGATTTGCGGCATGCGGTCTAATTTTTCGCCTGTTTTTTCTTTCACTTAAGTTCGCACTCTCCATGATTTCCAATGTTACCTTTTTGGGCCATTAAACCAACAGTCAATTTGCCTTTTTAGGTGTGATCTTGGACCTTGACATCACACCTGGGACGATGAAACAAATGCTCAACTCGGATGCAACAAACAATCGGGATCTATCCAACTTCATGATGGACCTCAGGTCTAGCCTTGATGCGGACCCTTCGCTCGCTTACTACGGTTGTCGAATTATGCACCATATTCTACCGATGTTCCTGGCAGTTGCCCTCAAGCAATACAGGGACTCCGACGCTGGAAAGTTGGATCTCATGGAGAGATCAGGCTACTCTGCTGAACATCTTCGGAAATTCCGTGAAATATTCCTGAACAGAAACAACATAACACGTTTGGCCGCGCCATCAACAGAACTGATCCACTACGATGGAGAAGGAGAAAAAGATATCGAAGATCATGAATCTAATGAAGAGGATCGCGAAAATGGCAGTCCCAGGCGCAGAAGTTCGAGTTGGGAAAAGTACTTTGATAACCCCAACAGCGAAGAACACCATGAGAGCGATGTCGGCAATGATGATGAAAATTTGGATGGAGAATTGGATTCAGTGATTGACGAAGTTGATGAGAATTTCAGTGACGATGAAGCACACGAAAGTGTAGATAGCGAACGATTGAACGGAGACAGCGATGATGATAGTGCCAACCGAAACAGTGAAGAGGAGAGGGAACTTGTGAACCAAGATACTGAAGACGAGAGCGAACTCGTCAACCGAGACAGCGAAGACGAAGCTGAAGACTCCGAGGATTACGGGAGAGTGGAGTTCCAGGAGGTGTCCTCCGATGAAGATGAGCCGAGTTCCAAACAGAGCGACCCTAAATTGAAAGAGTCGATTGAGTACTACACCGGCATTGCAACGGCACTTCCTTGGGGGTAAACCTTCGATTTTCAATGCTTGTAGAACCGTGTTAATTATTCAACAAAGGGTAAGTTTCGACGACGACGTTGAAATGCAGGAATTGCTCCAGCAGATCCGCTACGGGTCGTACTATTTGGACGATGGTGGTCTATACAGATATCGGTATGAAGAGTGTTCTCCCACTTCGTATCTTCGTTGATTAACCTCATAAATATGCAGAGACGTTAAAATCCCTCGAGAACTATTGAAATTCATTCCGTCCAGCCACGTCAGTCGACTTTTGACTGAGGAAGAATGGAGGTCGATTGGGATCATCATGTCGCCTGGATGGGAACATTACATTATCCACGCCCCTGAGCCGGTAATTGCTTACTTTCAAAGCGCGAAGGCGATGAATTCACACATCTATCCATCTATCCAGCACGTTTTCTTGTTCAGACGAAGAATTGACGATCTTCGACTCAATCCACTTGCGCCATTCTGGCTTACTCAAAATGCCGCATTGACTGAACAAACACGGGAAGTCCAGGCTGGCGGACAGAATAGTCCTTCAGACAAAGAGAATGTTGAAAATGTGGTTCATCGCAATGAGGAAGAGGGAGAGCGTGAGGTGATTGAAGGTGAGAAACATCATTGTTGAATTTTCGACTAACCAACCTCTGATATCGGCAGTGTCGCAGAAAAGTGATGGGAAAAGGCTGGGTCGATCGGAAAGCCGTAATACCCAGTTAGCAGACAAAGTGACCAGAGAACCAGCGCTGTAGGTCGAAAATTTTGCGAGTGTTTTTTATCTGACACCCCTTTATCTGACACCCCGAACAGCCCTGCCGCTGCTAACCCCGATGCAGAGTCATTCGATAAAGATGTTTCAACGAAGGAAGGCGTATCTTCACGACAAAGGTCAAAAAAGTCGTCTCTTGAAGATCAAATCACGTTGCCCAATGGTCAGCTTAAGTCGAAATCTTGAAGTATTCTTTCCTAACTTCCGACAAACAGATCTGCTGAGCAAGCTGAGCAGGACTGATCCACAGAAAAAGGGAAATAACCAACAACTTTCCCGCTCGAGACGCAGAAGAACTTTCCCGTCCACCCGCCGCAACAGCAATGCAGGAGTGGGTGGATTGAAAGATGGTGCCGAGAACGCTGGCATGAACAGGGACCAAGTGGATGAAAACGAAGATCAGAATCCACGACGACTAACTCGAAGCGCCACCCTACGCCAGTCGCAGGGTGAAGGTGATAAGCGAAGCACGAGAGAGCAGGATCAACAATCGAAACGCACTCGAAACGGTAGCACAACTGGTCTTTCCAATTCTAACATCATGCCATCTGGCAACGATGACCAGAATACGAGAACCGAATACAATCTTAGGAGGAAATCAGATCGTGTCTTGACCGCCATTGAAGTCAACAATACAACCACCGAGAATGTTCAAATTCGTTCAGCTGTAGCGGATGACTTTTCACGAAAACGAAAGCGCCAATCTATCCAACACAATACACAAACTGGATCGCATGTGAGCCGTAAGGCACGCAGAAAGACACGATAGTCAAGCTTGGGTTCACAAATTTGTCATTTTTTGTTGTTTTTTGAATGTTATTTTTTCAAACGTGACAATCAAATCATGATCAGCTCAATCACATCACAGGGTCAAGCACGGAGAGATCACCGGTACTGCGAACGCACAGGACGGTGCCGATAATGATTAAGTGAAGCAAAGACACGAGCTGCTGCCTCAGATGGGCAGATTCCTGTCGCTGATGCTGCTCCTGAAGCTGACAATTCGGTGATGCAGCAGAAACAACCACCATCCCAACCAAAGTCCAAGCTGGTGATCAGACAATGCTCTATTTCCACTATTGAAAGCCCGAGTAAAGATGGCTGGTACTGAATATTGATCACAAATATTCGGGTTGACCGAAGTGAGTCGACGAGACGAAAGGGAGAATATGTTAGATTTGTGGGATCATAAGAGAGATGAATAGTCTGCAAAATCATCAGCTATGTAGACGATAATTCAAGGGGAATGGCACTCTGGTGGCTTTCAAGTTGTTCGAGGAAGATTGATGTTACAACGAGATGAACTTTCGTCTGATCGGGGAACGTAAAGATGATTTCAGAGCAAAAGGAGGGGTGCGACGCGCTGATTGCGGCAAACAACAGGCTCATTAATGGATACTTCGCTGAACTCACGGAAAAGATAATGAGTACATCAAAGAGCTGAAACAACATGTTGGATATCGAGGGATAAGAGCAACTGACACTGTGGCTAGAATACCTTGGCAGTATTTTGGGTCAGTGGTTAGTTTTAACACGACAAGCTGAAGAATCGGTATATTTTACTCTTACATAAAGTCTCCAGTGGAAGATTGTTTGGACAGATTTGTTGCCGGAGCGAATGGAGAGGCATAGGAGCTTGGCAGATCGAGAAAGCATACGTGGAAGAGCGAACTGAGTTGATAGACACAAACCTTGCTAAAGTTGAACCAATTCTGACACAACGAAGGGAGAATGAAGGGCAATATGGATTATTAAAGGTCACGCTTAACACATCAAATGGAAGTTCATGGAGGGAGATGAGCGGAGACGATCGAAGATCAAATTCAGCAGCTTGAGCAGCTAGGGATCCATGATGCGGAAGAGTACAACCTTGTGAAGATAAAGCTCGAGACAGATGTCCAAGTTTGGAACAGCTGCTGCAACAGGTTGGATGGCAAAGTTTACAAACAGAACGAATCTAAAGATGGGAGATATGTACCAGCTCAACGCCGAAAATGTGGAGTACAACTTTCAGGTGCTTAAGTAACGTGAAGAGGAGAACGGAACCATTCTGGGCACTCAGAAACGGAAGATCGCCCAACTCTCCGTAAGCAGAACCTATGCATACAAAGGCGGTCGATTGATCTCTTTCGACAGACCGCCTTAACATGACGATAGAATCGGTGGAGACACACTCCCCCAATTGATACACCACAACGACGTCGTGCGGGCGTAGAGACGGTTTGTTGAGGAGAACCGAACTGACTATCCCGCGAAACAAGAACATGAAGAGCAATCGATTCTTCATAACACGAGCATACACATCTGTCATTGAGTTCTACTGGCGCATGGCTGGTGGTTTGGACGATAGAAACTTCCGCATCTGGAAGGTTGACAAATACTTATAGTTATCTTGTCGCTTTATCTCTAAATCACTCCACCCTTGTAGGCGGTTTACGCAGCAATGGCGAGTTACCATGATCTACTTAGTGAGCGTTGGTACATTCCCCAAAGATAACCGCAGCATTCCGAATCAAAACGAAGAGCTGAAGACCCTGCTGCGAGGCTTTATGTCTGCAAAAATAAACGAGGACCTCCAGGTTCCTCTGACTCAGATTCTACTTTCTCTGGCCGGGATGCGTCCTTCATCGCATAACTTAGCACCAAGCAGGTTGTGTTGCCTGGATCAAATCATTTCCACCAAAGACATGCCCATGAGCGGACTGTGAGCCGAACGAGTCAGATGCGCCAATCACGAGAGCCAGGCGGAATAAACAATGACAGGATCACTATCGAGGCGGTAAGCAACGCTTCCTCCAATACCGGTTGAATCAGATGCACAGTCTTGGTAGACAATTGTAAACTATTTGATCTTCATTTCTGTTTCCGAGAACATATATGATGATACATGGAAAATGTGAGAAATGAGGTAAGCATTCAACAGTATCATCTTGATAGAAAGGAGCCACAAGTGGAAATGACAAGACTGAAATTTCATCGATCTCAAACAAGGGGCTCGGTCCTAAACATTAAAAACTTCAGTCAAAAGCGAAAAGTTGCTGGAGAATCAACCAGCGAATTTCGAGATATGGGAGATTAACAACAATCAAGAAGGAAAGTATGTGACAGTTCGTATTTCCACGGAAGACAATCCTGTCGAGAATCTTGAGATTACCGCAGGGGAATGAAATACTAGAAGACGTTGTAACGCAAATCAAAAGAATTTACGAAAAGCAAATAACATTGCAAACCAAAAGTGAAAGGAATGTTAATGAAAACAGCTTGGCAAATAACGCAAAGAGCGACGGGGTGAATAAAGCTGTTGAAAAAATGGTTGCTGCTGCGAGACGTCTGAGAATGCAGTGCCAAAGATGTTGCAAAACATTTGCGAAAAAGTTTAAATGATCGTATCGAGGGAAGAGAAAGACGGCTCGTCGGTGAGAACTGCACTTTCCTCATCGCTGTCGACTACCTCCTCAGATACCGATAACGTCGCGGACGAAAGCGACGAGAACGAGATGTCCGCAAGCTCATCCTCGCCAACCGAAAGGGTCTCTGAAGACACCGACGACCCGACAACTGCCACTGGAATATACTCACGGGGTTCTAGAGCCGCCATCATGTGCTTGATCGATTTGCAGGTTTTGCATTTGCACAGTTTCTCAATCATCTGGATTCCAACCCGATCCAGGAAACGCTGTCGAGAAAACATTGGCCCCTTGACGAGAGTTTTCGAATTCATTGCGTAATTCAGCACGGCGCGACGTTGGGACTTGGAAAGGATGTTGTCAGGGTCCAGGGAAGCGAGAATTTGCTCCACGATCTCCATAGGAAGCTCTTGAATCTTGGATTCGGATGATTGTGCACGCGGGCCGAGGATGGTTCGAGCAGGTACAAGCATATGAAGTGCGACGACTTCCGAAAGTCTTCTCTTGGCTTCCTCAGAGTCTCGGGCAGCGGCCCGGCGGAAATACTGCAAACTCCTCGCTTTGTCAATAGGTGTCCCAATGCCAAGTTCATGAGCAATCGCAACTGATAGCAGCGAAAGAACATGATCCTGTTGTGCAGCGAGATCAAACCATCCGACCGCAAGCATATCGTTCTTTTCACACCCAAAGCCATCGTGGAAGCATCGACCGAGGTTGTATTGTGCGTGCGGGTGGCCCGCCATCGCCGCCTTGGTGTAGTAGGAAACTGCTTCAAACTTGTTTTGACTAATCGCTGTGCCTTGCTCGTAGAATATACCCAAGACATTTTGGGCGTTCACGGAACCATAGGCGGCTGCACGGATGTACCAGTCGAATGCTTGGAATTGATCTTCTTCTACTGCTAGCCCGCGCTCGAAAAGGGTGCCGATGTTATAGATTGCAGCGGACTATTGGATGGTTGGTGATCAGCGATAATAACTCGAATTTCAATGTAAGTGATTTTACCTCACGCTGCTCGGCAGCCTTGATATACCATGAGAGTCCGAGGGAGTGGTTAATTTCGCAGCCAGAACCCTCAATGTATAAATTTCCGAGCACATTCTGTGCTCCAGCGAGACCCTGGTGAGCTGCTTTCTCGCACCACTGAAAAGCTAGTGAATCGTCCTCTGGAAGAGCGATCCCGTTGTAGTAGCAGAGCGCGAGAGAAAATTGTGCGGCAGCTAAGGGAAATGAAGTAAGTATGACATACGTTCAATAACTTAATGATCGACTCACCAAGACCAGCCTCAGCAGCAACAATGAGCCATCGGAGCTCTTGCTCTCCTTTCTTGTTGCAGAGTTGTCTCCAGGATTCGGCATCGGCTTGGTTAATCTTCAAGTTTCGTCGACCGTGTGTCTTGAGGAAAGCCAGACGTGCAGCCGCGAGTCCACTACCCCTCCTTGCTGCCGATGTATACCATCTGAGCAATAGCGAGCCATGCATCAGCACGCACATCAGTATCACATTCTAGGCAAGAAGTAGTCATGACCCACCTTTCGCAAACTTGGTAATTGACGCTGATGCCTGACAACCCAAACTCGAAGCAGAAGCCGAGAATGGCTGCCGAACTGACATGGCCGCCTAATGCAGCCTTGGCGAAATGAGAGAAGGGTCTTGTATTTTGGTTCTTATCCAGTAGCTGAGATGAGGCATACGCGAAGAGCACGGAGTTGCGGAGTGATGCCATTCTCGAAGAGGTTTTGAAGCTTCTACTGACTCCCACGCGTCTATGAGCCAAAACAGCGATGAAATTGATATGGTGGTAGCACCGATAGAGAGTTCTGCCGGTTCGTGATGAATTCGCCCCGCAAGTGCTTGTCCTTCTCCGCCAAACTCGGGGTGTGGGAAGCTTTTGAAGGCGTAAGAGGCTTGCTCACGTGAGAGATGGTGGCGCGCCCGTCACAAATTTAGAGCACAAAAAAGGGCGGGGATTGGGCAGTATGGGCGGATGTGATTCTGTGAAGGTGTGGAAGGCTGATGGCTCATCACAAATCGCCTCGGCAACGGCGGTAGAGAAGACGGTTGGCCTATTTTGACCGTTTTGACCAGTTGGCTTGATGAGCTATTTTTAGAACCAATAATGTGGTTCTATTTTTAGATCTGAACCCGTCATCGTCATCATCAAAAGGAAGACTTTGTCTTTAATTGAAAGTGAAAGGAAGCTGTATGGGATGGATGCTCACTTGTTTTAAGCAGTCACAAGGTGAATCCCCCATTTTCTAACTTAATAATAAATTAAAAAAAAAATCCACTTTCTGTGCAAAGTACCGCCATACACTCTCAACTCCATGTCCACGGCACCAAAGATATCAACGAGATATTCAGCGAAAGCAGCGCTTTGAATCGGACCCAGAGCCAGTCCGGTGAATAATGTCCAGATCTCGCTGTTCCCAAATATGCTAAATTGCATTCTGGACGCGTGTCTCACCTCACACACCCCGAACGAACAACAATGGCGCACCAGGCAGCAAGGCCAGATATGCGGTACGCAGAGATGCGGAAAGAAACATTTGCTTCCAGTGATTTCGAAGGTAACAAAGCCTGGACTCCCGTCAAGCTCGCTCGCGCTGGATTCTTTTTCGATCCCAAAGAACGCCGCCCAGACCGTCTAACATGCTTCTACTGCGGTACATCGACCAGCTACGGAATCTACCTACCAGAAGACGATCCCTTTGAAGTTCACTTCAAGCTCGCCAATGATTGCCCGTGGATCATCGCGCAGTACCGCGCACGAGAGTGGAAAGCCAGCCAGGCGAGAAATCAGCAATCTGGTGCAGTGAGACGGACCAGGAGAGAGAAAGCCGGGAGAGGAACGTTGCATCCAGAAGCGGGGCTATCTTCGACGGCTGGTGGTGAAGGATCCGCCTCTGGTCCGTTTCCACCAGAGGCAGAGGAAATGTACAGTGCACGGCTGGATACGTTCGGTGACTGGTGGCCCCTGGAGAGGAAAAAGGGATTCGAATCATGTTCAAAAGAGAAGATGGCTCGGGCTGGACTTGTGTTCGTGGGAGAAAATTCATGCGACGACAGTGTTGAGTGCATGTATTGCGGTTGTGAGCTAGGTGATTGGGACGCGGGCGACGATCCTTGGTGAGATTTCGGTTCAAAGGGTTCATGTGCGTTACCCTGAGAGATTCTTTTTTAGGGCTGAGCATGAAAGGCGTAAGAAAGATGTGTGCCCATTTGTCATTCGCACCAAAGCTGTAAATGGATCGATTTCTGCAAAAGCCGAAGTCTCTGATGCTCAGAGCAAGGTAAGACCATCTAAAGTTACAAAGTTAATCGAAATTAATTGGCACCCAGAAAACCTATCAAGTGACTTCCCGAGCTGACAGCCCTGCACTACAGCCAGAAACTAGTGCTGTATGGGACCCGACAGACCTGGAAGAAGTGGAAAATGTTCCACCAAAGGAGAGCAAACCGACGAAATCCCGGAAAGGTGTAACTCGAGGCAAGAAGAGTGCTAAAGCTAAACCAGAGGAAGATGACGGGGACGCAGATAATGCAGCTGCTGTTGATGTGGTTGAGAAACCGAAGGCGAAACGCGGCGCGAAACCCACAAAAAGGAGGATAAAGAAAGCCGAGGATGATGCGGAGGTCGAGGGGACGAACGATAACCATAATGGTGTCGCAATATGTAAACCAAAAGCCAAGGGAACTAAGTTCACAAAAGGCTCTCGCACAAAGAAAGCGGCCAAGAATATGGAATCCGACGATGAACGGGAACATGACGTGCCCGAACACAAAGCTCATGATGTGCCGCCCTCAAAATCGGACAATGATCAACACCATGTGGTAGATAACGGTCCGTACCAGCTGCTCGAAATAGCGTATGCCGAATCCGGCGAGAAGAAATTGGGCAGTCAACAAAGCGACAACATCGTGGATCATCAAATTGCGAGTGAAATGCCAGTGGACAAAGCAGAGTCGCTCCCATCATCGCCTGCCCACGCACAAGATGAAAGATTTCATGTTGACGATCTCTCCGCTCGGCTATTTGCAGATGACAGTGTTCACATAGAAGAGCAAACCGAACGTACCGAACCAGAATCAATGGACACGGACCTTTCCGTTGCCGCTGCGGAAGAGCCTTTGTCGGTGCCTGTTGATCTCAGAACGCCGAGAAGAAGCCCAGTTACGACTGCTGAACCTGGCTCTCCAAATGTGCTCACCCCAAGGAAGCGTTCAGCTATGGATGCATTCGATGTGAAAACACGGGCTGCCGATCGGAAACCGCAGCGGAGAACTGCGGTAGTTGAGTTACCGAGAAAGCACGTCCAGGACAACTCTGCCGAACTTTCTGGAATCAAAAATGTGAACAAGTCGCAACTGGAAGACATCGTAGACGTTTACTTT
This sequence comes from Cladochytrium replicatum, assembly GCA_025526935.1. Classification (NCBI taxonomy): domain Eukaryota; kingdom Fungi; phylum Chytridiomycota; class Chytridiomycetes; order Cladochytriales; family Cladochytriaceae; genus Cladochytrium; species Cladochytrium replicatum. Next base: position 221,714 of record JAHLKD010000042.1, on the reverse strand, counting down.
GAGTTCGACAGTAGTTCACAAGCTACCGTGGACCATCAGAGTTTGTTGGACGCAAAGAATGATTCGGTTACTAACGTGAATGGCAATAATGATGAGAATGTTACACACGAAAATGCAGACCGCAGCTTCCGCTTGACATCGAAATCTGGAACTGCAAACATTCAGGATGCGTCGGGAGTTTCTGACCAACAAATCTCTTTCTCGAAGCGTCCTTCAAGTGTTATTGTAGCTCGTGCCTCTGGAGCTTCGGTTATTGATCCACTAACGGAAATCATGGACGAACTCAGCTCGATTGCAGAGGAGCTCATGGAAAATGAGGACATGGAGGAGGACGATGACGAAAGCGATGAAATTCAAAAAAAAATGGAGGCGGCGCTGATATGTCTCCAAGGAAAGACCGAGGAAGCTGAAATGTCTTTCCAACTTACGGAGCGGATAAGGGAAGCCCGGGAGAGTGGCACGAATGTCCTTGATGATGGTACACCGCAACGATACGTCGGCCACCAAATTCAGGACATATCTGAGGTTGCACCGAGCGCAGATCGGACTGTATTGCTGAAAAATAAGCACTGGGACGATCGGACTGTATTGCTGAAAAATAAGCACTGGGACAACGAGCAAGTGGATCAAGTTGTGGAGAACAGCATGATGGTTGACGATGCGGAAGCAACGCCTCATCGATCAGTGGGTTCCAAAGACAAATCTCTTATCGCGCCGAGCGCAGATCGAACTGTCTTGCTTCGCACTGTGAAGTTTAAGGACGAGCAAGCTGAAGACGAGAAAGAGAGCGATGTGGAGCTTCCCGACATTACACCACATCGGTCTGTTGGGACCAAACACGTATCAGTCGCTGCACCGAGCGCGGATCGGACAATTTTGCTTGCCAGCCGAACCTTCTACCATAAAGACGATTCCGAGCGCGAGGCAGCCGACGATGACCCAATGCAAGAGGACGAGCTCCCCACAATCATGCAGACTGGGGGAAATGGTCTCAAGGAAGGCGTAGAAAGCTCCGATCACAAACAGCCGAGCGAGGAAGATGTCACCATGCAAAAGCATTTGGAAGTGATGGACAAAGATCATGGAACAGTTGAATATCCCAGCCCCAATCAGGTATCCATATTCTCGACGCCAGCTCAGCTTAACCGACACAGCCTACTCGTCGAAGCTGAAAAAACACCTCGACTGAATCGCGGCGTACCCGATCTCAACTCTGTCGCGTCCATGTTGAAGATCTTGATGACTCCAATGGGATTGGTGAATCCGCGGCTGTCTAAGGATGACCCATCCTATAAAAGCCTTGAGGATGGAGATTTGCGTGCTTGGGTAGGGGAAGAGAGGGTGAATATGACCGCAGGGGAGTTCATTGAATGGGTAACAAGCGAGCAGGAGAAGAGGGTGCGTGAGGAAGGAGAACGGATGGTAAGGGAATTCGAAAGGGAAGCTGCGAAAGCTCGGGCGATACTCGAGAGCGCACTGGCGAAACAACGTTCAGAACCAAATTGAAGATATTACTCAAGACTGTTAAAAAATATGAACCTTCACACACACACATATGTGTGGCTGATCTGCCATATGTGCGCGACCTCCTCCACCTCATAAACTGTATGGATTCGAACACCAATGGAGAGGCTATGGCAACAGCTCGCTTCTTTTTCAATGTCGGAAGTTGACGCTGAAAGAGCTCAGCGGCTGATCGAATCAAACTTTGCATCCCTGGCTGCCGCCCAGGAGTCTCTGCTGCCCATTATCCAGAACGAACACCTACCCGAATCGGTTAGGAATGCGGCGATTCATGCATTCGAAGTAGCTATAGACGTATGTACATCGTAGCATATTCGTCCCCGCAATACCAATGACTCCTTTCTTTTTAGGAGCACATGTCGGCGCTGCGATTGATTGAAGAGACAAGGGAAGCGTATCGAGCTCACCTTGAGCGGAATCACACAGCTCCACCTACGCAAACCCGATCGCCGAGACCATGGGACACGCCACCAGATTCCCCCGCCAGAGGAGCTCACCAGCGTAACCCGTTCCAAACGGTTGGATCGGAACAACCGTCGCAGCCGCAGTCAGTACCAATCGGGCGTGCTTCTGGGAGGCCTTCAGAAGCTTCTCAACCGCGAGTGATACCAGTACAGACCACACCGGCTGTGAACACACAGTCCAGTCCATGGTGGCCGTGGGGAACGCAAAGCCAAGCACCCCGCGGACCACGACCGCAGCCATGGCAGCCCGTGTCACCAGATCCACCACCTCCACCGCAATCGGCGTCGTCAGCACAACAATGGACCCGAAGTGCGCCATTTCAGGATGTAAATCCGGGCCAGCCTGCTCACGCCGCTCCATCGAAACCTTGGTGGGAATCGATGATTCCTGCGGGAGGAATGTCGTGGGTTCCTTCGTGGGTCACAGGAGGACTACCTTCCGTCGCGTTGCCAACATCATTTTCAATTCCAACCATGAGTTTTCAGTCCGTGTGGCCCACCGGCACCGTGTCGTGGCAGTCGGTGGGATCGAGCCTCGAGAGATTAATACTCAGTTTTGTCCCATTCCCGGGCCAAAGTCGGAATCCTGTCCCTCGTGGGCATGTGGTTGGGATCATTTTCTTCGCAGGCTTGTTCCTTCCACTGTTTTATGGCATTCTTACGAAATTGGCCTTTGTTCTTTCGATAGTTGCTGATGTACTTGCTGTTGTGATGAGGCCGGCTGTCCAGTATGGGGGTATCGTTGTGACTTTTGTGATCTTTATGCGATGGATTCTCATCAATCATGCCTGAGAAGTTTTCCAGGTTTGCTTTTTGTTCGATTAGGCATGCTGTATTGCCATTTGTGCTTTTGTTTTGGGTTGTTTGTTGTTTCGAGTGTTTCCCAGTTCACCATCGACTCCATTCAGTGTCCACAACTTGCTTCAATGAAACTCTTCAACGATTCTTCGTCAGCCACACCTTGCTTACTTTTTCAGCGCAAACTAAACTAGTTTCTTCTGAGTTGCTCCGATTTGCTCGCCAGACCAACCCGAGGAGGTTTATCTTCGTTCTACACCGCGACTTTGATCTCCTTGCTCGCATTTGAACCCGTTCGTCTGCAAAACACACGATCGCTATTTTGCATCAAACCAAAATTGCGGTCAAGGGCTACCAACGCTGCCTGATCACCATTAGGGAAGAAAAAAGAGAGAACTGTGGTTCATTACAAGGGGTTGGCTGCTTTAAATCGGTTTACTCTCCATCGAAACATAGTGAGTTTGCAAGATTGATGCTCTTATTTAAGGATTTCTAAGTGCTGAAGATAATTCACAATTCGGCAAAAAGAAGAAACAGAAGAGCCGACTGAGGCCACCACCTCGTTCACCTCCTTGGGCTAATCACACGAAACATATAATACTCTAAGGTGAAGACTCGGCCGGCGCTGTGGCATCCGATCTGGCTTCATCATCCGGCCCCTCGTACGAACGATCCGACCAAAAGTTGTCGTCGGCAGTGACGCATGTCCAGAACCGGCACGAGTCGCACGGGTTTCTGTAATTGTATCGGCATCTTTGCTTGCAACTATCATCGATGAGAACAGCCTTGTATCCCTGAAGGCAGCGAACTTCGCGTGATATTGTCACGTTAGCTGATCGGACGATCATCCACGAGCTGTAGTTTACCATTGTTGCGGAGACGAGGGCAATTTTGGCAAGAAGGGGAATCACGAATAGGGGTACACGCTTGCTTGGAACTGCAGCTCTGAATTCACGAGAGTTAAGCAATAAGAACAGAGGTTTGAAATGATTACTGTACCTGGCACGAGTCTGCATACACACAGGCGTTTCCACCTGGACACTTCTTGGTGCATCCAGAAGGGACACAGAGTGTACAGAATTCATCTGCACGAAAAAGTAAGATGATATCCACAGTCAATGGAACATGATCATACATTTTCTCGCGCAGTACGGGAACGGCTTGTTTGAGCAGTACGGGCAGTTTTGTTCGTCATAGACAGGAGATAGAACGCACCTGAGAGCGGAAAAGATATGGTTACTAGATAATTCATAATAGTCGCTGGCCTGCTTACGCGTATCCACTTGGGCAGCGAAGCTTGCACGATGTGGTGCGACTGTTGCTGTTTCGTGCAGCGTCCAAGACACTATCATCCCACGTCGGATCAGTGAGGTTAGCGTCCACTGGAAGCACGTCCAGGTCATCGACGGGGACAGAACGCGCAAGGGCGACGATGAGCAGTGTGATTAACAAAGCCTTCATGACAACTCCGTCCTGATCAGAACGCGTGGCTCTGTTCGTGTTTTGGAACTAAGGTTCTTCGACTAAAGCTTATAACTCGACTTGCTGTTTTGCTATCTCGGGCCGAACTTCAGCGATCGCTCGATCAAAAGCCAAACTTAACGAGTAAAGATTTATACTTAAACTATAAAATATGATCGTTTATTACTGAGCAAATCATCCCGTGCCCGAGAAAACTCGTTGAAAATTAGGAGAAGGATTTCGCTTGGGTTAGGAAATTTTGCAGTTCATAAGGTTCCGTTATTTTGTTCGTCGGCAGAGCCTGAGTCCGGGCTCTTACTCGTCAGCTGATCAGCTCTCTTCCAGATGGGTGTACTTCCGGGCCTCGCGAACGTAGGAGGGGTTCCTCTGAATTTTCTCGATCTGATCTTGATCGGTCGTCGTCATACTTTTGGCGCTCACAGGTCCAGTAACGGCACCGGTCACAAGGGTCGTCGTAACGAGACTGGCAGCTGCGATCGCAACTATTGTCAACCAGACCACTGAAGGTAAGTCTCACCGATTTTTCGATGCAACTTCTAGCTACCGCTGTTAGGGATTCGGAAGAAGGCGGACGTGATCATGAAGGAATATTGTTGCTTCGACGTGTAGCTCTATGGGACACCGCGTCAGTTAGTGATACAAACCCGACATGAGTCCTTGAACTCACAGCTCTTTCCGGAGGAGCATTTCTTTGAGAAGCCGAGGCCGACACTTGTCGCAATAATAAGTTCCTGGAGGAATATTGAGTAGATACTAAAAAGAAAGTAAGTGAGATATACTTTCTTTTGCACAGTAAAGATACGGTTTACGAGCACAGTACTGGCAATATTGAGGATCATACTCTAGCGCCGGTGGGCAACTTGTAGTCTGGTCAAGATATTTAATCGTGTATCCGTACTGGCAAAAGAGATCACAGCGTTTTCCTCGACTCCGTCTTGATTGTCAAATTCTCAGAAGTGGGGAGATCAAGACCACGTTCAGTAGGAATTTAGAACACAAGGTTGCAAAACAAGAGCCGCAAAGATAGCAAGGGGGACCATGACCTTTTGGGACAAGGTGAGTGAAGTCGAAGCTTGCGTGTTGCTTGGGAAGATGAATGAAATAAAGACTAACCAAAAATGTTTCTTTTATTACTTTGATCCTCAATGATTTTGGATCTGTTATCGAAACTTAGTCCCTCATTCGGGCTCCATCACCAAAAGAACAAAAAACATGAAAACTTTTGCAACGACTGTACAAACGGATTTAAGCTTCCAAAAAGATTCCAAAACTCACACGAGACAGATGTTCAACTTAACACTTTCAAAAGTCTTATTACTTTACGGCGGAGAAGGCGACTGTTCCGGAGGAGGTCCAGGTTGGGGGGATTCCTTCGAAGCTGAGCTGTCATCTCCTGAGCCTCCAGAATCTCCACCACCAGATTTTCCTCGACGATCGTCGTAGTAGCTGCGCTCGCAAGTCCAATAGCGGCAGGCGTCGCAAGGGTCATCGTACCGAGATTGGCAGCTACGCTTGCAGCTATTATCGATCAGCTTTGGCCTGTAGCCATAATCGCATCGAACTATTGTAGGCGATCAATTTTGGATGCGCTCTTGATAGAGAACTATCAGCTTACCATTGATAGGAAGGTCGTAGCATCGAGGACATGACGGGGTTGGGTTCCCCCAGGAGGGAGGACTGTAGCATGATTGCTTCGAAGTGCAGCTCTGTATGTATTTATCAAGCCAGTTTCCTATGGAACAAATACGCACTTGTCGAGACATACCGCACATGAGTCCTTGAAAACACAGTACTTCCCGTACGAGCATCGTTTCGTGCAACCGAGGGGAAGACACTCGTCGCAGTACCTTTCTAGAGAAAAGATAAGAGACTATAATAATTTCAAAATGAACATCTCTCACGTTTCTTGACGCAGTAAGGGAACGGCCGCCGAGCGCAGTAGGGGCAATAGTCGGGATCATACGCTGGCGCGTACCGACAACTTAAAGCTGCGTCAGAAATGTGTTCCAGAACAATTTAAATGAAATTGTTACGTGTATCCGTAAGGGCAAGGTCGGTCACAGCTGCCACCTCCACCACCCCAGTCAGTGCGACCTGTCACATTCAAGGTAATATCAGTGCTTCTGTCGTCCGTTGGGATGGACTGCGCGAGATTGCAGAAAAGGATCGCAAAGATAACGAAGGAGATCATGATCTCCGAGACTGACTTAGATCTGGACAAAAAGAGTTCTTGCCTCGATAGAGTTTAAATGTTCGACAGATGCAGGTGGCTTGGTACGCGTTTTGTCCGAAAGTCGGGGAGACAGTTTCGGACAAAAGCATAGCAGGATTTTCTATTGAGCGGGTGGATGGTACTCCACTCAAATGGAGAAAGGGTGCTCGTGAAGAAATTCTTTTTAAACTCATTCCATAACGATAAATATGTCAAATACCAACAATGAGCTCCAACACCGTTGTTCTCAAGGTCACCGAGCCATTTCAGCAAGAACAATCGCTTGCGCCCATCGGTTGAACAGAGGAATCTGCGCCATCTCTCAATGCCGAATCAAGCAACAGGACGCACTGGGATGCTGTGTCCTCTAAGTGAATACCCTTCCGCAATTCAGCCTTCCCCGGGAGTCCAGACTATAGAGCGCGCAGCCCCATTCGCCGCAGACTACCCAGCACATCGCTTCGATTCATGCTTTGAACTACTGATATGTGAAAAAGTTCCGAGGTGAGTTTTAGAGTGCTACTGCTCGGTAAAGCTTCGGATGCTCGTTATCGCATTGGAATGCTGCTCCTCATTGTTCGATGCGAACGGCCTCCGTTCGTCATAGGATGTGCGATGTTGGTTGAGTCTTTAAGCTGGGATGCGACGGGGATGGATGTGCAGAATGTGTTGCTGTTCCACCACCGAATGGGCAGGTATCGTGAGCACAAGTAAAAGCAATGTGGAGTGTTCATGTTAGTGAAATCTTTCTGGAATCGCCTTTCAATGCAGGAGCAGTGTTTCTGACAGGAAACTTGTAAGCCTGGGCAAAGATTTGCGGTAAAGGAACCTGACATTGGGCATGGACAACGTAAAAACACCTTGGATTCATCAAAGAAATTGTATTACGGTAAGATGCCCGTCCCTAGCGTGCCAGATGATCTATTATATATTTTGTTTTCGGAATCGAAATTGAAATTGAAGTTGAAACTGCATCCCAATAATAATTTAGTCCATTGAATCCAAGTTTGTTAACGACCCGTTCACGTGACAGAGGTTGTGCCCATTTTGACTTCGTCCATGGCAAATCGACAATGGCTTCAACGTGTTGCTACGTCGGTGAGTAATGCTCAGAGAGCTGCAACAGCTAGATAGATATTCAAATTTTCTGACGCATGAACATGTCTCGACAGTATCAGGACTCCGACCGGGTTTACAAAGACGCCGAACAAATTCTTACTTCTTATAATGGAATCACAGTGAAAACAGACCAATACAGTGAGTTTTTTACCATAAATACATGAATACATCTCATGAGTTAAGCAGCTTTCGAGGACGGTCGGCAACAGGTGCTTCTGTGTCTGAAGGGGACAATTCCAATCGCATTTCGACAGAACACATACAATATTCCGGTCGAGGTTTGGCTGCCTATGCAGTATCCCAGGGAGCCACCGATGGCATTTGTAAAACCGACAGCGCAGATGATGATTCGCCCTGGAAAACACGTCGATATGTCTGGGAGGATTTATCACCCGTTCTTGTTTTATTGGACTACACGACCGGAGGTTGGAACTTTGGAGGAAAATCAATTTTCAAATTGACTGAGCTTCGATACATCCAGGTTACACTTACAGATTTCTTTAGGGTCATGCAGGATATCTTCTCAGCAGAACCACCCGTGTTTGAACGCAGCCAGGCGGCAGCAGTGGCAAATCAATCAACAAATCAAAACAGCTCATACAACGCTTCCTCGTCGTACCAACCTAACGCAAATCTACTACTATCCAGACCACTTCAGACAGGTTCAACACCTCTAACAGTTCCTCCACCTCCAAAAACCTCCGCCTCCAGACTTTCGCAACCCGCACCACCACCTCCACCTCCACTTGCAACTACGGCTGCCAATCCCGGATTCGCATCATCTCTGTACGGGTCGATCTCAGGGATCATCTCCTCAGCTGCATCCTCCCTTCCCGTCTCTCTTGGGTATGGCACACCTCCGGATCAACCGAACCCAGGGAGCTCACCACAGCTGCCATCGAGCTACATCCCGCCTAGTCGGAGTCCCGTGTACAATGCGAATGAGGCTTCAGGAGCTGCTGCGACTGTAAAGCTCCAGTCTCTAAGGCACGCGGTTATCGAGAAACTTCGCAACGAGAAGCGGAAGTTCGAGGCGAGCAGGCAGATCGACCATCTGTTGATGACGAATCGGCAACTCCAGGAAGGGGAGGCGCAAATTATCGAGATTATGCGGAAGCTGAAAGATGAAGAGGTGTGTGCGTTTGGACGACTTTGGCTTGCCGCAGAAGATTTAACCTGCTCGATTCAGCAAAAGACTCTGTTGAACATTGAGCTATTGACGGTGAAAAACAGAGAGCTCGCAGACAATGTCGCCCAGATCAAGCAGCAGCCGGATTCCAATATCGATGAAGCGATCTGGGGCACCACCATTGTCTACAACCAGTTGAGCTCCAAAACAGCTTCCGTCTTGTCGTTTATGAAATTGACAAGCTTTTTTAGACTGTTTGACCTGGTGGCAGACGATCATGCTATTGACGATGCTATTGTATGTCTTAAGGAAGCACTATTCGATCAGTCAATAGATCTCAACGCTTTCTTGAAGGTAAGATTTGAATGATGTCAATTTACTTTCCTAAACATAATCTCTTCGCAAAAGCATGTCCGAACACTTGCACGGGAGCAGTACATGAAGCGCGCTCTTATCAAGAAGATAAGGGTTCAGGCGAGGTTGGATCATCGATACTGAGTTGTAGTTGCTAGTTTATGCGTTCCAGTTGTTTTCGATGAATCAATATGATGAAGGAAGGATTTTCACTGCAATTGCTCAGTATTGCACTGATCGGTGTTTCTATCAACATCCTCCCGGTTTCTTCGAAACACCTGTTTTTGAAACATCGGATATGTATAATAGCTTATATGCAACAGGATAAATACGCCCACCACATGGATACAAGTTCAACTAAGGACAATTACGGCATGAATGACTAGAGCACAACTTTATGTACCCTCAAAGATCAAACTGTTTAATGGATTGCTTATCAGCAACGAAGAGCGCAGCGGTCGGTCGACCACGAACCGCAATCGCAACAGCATTTGGCACCGAGTAAGAGCTCTTCTTCCCTCCTCTACCCGTCGAATCTCTGCGCTCGACCACTCCATTGCCGAGCAGCACAAACACTGTTGCGGACAACTCGTGCACAACGACTTGCAGCACCGGCGCATCAGCGTAGAACCACGCATCGACCATGACCTGACCGAAAACGTCAAACACAGCAACATACTGCCTGTTTGAAAACACTGCGACAAGATGCTTCCCATCCTCGCCGACATGGAAGTGATTCGCGAGCCCTCCCATGCGAATGTCAGGGAAACTCGGAATGAATTTCGGAAGATCGTTGAGAGTGAAGCTCTGGTTGAGGTTGTTGAGTTGCTGGTCGTATTGTCGAACCAAGGCCGTGCTGCGATCCCTTACAAGCATGAAAATGATTGCTTTGGACGACATGGGATCGCGAATGACCTGGAGTACCGAAACTCCCATGTCGACATTCGAAGACCTGAGATCGTCCACCCCTGCTACGCGGACGCTTGCGGCGAGAGTGGTGGGATTACTGGTGTTGAAGCTTTGGAGGTAGGCTATTGTGGACGGCGGGATGGGAGATTTGGCGACAGTGTAGATCAAGTCAAGCGCTCCAATCCCAGGGCTGTCGAAAGAGACGCCGTATCCGGCAGCAAGGACGACGGACTTGTTCGTAAAGCGGTACGAAGTGAAATTCAAGGTTTCGGGTCTCCCTAGTATCGGGCTAGGTAGTTCGAAAACATCGATGGAGTCGAGATCCCGTCCGAGACTCAGGAGCAACTGAGTTGGTGTACCAGCAAGCCCGAGAGTGCGGGGGGAAAAAAAGACAGAGGGAAGCGGCGTACGTTGGTATATGTCTGTGCGATTGTACGGGGAGTCCCAGACCCTGGCTTTCTCCGAGTTGGTTCGTGGCCACGCAAAGAGATACCGAGTCTTTGCTGTGGACGCTGTGACAACGATGTAGTCGTCACTAACAGTTAAGCTTCGATCGTCAATCGATCCGTCGAATCCTGTGTATGGTAAATAGTATGTCACTTTTGGGTATGGCGACGTGATGTGAGTGCCGAAGTAGATTCCGAGCGCTATGGCTATGGCCACAGCGAGTATGATCGCTCCGATTGTTACTGTGAGAAGCACTCGTTACTCCTTATCTATTTCTGTTCAATTTTCTCACCACAAGATCGCCACTCTGGCTTTTGTTGTGAGTTGAGAGCAGGTTGTTGCTGCCGAGGCCTTCGCGGTCTTCTTATTTTGATGTGCGGAGGTCGATCCATTCTTGGATGGTAAACAACATCAAGTGCCTCATCGTGGGATCTTCTCCAACTCCAATCATCACCAAGATCAATGCTGTAGCTGCAGTGATAGTTTGAGTCCTGGCTGGTATCTATCATGATATGATCAGAATCGTCCTTGCGATTTTCTTTATCATGGATGCTGTCGTTAGCGGCCAGACATTCAACGCCTGAATCGTTGGGATGCATGATCAACGCTTGGTTTGCTGGATTGCTTGGTTCACCGTCAATGCTCATACTGTTCATCACGCCTGACTAACTATACGATATTCCTCAATAGATTTGTGGGATCAATCATCTTATGACCATTTCAGTTTGTGCTGTGTCGTGCGAGATATATATGACACACATCACATATATGTAGCACCTTGCGTGGGAATGTCTACCCAGCCCGCCGGTTGGTGTGGTCAACAGGGATGGCTAAAGTGAATGCATGAGCTGGCTGAAACCATTGAAAGTCATCAATCTACTATTCCAAGGACCACCCAGATATACCCAGATATGGTACCCTGCTGAGCACGTGGCGCGGTGTTCTGGACCCTCTCATACGTCTGTCGGATTAGGCACAACGAGCGTTCATGTCCACATGCGGCTACTGGATTCCCTATCGCTGTTCTTCAGGAAACTGAGGCGCCGTTCACAGTCGTTCGGGCATGATGAGAACAACGACCTCACACCGTCTGCAAATGTGCGCAAAGGTCCTCGTCGCAACTATGCGTCGAATACACCTGTGCTGAAGCGGATTGGGAAGAATGGCGACCGCGCTCCGATTCCGTCGGATCTCCTGGAAATGGATCCAATCATACCTGCACCGTCGAAACTCCAATCCAGTTTCGTTACTCAACCTATGTTGGAAGGAAAACCCATGGCCTTCGAAGTCGTGCCTCCGACAGTAGCGCATTTAGATGAATCGGTCACACTGCATAAGGCAGTGAAACGATGTGGTACGGTCAGATTCTCTTCGGAGCCCCCGGTGGTAGAACACCTTGCTGTTTGCAGTCAACCGCCTCCTCGGACTGCATCGCTACATCCCGAGCTGTGCTGTGGATCAGGTTTTGAGTCTATCTCAATTCCGCCACATCTCTGTAACGTGGTTGCTGCGTGCGAAGCACATTTCGCGTCCCGTGATGACGAGATTCGAGTAAAGGAAGATGTACGCGAGTTCATGTCTTCTATTATTGGATTTGCTAAGTTTTATGATAGGATCCCATTGGAGTTCAAAGAATATTCCCAGACGGTTGGTCCGAGGGTATGAACTGGCGGACGGGACTTTGCGGAACCTTCCCATTACATTGCATTGACCCGATCGAATGTGAGCGAGTGATATCTGAATACGAGTCGCTTGTGGTAGCGATAATGGCGGAAGCCGAGAAACTGGCAACTAACGACTTCATCGAAGACATGGGACCCCGCACGCGATCCCAAAGATCATTTGCCAACCCGAAAGAATACACAACTGTGCCCAAACGACAAAGGTACACCACTTTGGGGGCCGTCATGATGAAGAGTCCCTCGTGCAGCTGGACTGCAAATCGAGGCTTTGGGGGATGCGAACCTGCCCGTTTTGCTAGCTCAGAGCCGTATGTTCGTACGTATAGCCGGAGAATGGGATTGCCGCTCTGTGGAGGGGAAGATGGCTCGATTCCTCGGATTACAACTCGAATTATTATCCCGCATCCGGATATGTTACATTTCGAAATGGAGCCGTCTCAGGAAACCGTGGTTTTGGCTATCAAGCAAACTTGTGACAAGCATGAAGAAGCGGCGGCCTCAATTGCATCAGATCCGAACAGGACTTGGGCGTCCGCAGAAGTACCGACACTGCAGGTTCGGGGACCAACGTCCCCCGCTACGGAGACTGAAAGTGCTCTGCTTTCTGGTACTCCATCTTTCGAGACAGATTTGAGTGAGGTAGACAATGCGGTACACTTGGCAGAGATCGAACCTGAGGTACGATCCGGTTCTGTTACTCCAAAGAACCCTGTGCTGGAGATAGTTGGGCCTTTTAACGACAATGACGAAAATGGTGATATGCCATTGAGTGAATATCTCCGTGCGGTGATGCCTCGGTCGAGATCAGCATCTGTTGCATCTTTCTGAGCTGAACTGTACCGGGCATGTAAAACTAAACCCCACTGAACGCACTGTTTTGCGTTGTCTTTCTTGTGCGATATCGACTGTCTCCTAAATAATACAACATTATTTATTGTTTGGTACACTCCAAATGTGTTCAATCTCCAAGTTCAGATATTTTGAACACGAGCTGTCACCCAAAAACACGATGCCGCACCCACCAGAGCCGGACAATGACACCGCAGTAACAGCCGGTTTGTACAACATTACATGCAAACAACTGCCCGTTCTGACCCATTTCGTTACTCAGGTAATGCAGAACTTCAGTATACGCAAGAGAACCAACCTCACGACACTTTGGCTCCACAATCGTCAGAAACTGTCCATACGTCTCCACCAAACCACCAAGAGGAGGAGGACTTAACCAGATATCATTTTGATGGAGACGACGATGACGACGATCCAGCTTTCGCAACACTATTCCCTTGTCTACTACTTCTAGTTGGGATAGCTATCACATCTGCAGCATTCTGGCCGCTCCTTCCTCAAAACTCGACGCAACTTCTTTGGCTTATGCCTGGAGAGCGCTCGGTTGTCCACCTTCCTCCATTGCAGGTGGAAGAAGCACATATAACACTTTTGGACTATCAGCATCGCCCGAACGGCGATAATTTTCCAGAGTCTGACAGTGGAGATGGAGATGAAGACTGGGTACCATCAGCAAAGAGTAGAACGGGTAGTGCTGAGAAGCCCTCTCGAACAAGCATTTTTTGGAATTGGTGGCAGCGCAAGGTTTCGCCGTCGCCAAAGTCGCAGATGCACGCGAGTTTCGCAGCTCTGCCAGTGAACATTCATGCTTCGTTTGAGGCTTTCCCGCTTGAAGACAGGACTGTCGTAACCCGGACTCTCCGACCTCAAAATGCTGCCTCGGCTGACGCATTCCCAATTACCTTTATCCGCTTCTCTCTTCCATCTGCCTCTGATGCAAAGCTTTTGCTCAATTGGTCTCTCTCTTCTGTTCCACAATCCCTGCCCCCATCGCTTTCGCTTATTCGGACACCTTCCGCGCTTGCATCTGTCCGCGCGGGGCTGCCAGTTCCTCCCCATCTGACTCCGTTTCACCTTCAAAATCTGCCTCCCACCTCATCGCTTTCACTTTATCTCTCAGACGCAGACCCAGACTACTTCCTAGTGCTGCTCGGCCGCGTGTCAGGCGTGCTTTCCTTCACACTTTCTCACACAACCTATTCACCCAGTGGCGCTCCCCTTGTTTGCACTTTATCAAAACAAACTCCAACCTGCAACCTCAGCGACAAGGTCTCTCCAGACTCGTACGTCCTTTTTTCCGTTCCTCCATGCACAGACGGAGAATGCCCAGATTCGTTGCTAGCACTCAACATTTCAGCGGATGGTAGTGAATCGGGTTCGTTTTGGGCCCTCTGGGTCCTGGTCACACTCCTTGCGATTGGGTTCACCGCATTCATTATTCTCACGATCGTCAACCTTTGCTGCTTGTGTATCGGGGCAGCAATGTGCGGCAGAAGAAGAAGAGGGTATGGGACGTTCGAGGATGAGGATGATGATGAGGAGGATAGTGAGGATGAGGTGTTACCGACGTACGAGCCCAGGGATGGGCCGCCGCCATATGAGGATCCACCACCTATCTCCCCTGTGGAAGATCGGAGAGCCAACACTGTCCGGTCGTGGCTATTCCCGTCGTCACGGTCGGCAGAGTCTAGGCCTTTACTTGGTAATGGTCGCAGTAGCCCAGAGTCGAGGCCTTTGCTCGGTAATGGTCGTAGTAGCGCTTAGATTTATCTGTCACTTTCTTTGAAATATACTATTATCCCTTGAATCTTGATCGAGAGGATCGGGACTGACGACGGGGCGGAGGAGGAGCTGAGATGAGTGGAGACGCTTGCTTAGACGGAGAAGTTGCGGACACGGCTTGGAGATATGAAGTCAAATTCAGCTTGGAGGTTGAAGTTGGAGGCGGGTTTGATGGTGAGCATGTACATGCCAAGAGAGGTCGCCACTATGAACTTGTCCTATTACTCCCTTTCTGTTAACAGGCTCACCATTGCGACGGACAGCAGTGAGGCCCAACTGCTTCTTACAGTTCTTCATCCGCATGCAACTTTCCCAGAGCGGCAACATCGTCTGAATTCTCCCTTTTGTTTGAATGCATCAGTTCAAGCCCACTGTTTATCATCATTCTAGAATGAGTAAAGGTGATCATTGCTGGAAGCACCGCCAATCACACTCCTCCGACCTCAGCTCAAGGCACCATAAAGCACCTTTCCCCACTCGGCTTGCATGGTCCATCGCTCTCTTGGCCCACCGAACTTCTAGATCCCACCTTATTTCCACCACTCAAGCGAACTAGTTTCCCGCATAATTCACCCAGTCCATGCGTGCTCACACATACGAACTCCATTCCGACCATCCTAGCACATCGACAGTCCCGCTCTGTTTGACCTCTCCGACGCACCCTCAGTACTTATCAATTTTAACAACTCGCTTTCCGCCAATCCAGCGTCTCAACACCACAGATTGGCACAGCGCTATCAAACAGAATGTGAGGACACGGCCGAGCTTGGAGCACCCTCGTCCATAGTTATAAATAAGAGGATCAGTTCAAACTGGGCCGTACTCCTGAAGTGAACGGCGGGAATACTTAAGCTTGAGTCCGTTGGCCCCGTGCCGGGCATAACCAGAATCCATCGGAAGACATCCGTGGGAAACACACTGCCAAAAGTGTGCTCCGTTTGTCCTCAACAGATTTATGTGCGACTCAGAGGGGCACCTCAAACTTCCTTAAAGCAGCCACCATCCCATAGCTAATCTCCTTCAGAACATGGAAAGATTCAGCTTCCATCCAGTGCATCGATATCTTCGGAGGCGAATTACACTTTCGCGTACAAAATCTCGCTCTAAGTGTGACAGTCCGGAGTCGAGGATGGCGAGGAGTACGTCGATGCATCAAATTCTGAGGGAACCGTGCTGCCATCATCGGCAACACCATCAACTGCCCCTTTTTTCCGGGGGAGGTATTTTCCTCGTCCAAAAGTTTTCCTCTTCGTGACCGCACCATGATTACCCGGGTCCTGAACCCGGCACTGCACAACCCATCACTTTCGCTCACTTCTCCCTTCCTTCCGCTTCGGACGCCTTCCTTTCAGTGAACAGGACGTAACTTCAGCAAACACATCCCATCCCTGCTCGCTCTCAGCGGTTCGAACTCTCGAAGCGCTCGAATCACTTCGAGTTGGTCTCGTCCTGCCTCTCGATCTGGCTCCTCTCTACCTTGTATCGCCTCCCCTCACGTCATCGATTTCGATTCCCCTCAAAGACGCGGATAACGACTACTGCCTCGTTCTTCTGGGCCCATTCTCTGGTGAGCTTTCCTTCACGCTATTGCAAACTACTTACGAACAACCAGACAATCTGCCACTCTGCACCATGTCAAAGAAGAGTCCCTCTTGCAACCTCGTCAAAAAGCTCTCATATGTTAGACAGTGGTTCGTTCTCGAAGGTCCTCACGTTCTCGGAGTGTCTTAATTCCCTTCTGTCGCTTTCATTCATACCGACCCATTCTGTCTAGTCTGGAATCTATGGGTCTTCGTCTCGATCATTGCATGCTTGACTGGCGGGTTTCTGCTTTGTACGGTTGTTGGTGTCAGAACAACCGCAATTGGGAGCGGTTACAGTGATTACACAAGTAGTGGAGTGGTCAGACAAGACGAGAGAAGTAACGTGTACGAAGTATTGCAAATTTCTGGGGAAGAAAGAAGTGAAGAAGTTGAAGCGCAGCCGAAGTATGTCCCACGGCAGGACCAGAATACGAAAATCCACCCAGGGGAAGCAGAGTAAGATCTTGGTTTTTACCAGAACCATCTGGGGAAACTCGACATCTTCTCGGCGACGTCACTTCTTTAGAATCAGCGCTGAAACATCATTCACAATTCATATTCAGCATTGCACTCCAATAAACAAAAAACTCGCTGTTCAAATACAAGCGAAAATCATTGTGACGAGCTGGATCCGCCACCACTACCGCTCGCACTTCCATTCCCGTCGTGGTCATCATCTGAGAAGCGCACCTTCCTTGATGGCTCTTCTCCAAACTTTGCAACGTACGCAGCTTTGTGTAACTTTGTAAGTTTTCCCGATCCCTTCTTCCCATCACGAACGTAGCTGTCGCAAGCAAAGCACCACACCGACATGTCGGATAGCGACAACGCAACGACATGATCTGGTTGCTCAACTGTTGAGTGTTCCAACATATGTCCATTCACATAGCTAAAAATGTGGAAGGCAGATGAGACACTGATCAGTAATTTGGAGTTCCAAGCATCTCAACCGTGAGCAAAAGCAACTCGTGCACGATAGACAAATCCAGTTTTCAGACGGATCGGAACATTTGGAGCAAGAGTTCAGTTCTATAAGTTGCGGTTGGTGGCAATCAGATGTCTGTGAGGGCCTTCACTCACCAACACTCTTCTGAACTCCATCAGTATTGTTCGATACGAGTGCCAAGTGAACACAGTCGCTCCGCGGTTCGACCGCAAACCCGAAGTCCGCGCCCAGTTGCTCCTGGGCAATTCGTCTTGCTATTTCTGCATCTGCCGAGTTGTCTTGCATTGCTAACGACTGTCAGCGATGGTGTGGGGAAGCGGTGAGGGTCATAACTTACGGTGGCACAGCGTTGTCGCAGCAGCCAAGGGACACGCAGTTCAGCCAGGGAAGTTGTTATGGATGTGGATAGAATGAATTCCTCAGAATCGGATATATCTGGAGGGCTAGACAGTCAATCCTATCGGTGCAGCAAAAGCATTTCATGCAGATTTACAATTTTGGTATTTTCAAATGAATCCATCAGTTCGGGGCAATTATTCACAGACATTTGCACCGACCACAGCCAATTCATTCGAAAAAGCGGAACCCAGGGATTAAAGGCATTATCAGACGAGGACGATTCCTTGATCAAATGCGAAAGGATTGAGCAAGTGACTCATTTCTTGGCAAGGTTTGGACTGTGTGAGTGCATCGGTGTCAAGGGACAACAGGTTCAGGGTGCCGATTTGAGTTGCGGAGTTGTATGTGGTCATCCAGCATAATTGTGTGAAGTGACCGACTGAACGTAGCAACTGCCAGATTAGGGAGTGGTTGTTTATGTGTAGTGTAGAGATTTACTCAGGGCCAGAAAAACAAATCACGGAGCGCATCCAAAAAAACTCTTTGCAAAATAACTCGCAAAAGAATAAAAAAAAATGTCGTCTACGCTCTGATTCGGCGTCTGCGTTAAACTTCACAAAGGAACTTGAACACCGTCCAATCTGCATGGGAAACTCCTTGCTCGCATTTACATCTTTGTTCTCGTTCCTCAAATGTACGCAAAACAAGCAATAGCACGCTTCCGTATCCGTGCCTACCCTGGGTTTCTCATTTGCGAGTTTCCCGGTACCCAACAGCCTCTCTCCAAGTCTCTCCATCTCTTCACTGTGCTCCGAGCTGACATCCGCTCGCATGTCCAGCCCGCTCTGCTTCGAATCCACAAGGAGCTTGCACACGTGGCCCAGCACAATGCCCTCACATCGCTGAAACCATACAGGTCCCCGGTCCGCGATCCCCGATTCACATATGCCCGTTCCCACGGTACCTCCACAAGACGCAACAGCTCCCCGCGGGGTTTCCGCAGTCCTCGGCACTTATCGAGGACATCCTCCACGGTCTCGGCCATGGTAATCCGCTCCGCGAGTGCCACCCACCCCACCTCCGTCAACCCGTTTCCCGCCACCGCGCCGCAATATCTCTCATCACACTCTCTATCCACAAAAAGCACACCCTTTCCACCACCGCCACCGCCGCGCGCGCAAGAACCTTACTCTGTGATCCAACGCGGCTCCAAAAAACCCCCGGACGGCTTGATCGCACGCATAAGCTCCCACTGCGCAACGGCTTCCATCTTAACGAATCTGCGCAAGGAGCCGTGTCGACTCGAACCGCGTGCCAACGGCGCGAAAAAATGCGGGAAGTTTTCGATTTTGATCGTGGCGGAGGGGTAGAGAATGATGCGGAGCTAGCTGTACAGTGGCGGCCCTTTTGTCGACCTGGGCACATCTGGTTTCGTTAGGAAGCATCGGCTCGGTTGGGTCTCATCCATCCGGAGTTCGCCGCCCTCGCCTTGCCCTTTTCTCATTTCCCGGTGAGGCATCGATCGTGCCCTCATCTCCTCGTCTTCGTCAATGATACCCATCATCCGCCTATGTTTGTTACATTCGGCTTCGGCACCCCTTGTCTAAGGGTGTCCACCCCACTACATGACTCCGCTGGAAGCTTGTCGGTGCAGGCCGTCTCCGCATCCACAGCCCGCCTCTTCGGGCTTCGTCCCCGGAACCGCACCAGGCGTCTTGCTGCCCCCCTTATCGCTGCGGCGATGGGACACACCTTACCGGAACTGTCAAACACACCTGCCTTCTTTGCCGTGCGTCGAGAGCATTCTTCCGCCACAGACCCACCGCAACGAATACAAACACTAGTACCACCAGGCGATCGGCACCTGCAATTCCAATTTCCATATTGTAAAATATTTTTATATATCTGTAGCAACCATGATGTTTCATTTGAGAAGCTTCCTCGGAAACAAAAGTGAACACGCTAACAAGCACAAAACGAAGAAGAAACATGAACAAAGTGTCATCCCAACAACACCCCATTTTGTTAAATCAACAAGGAAATCGGAACGTTTTAGTAGACACGAGCCATGGGAGGGACCGGTTTGCACTCGGCCTCATCAAGGGTCTTATCAATCACAGCGCGGTAGGTAAGCGTGACCTTGCCGCCCTTGTCCGCATCGTGGTAAGACAATGTGTGCTTCATCCAAGTTGCATCGTCTCGGTCCTACAAAGCAAAAAGTTTCACCCTGAGACTCGCCCTACCAAAACAACAGTGCTTCGCTAGCTTATACTGCACCTTAAAGTCCTCGCGGGCATGCGCACCACGGCTCTCCTTTCGTGCCTCGGCAGAGTACATCGTCTGCGCAGCGTTCGCCATCAAGTTCTGGAGCTCCAGACTCTCGATCAAGTCCGAGTTCCACACAAGACTCCTGTCCGTCACCTTCATGTCGGGCACCAATCCCTGAACCTCGTCGATGTTCTTGACGCCATCCTCAAGCGAACTCTGCGTTCGGAACACGGCGGCGTCCTTCTGCATCACCTTTTGCATGCGGAGACGGATGTCCGCGGTCGGGATCGCACCGTTGGCGTAGCGGACCTTGTCGAGGTTTGCGAGGGTCTTGGCGCCGGCATCCTTCGGGAGCGGGGCGTGCGGGGTGCCAGGTTTGAGGTTGTCCTTGATGTGGAGGGCGGCGGCGCGACCGAAAACGACAATGTCAAGGAGGGAGTTGGCACCGAGACGGTTGGCACCGTGGACGGAGACACAGGCGGCTTCACCGGCGGCGTACAGTCCAGGAACAATTTCGTCCTTGCCGTCCTGAATGAGTCGAGGCATTTAAGTCAAATCCTAGATAAAGAAAAATGGTTTCCTGTCATACCTTCTGGGTGATCACTTCACCAGTGTAGCGGGTCGGGATACCTCCCATGTTGTAGTGTACAGTGGGCAAAACGGGGATCGGCTCCTTGGTGACATCGACGCCGGCGAAAATGGCGGCAGTCTCAGAGATACCCGGGAGACGGAGCTTCAACACATCCGGGGGCAAGTGGCTCAACTGGAGGTAGATGTGGTCCTTCTCGGGTCCAACTCCACGTCCCTCACGGATCTCAATGGTCATACTGCGGGACACGACGTCGCGACTGGCAAGATCCTTTGCGGTCGGCGCGTACCTCTCCATGAATCGCTCCCCCTCGCTGTTGAGCAAGTATCCACCCTCACCGCGCGATCCCTCGGTAATCAGGCACCCGGCACCGTAGATACCGGTAGGGTGGAACTGCACAAACTCGAGGTCCTGAAGAGGAAGACCGGCACGAGAGACCATGGCGTTTCCATCACCAGTGCAGGTGTGTGCGGAAGTGCACGAGAAGTATGCACGACCGTAGCCGCCGGTGGCGAGTACGGTCTTGTGAGAACGGAAACGGTGGATCGAACCATCCTCCATGTTCATCGCGATCACACCACGGCAAACACCGTCCTCCATGATCAGGTCAAGAGCAAAGTACTCGATGAAGTAGGTGGTGTTGTATCGGAGGGACTGGCCGTAAAGAGTGTGGAGGAGAGCGTGGCCGGTACGGTCAGCGACGGCGGCACATCGGTATGCCTGACCACCTGAAGAAACATGAGATGCGCGGAAAGATGAACACTATTATGGAAATTCCTTACCCTTTCCGAATTTGAGCGACTGTCCACCGAAAGCGCGCTGGTAAATCTTGCCCTCCTCGGTACGAGAGAAGGGGACACCGTAGTGCTCTAGCTCAATCACCGTGTTCGGGGCCTCCCTGCACATGTAGTGAATGGCGTCCTGGTCACCTAAGAATTACTGATGATCAGATCAAACGGCACCATTTCGTAAATATCCTCATTCCTCACCAAGCCAGTCCGAACCCTTCACAGTGTCGTACATGTGCCATCTCCAGTCGTCCTCTGTCATGTTTCCGAGGGCGGCGTTGATACCTCCCTGGGCAGCAACAGTGTGGGAACGGGTCGGGAAGAGCTTTGTAATGCAAGCGGTGTTGAAGCCCTCCTTTGCTAGACCGAACGCGGCACGAAGACCGGCTCCACCGGCTCCAACGACAATGGCGTCATAGGTGTGGTCGATGATAGGGTATGCGGAGGAAAGTGGGGACTGCAAAATTGTAGTTGGAAGGTCAGGAGTCAGGCCAACTAATCCAAATCGGTTACGGCAGATCGTACCTCAGCGGCCTGAGCACGAAGAGGAGTGTTTCCAGCAACCTGGCGGACGGAGCGGCTCGTATGGAAAGAGGAGCGACCTGGGTTCAGAATGGTCATAAACAAATCGCAACCCGCACAACATTATTCTAAGAAATTCTCACCGATGGGAATCTACCCAAATCGATAGGGTGAGATACAGCACTAACAGGACAGAGATGGATATACGGACCTGACGGGCTACAGAGCGCCTTACTGCCGAGAAGATGGTCGACATTGTTCCAAAGGTGTGAGCGTTTCTAGCCTAAAAGCCACAGAAAATGACGACGATGGAAACGTCCTAAGGAGAACAGGTATTGGTATTGGTAGTAGTAGTATTGTATCACCAATCGAGACGACACGAACGATGATGTCAGCCACAGAACAGAATTAATGTCAAGAATTATTGTGTTAAATTGTATTCAGCTGTTGGAATCGGGCGATCGGGGACTTGAATGGCTTCAAGTCTCTCTGACACAACTGGCAGGCCTGTCGCCAAGAAGAAGGCGAAGAGTACTAAGCCAAAGGATTCGGTTGCAGCAAAGAAACGGCGAATCGAATACGACCCCGATCCAGAAGAGGGATGACAAATGCAGAATTTCTGGTGTTTGCATGCAGCGAAGGGATTTCACGGGATGCGAAACACTCTTAGAGCTGCTGAAAGGATGACTTTTGTCTCGGAATACGGAACCTTTTCTCATCTAGTACTCACTTTTGGTCAAGTAAATGGCCCGCACATACACGCGCCTGCTCAAGCACATCAACCACATCTACAACGTGCGGATCGCGTAGATCATGGTTGATGACTTTTTGATACAGTAACTACCCTTGGCCCGCCGTTGGCCCCAGATCGCGAGTATCCCGGTGTTCTTCCCGAACCTGGCGGGACGGAGGACGAAGCGCGAAGCAGAGCTTTTGGTAGCGGAGGAGCTGGCGGCGAGTGCGGGCGAGGGAGGGGCGCTTGCTTAGGCGGTGGCGGACGGGTCGGATAAGAGGACTGGGACGCGGACTCAGAACTTTGTGATCAACAAGAGGTAGGTGGGAACGATGGTGGGTCATGTGGAGATGGTTTCCTTATGTAAGGGTTATCTTTTGGATAGGCTGTCGCTTGCGGATGCTGGAGGAGGAATCATGTACTCGTACTAGGAGCTCTGGGAACTCGTTGTTTTCGCTTACCGGTTCACAAGAGCGGTACTTGAACACACAGGAGCAATCCGGATACAGTTCTTCCAGCAGCGTCGAGGAGCGTTTCTCGATCGAGCACATCGACGGCGAGATCACCTACTCCAAACGACTGGGAGTAGAATCCAAAACGAATGAATTCAATTTTCGAATCTTTGTATTATTGCATTTATGTTTTGGGTATCGAATTAATTTGACTGCACCCCCGTCCTAAGGCCTGCGGTGACACTGTCCTGTCCAATGGCCAAAGACCTGTTCAAGTCGCGTGCGGGCGACCACCTGAGGATCACGGGACCAAACGGATCCGGAAAGACCACAATTCTCCGGATCCTTGCCGGGTTGTTGCCAGTGTTTCGCGGTCTTCTGACAGCGCCGCGTCCGAGTAGCCTCAAGGAAATCTTCTACATCCCACAGCGCCCACCAGGTGATCTACCTGCACTCCCGCCACGCCGACATGATCGCCCGCGGGCAAGACCGACGCTGATCTCGCAAAGGTGTTGAAGACTACATGTATAGCGCGCGCGAAGACGGCTGGGACGCCGTGAAGGAGTGGAAGGAGGTTTTCTCGGGGGGTAAAACTGAACCCAAGCACCGTGTGAAACAAAGGAGTTGATATTTTATCTTTTTGTTTGTAGGAGGTCCAGCTTGCACGGATGTTTTACCACCATTCTCGCTTCTGTGTGCTCGACGAAGCGACATCGGCGGTGTCGACAGACGTCGAAGCGCTCCTGTACATGTCAGCCAAGGACGCCGGAGCTGAGGCGTGCAGAGATGGAGAAGTTGCGGACAGCTTGGAGTGGTGAAATCAAAGTTGAGCTTTGAAGTTAAAACGCATGAGTAAGGGAGAGAGAGATTGGAATTTGATATGGTAATAATATTATTTGAGTAGTGACAGGGTGTGATCGCACAAATTTGGTGATCAGAATTGAATTATTAGCGTGACTTTCACCCGTCTGACGTGCAGCGGTGCAGCGCATGATGGGAGACCAGCGGTGGTGCAAAATAGAAATTTTATATGTTATTATTACGGTCCGTCCCCAGCCAGTGGGGAATGGGGAATACAGCATATCATTAAACTCTCTCTCATCTCTCAGTCTCGGCATTTCATCGTCTTCTCCAAGTTGGCTGTCCTACTCCCCGTCGACGCGCCACCCCTCCTCTCAATCCTGACACTCCCAGTTCATGCCTGCAGAATCAGAACGGCTCGCCTCGTCTCGAAACACTCGCTATCTCTCAGATGAACGTATGTATGTCATTCCTCTTTCTCTTCAAACAAACCTAATACTCGCATCTCTCCCCATCATCGTGTGAAGTCGACATCCTCGGTGGAATCTCGCTCCCAAACTGCCCCTACTTTGACTCGCAACTGCCCCCGCTCTCCAAATCCTCTGCCCCTCAACAACCCCCCGCTCCCGTCCTCTCCCTCTGGTTCACCATCTACAACCCAGTGACTACTCTCACCTTCCTAGCCATCGCTATCACATGCATCGCTTTCGCAATATACATCCCGGCGAGAATCAACACCGTCAGGGTGTTCAACCGAAAGATCAACGATCCGACGGTCAAGAATGGGTGGTGGGCGTTGTTCTTTGGTGCTGTAGGAACAAGGTAACACTATGTGCAAAGAGCCTATTTTTTATTGAATCGGAGACTGAGAATTGTTTTGTTCAACAGTTTTCTTATAGACTCGATTCGATATTGCTCGAATCTGCCCCGGTTTTCGTCGCCCGGTGACGGAGATTTGCCGGCGTATTCGATCGCGGGTGATGACGGATCGCCCGGATCAAGTACTGGTGGTCGAAGAAGGGATCCGCCTACGTGGTCGATCGAGCCGAAGGAGATCGATGCGTGGTTATTGCTGACATCCGCGCTGTTCCGATCTGTGAGCGTGATGTTTCTATCGTTCGCGCTGGATCACCAGAGGAAATACCGCTCCGAGGGTATGCATTACGCTATTATTGTTTCCTAGGTTTTTATTCTAAAGTGTCTGATGATGAAAGATCGAAGAAAGGATCCTTCGATCCTATTTTCGCCAACGATTGCCTACGGATCCGGCGGTCCCTCTTCGTCTTCCAGCCTGCGCGCTTCAGTCTATGCAAACTACGGCGCAACATCCCACGTCCGCTCCAGCGTCTCGGGCGTCCCACAATCAATCTATCCCAGTGCACCCAACCCGGTCTCCTACCACCAGCGCTCCAATCCAACCCACATCCCCCCTTCCCCAAACTCCGCTTACTCTGCGCATCTCCACCCATCAGCAGCGGCTTCCTCGTCCTACGGCTCGCACCCTTCGTCTTCCTGGACCGCGAGCATCCTCGCAAAACTCGGCGGAAACAGCGCGCAGCAGAGCGGGAGCGGTGTCGGCGGGGGACCGCTCATGCGCAGGGGCTCTGCCGCATCGACGCTCTCGTCGTCGTCGACGACCGTGCAGCCGTCGCAGGGACGACGCGGGAACGCGCAGAGAAGCAGTGTGCAGCAGTACACGCAGCCGACGTATGATACTGAAGAGGAGGAGCTCGTGCGGCATTACCATGATGACCTCGAGGACCCGTTTGCGGAGAGCTGTGCCGGATGCTGCGACTCGATGTGGGCGATTCTGAAGGACGTCGTGATGAGCTGGACGTTCATAGCCATCGCGCTCTTTGCACTCAACGCACTTACACTTGTGCTCTCCGCGTAAGTCCAAAAACACACACACACACACACACACACACACACACACACACACACAAGAATATGAGCCAGAAAACGCCTTGACAACCGTTTTTGTTTTTTTGACTCCAGCACCTCCTCCCAATCGTCATCCGACGGATCCACATCCTCCCAAGCGGCGCTCTTCACCTTCTCCCTGCTCACGACCGTCCTCCAACGCGCCCCTCCAACGCTCCTAAGCTACCACATCATCACCACGAAACCGCGCTATCCCCTCCCGCAGTCCTCGACCGACCCCCTCACGCCCTCCTCGCCGCACATGGGCATTAGCACCTCGATGCGCAGCGCGCGGCGGCAGCTCCTGTTCCTCCGCAACCGCCGCAACGCCGCGCACGGCGCGTCTAGGAACGCGCGCGTCGTGCTGTTTTTCGCGGTGCTGTTGGGGGTGTGTGTGTGGCTCGAGCCGAGCGTGGTCAGCAGGGGGGTCAGGGAGGCCGTGAGGGGCGAGGCGGGGACTTTTGAGAGCCGGATGTGTGTTGTTCCGCCGTGGTGGTGGAGGGATGTCAGGGGGGACGGGGAGGGTTTTGGGATTGGGGTGGCCGGTGGAGAAAGGTATGACGGCGGGTGGCATGGGTGGGCGTCATGGGTGGACGGGGTGCATTGGGTCGGGCTTGGTTCGTTGTGGATGATGTTTTGGTTTGTGAATATGGAGTATGTGAGGAACAGCGAGGTGAGTTTTTGTTACTTTATAGCATGCGGATGCCGATGTGATTGGGGCTGATAAGAGTTTTGTTCTTTTTTAGGAATGGGTGTGGGTGATCTTGTCGCAGTTGCAGGATCAGTACGACTTCCGAGCCTAAGCCGAAACAAAAGCTAGAGAATTTGGCGGCAATGCGATACCTGAACCCAAGACCCTTGGTACACAAAAACTATAATATGAACGTTGAAAGTGTTGTTGTGTCGAGTATTGATCCGAGATGTATTTGAAAAGGACAAGCCGAGACGGTATTGTTTTTTTTTGAGATTTGGGACGCTGCTTCGTTTCGGGAAAAACAGTCGAGGCCCTGGTGATGTGCGCTTGTTGGGGGGTAGTGCGCACCTTAGGCCGCTTTTAAAATATTATATTCTTACTTTTTTCTGTATGATGCTTTTTTTTATGTACTTGGTTTCTCTTCTCCATATCTGAAGAATCTTTTCTTCCTATCTTGGGGCCTCTCTGATTTGCGGCAATGGATGACAACAGCAGGAACTTTGCGCAAGGCTGCAGTTTGCTTCAGACCAGACAGTTTTTCATTGAGATACAAGGGAAAAAAAGAAAGGACAGCAACAAGCGCTACGATCACAATGTCCCTTCAGACATCCCCATCAATCGAATTTTGGGTCGCTGTTGAGAGCCCAATATTTGCGAACAAAGGGAATTCACCGCAACACTCGAACACTCAGGTGACAAGAGTGGGCGATGTTGTGAAGATAGATATTAGGATAATAATGCTGCATCAAAAGAAGGTGAAAGCGCTGAGAACAGGTGCAGGTTGCCAAGATCACTGTCATTTTTCTCAAGGGGCACAGAGGAAACATGGCTCTCTTACACATCCCTCATTATTGGCTGCACGATTCTGCTGGCGTTGAAGGATATATAGAGCCGAATTATTGCGAAACGGAGAGACAAGAAACGTTAGTATTTACTTTTTGCCAACGGTACTATCATGACCATGAGGACGAAGCTTCCCATCGAACTCATCGACGACATCCTGATCATCCTCGGAACAGCTCTGGGCCGCCCAATCGACGCCTTCCGGACAGCGACGGCCTTCCGACGCCGCAATGTTCAACTCGCCCTCCTCCCGCACATAGAAACGCTCTCGATGGACTCCTGCAGCGCCCGCGGACTCGCCGACGTCCTGGACCTCCACCTCGCCTCCCACCAACCACGGGACTACACCCACCACGCGATCGACAAAGCGAGCGCCAACGGGCACGTACACGTTCTCGAGTGGTGGAAACACAGCGGCCTGGAGCTCGAGTACACCGACGCTTGCGTCCACGACGCCGTCAGCGCCGGGAACATTGCGGTCCTCGAATGGTGGAGATCAAGCGGGCTGGATCTGAAATACGACGCGCTGCATCCGATGAGAGCCGCGAGCGATGCGGGGCGCGTGGAGGTTCTGCGGTGGTGGATGCAGAGCGGCCTTCCCATGGCGTGGAATTCGGCTGCGATGGACTCGGCGAGTGCACGCGGACACGTTCGTGTGCTCGAGTGGTGGAGATCCAGCGGTCTTGAGATCCAGTACTCGCCACTTTCGTTCCTGCTTGCTAGCCGTGGTGGGCACGTCGACGTGCTCGTGTGGTGGCTGAAAGAGAGCGGTCGTGAGATCGACGTCAGTTGCGGAACGATGGACGACGCGAGCGAAAACGGGCATGTTGATGTTCTGGAGTTTTGGAGGTCGAGCGGGTTGGCGTTGACGTGGTGTGAACATACGATGGATTCGGCTAGCGAAGGAGGACATCTGGGGGTGCTGGAATGGTGGAGGAGAAGCGGGTTCGAGCTAAAATACACGGAAAGGTCTATGGATAGCGCGAGTGGGTTGGACAATGTTGGCGTGTTGGAGTGGTGGAAACTCAGCGGTCTTGAGTTGAAGTGGAGTGAAAGCGCGATGGATCATGCGGGTTGCGTTGAGGTTCTTGAATGGTGGAAGCGCAGTGGACTGGAGCTAAAGTTTAGTGAACGTGCGCTGATCTTGGCGAGCGATCTTCGAAAGATAAGCGTGCTCGAATGGTGGAAGCAGAGTGGTTTAGAGTTGAAATGCTCAAGAGATGAGGTTAGATCGCGATTGAGCCTGACTGTGCACGGATGGTGGTGCGATGAGGTTATCGATTGGTGGGGAAAGAGCGGTCTTGCTTGACACACTTGTACTTCTATTGGTAATCATTAACGAGATAATCATATCCGACCCAGCTCCGAGCTGTTGTGTGCGCCGTGCTCTGATTTCCGTGATATTGACACCAGCTCCATATTTGTTTAGACCAGCGATCAGATCAGTAGCTTTGACATTTTCCAATACAAGTGCTGACTCTTCCTCGTTGACCGCATCCTCAATGCCACCAACGAACAGCTGGCTATCTGCGAAGGAGGCATATCCAGGTGCAGCTCATCCACAGAGTCACCGCCCTGGATACAGCTTGCCACACTGGGGACGCTCAACCTCTTTCTTTACAGTCTCAACCTATTGTTCTCACCATGCAATTGACACAGCTAGCCATTTCAGTCGAGTGGACGTTCTGGAATGGTGGAAGTCAAGTGGGCTGGAACTGAATTGGGATCATTTTTGCGATGACCGAGGCAAGCGAAGCTGGACAAGTGGATGTGCTCGGTGGGTGGAAGAAAAGCGGGTTAGAGCTTCAGTGCGGCAGGGCCACAATGGATTACGCGGGAAGCCTTGACGTCCTCGAATGGTGGAGAGAACAAGTGGTCTGGAGCTGAAGTGAAGTACTTGGGCGATCGACAGTGCATTTCATCACGCAAATTTCGAGCTGTTGGTGTTTGTGTTGATCATCAATTGATGGCAGCTGTCGCTCATGCAACTAAGAAAGTGATATGTTTTTGTCTAGTCCAACTCTCCTATTCGGAGGTCCAACCATGCCAACCACCGTCGTAATGCCTCCTCACTCTGCTTAATCACAATCAGTCCCAACCGCCCATCGCAACTTGTTGAAAAACAAACCTTTTAAACCCAAGCATGGATGTCATCGCGACAGCGTCAGCACTCCTCCTCCCTGAGTCGACGATAGAAAATCACATTATCGTCTTGCGCAAGTCCATAAAGTTGCTCGGTTTCGCTCGCCATCAGTGCATCGGGGAGCTCTCTGCTTAGAATCCATATTGGATGAGCTTTGCATAAACTGTGTCTCAAAAATAACCCAATACCCTTACATCAATGTGATCCACGGCAAAAAGGTTGTTGATCAAGTCAGAAATATACCTTCCTGATTGCCCGCAATTATCGCTCGAGTTGGTCGATGCAATCCCGATCAAGCTGGGCGAACGATTGGAAGACTGTCCTATCCTTGCCTTCAAAGCAGCGACCCTTTCTGCGACAGGAAGCACGTATGGACAGAGGCGGGGATGGATCTAGCCAGTCAAATGGGTCCAATCGACGATCTCGGTTTGGATCGTAAGTATTCAAACGGACTATGAGCTTGGCCAGCAAGGAAGGTCACGGCAACGTTCTTGAGTTGTGGAGGTCTAGGGTTGAAACTGAAATGGGACCCGGAATGCGAGGAGGTCCGACACCCGCCAAGCACTTGCTGTTTGAAAGGTATGACAGTGGACTGCTTACTTACAATCAATGGAAAAGTGCTTTGATTTCATGTTGCTTGTAAAAAAAGACAAAAGAAGGATCTCCAAGAAAAGCAAATAAAGAAATAGAGAAATGATGGGGCGGGAGAAAACGCAAAAAGAAAGTGGTGGACGAAGCTAAAGAGAAAGTGTCCTTTTGCATGCGGACAGAAATCAAAGACGGGAAAAAAAACAACGAGTCGCACAAAAAAACAAATGCGACTTTTCAGCATAGCATCGATAAAAGAAACACAAAAAATGCTGAAGAGGCTGGATACAAAAGAGAGGATCGGCGTTGGAAAAAACACGGACGAAACAACTCAAGAAAACGCTGTCTATAATGTTAAAAAAACTCAAAGAATAACATATCTGCAAGAACTGAAACGCAAGAGCTCGCATGGCAATACTTGACGACCCCCAAAACCATTATTCACCTCGAAGCCGTTGTACTCGCGCCAAAGGTCTTCGACCTCATCGGTGCCTTATTCGCCTTCTCTTCACCCCCTCTCCGATCCCCATCGATCGTACCGCGACGTTTCCATCTCTTCAGCTTCGCACCAAACCCACCACCGCCTCCGCTAGCCTCCCCACCGTCGTCTCGCGTCACCACAGGCGTCAAAGATGAAGTTCCCGAGTTGGGTTTCGCCTGGAACGATTGCGACCGCGGCAAGTCGCCTCGCACTCCGGCACGCAAAATCGTGCTCATGTTGATCAACTGATCCTCGGCCTCGAGTGCGCGCTTTGTCGGGTACCCCGCACTGACTTGGGAGGCGACGTCTGCGGCACGTCGAGCAGATGCAATTTGCTCCTCGGTCAGCCGCAAGCAGTTGAGCGGGAAGTAGCCCGACTCCATCGTGTCAGGACAATACCCTTCAGCCCAAGCATCCTCAAACTACAAAGCGTAATTTTCGTTCAACCACACCCCGAAAAAAATCACCATTCAGAAAATCGTGAACCGTACCTGCTGCCACACGACAACAACCTGCCCAGGCTTCAACGCCAACTCGTCTGTCCAGAGCTCCACACCCGTCGGCGTCGTGCTGAACCTCCCACCCCTCACCGAACTTGCCGGGATCTTCTGCGGCTCGTCTCCAATCGGATACCACTTCGGTACGTGTCCCGAGAGAACGCGGTACCTAAACTCGTTCGTCTCGCTCGACACCGTGCTCGCAATACTTTCCGAGCTGCTACCCCCGCTCTCGGTGCTCATGAACGTCATCGCGGCGGACCGCACGGAAGGTGTGATCGACGCGACGGTGTGGTGCCGCGAGAGCAACGACGAAGTGCCGGGAACGTCGATGAGGGAGTTGCGTGGCGAGACCGACACGCTGCTCACCCGAGAGGGACGCATCGTCGTGGAACTTCGCGCGGCGCTGGCGGGTGTCATCGGCGTGTGTACCGCCGACGCGTCGCCGGGGTGTGCGATGTTCTGCAACGTAGGTGTTGTCGGTGAAGGCGGCTCTGATACTATGGAGTTGCGCTTATGTGGAAGCGATGCCGACCGTTCGGAAAGCAGCGTCGCGGAGATCATGGGCAGACGCTTGCCGAAGAGCTCCTCGGGGGTGTTGCTCCCCATCGAATGAGTGTCACCGGCAACGGAGAAGGGATTGCGCTTGATCGTTTCCGCTGTCAATTCGTGATCCTCGATGCTGTCTTCACTTCGAGCGCGGATGCTGGCTTCCGAGCCCGGGACACTCGATTGGGATCGCGAAGGCTTCACGCTGAGGCTGGAAGGGCGGGCCAGGTCCCCAAACTGTCGTATAGGCGATTGGTTCGATCGTACCGTGGACGCGCTACCCGGACGCAAGAGCAACTCGAACGGTGCAGCCCATTTGGGAGAAATGAGAATCTGCGAGTCTTCGTCCGCAGTGAGGATGCTGCTGGTTTCGGGGTTGAGGATGATCGGTGTGTTGAAGTCAGGGAGGGAAGGTGGATAGTGCATGGAAAGTGGGGGCGATACGGAACGATTGTTTGTGTACTCATCGCGTTCGGACATCCGTCCGACTGGCTTTCCGAGAGTCATGTCGAAACCCATCTTGTTGCCCGCACCATGTTTTGCAGGTATTTCATTCGCAGTACTTTTGGTTTGCTCTCCGTTGGAGAATTCTTCTGGTGCAGCGGTAAACTCCATCGGTCTCGCTAACGACGTTTCCTTTTCCTCCGTAGCAGTACTTGCTCCAGAAGAAGCCGCAGCTGCTTTTTTGTTGCTCATCATTCCGAACATCCAGTTCCTGGCCAGAGTCAAAGGGTCGGTGCTTTCTTTTTCAGGGATAAATGTATCCTCCTTGCGAGCTGTTGTGCCATCCGACACAACATCCTCATGTGTCTTTGCAGGAAACCCACGGCTGGCTTTATCTGGCAATTCCAACTGACTGCTTTTGTCCTCCATCGTCGAAGACGTGTTCGCTGTGTCAGTATCGTCATTTCCAAGTTCAGCATTAGTTGACATATTTCCAGACACTGCTCCTGTAGATTTAACCGCAGTCGCGTCGTCACTCTTCGCGATCATCTCCAGCTCACTTCCCGAGGTCAAATCATCAGTAGAGGTGCCCGGTTCCACGCTAACCCCAAACGGTGTTGGTGAAAGAGTCGGCGCAGACCACCTCCGACTTGGCGATTCCGGTGTAGTCGGTGAATTTACTACCGCACTTGGCGGCGGAGCACCGGTAGGCTGCTGCACACCTGGCGGTCTTGGTGGGAAAAACATGTAGGATGGAGAGACGGATTGCAGAGGTGAAGGCGTGATGACAGAATATGCAGTGACGATGGAAGGCACACGGCCCATGTTTGGAGGGACCATGTAAGTTGAGCCTCGCGGAGATTGTGGAGGCGTTTGGCCCGAAATAGGCCTTGACGGTCCCCGCTCCTGATGATCCAAGCTCACAAGGCTGCTTCGAGATGCTGATGGTGACAACATTGGGGTTGAACCTCGCATTGGAGGAGTGCCTGTACGCACGACCGGATAGACGGGAACGGCGTTCGGCGGCAAGGACTGAAGTGCTGTAGGAACAAGGCCGGCCGGAACGGGCCTTGCCCCTGGTGGAGGAATAATGGCAAACGAAGTGCGGTTTCCTGGAACATTCATTCCGGGCATTCCGGGCTGTCCTCCGTAAATAACGGGAGACGGCGGTCCAACGCCATTGATTGGATGTACAATCACTGGAGACGCATGAGGAGGAACGCCATACATTGGCACAATGTACGCCCCCGTAGGGAAACCGGGTGGCGAGTTGACTGGCGATGGTGATGGTGCATTAAACCCTCCTTTGGGAGGTCCACGAGGAGGTCGAGGTGCTTTTCCACTTGGTGACGGCGGGGATGAGTATGAGAAACCCATTGGGCTGGGTGGAGATGAGACGGTGCTAATGGAGACCCTTGGTCGCCTGTGGGCAGAAGTCTGACCTTCCGCCGATGGCGATCCACTCGCAACCTCCGCCTCGCTCGAAATGGATTTAAACGAGGCAGCCCCACTCGGTCTCCGTTGAACGAAAAATTGTGAAGGTGCCAGCTGCGGATCATATCCCCCGTATTGTTGGTATACCACGACAGGCTGCGGAGAATACGAAACTGGACGAACAACGCTCAGTACATTCAAAAATTCTTGGCGAGCTTCTGCCACGGATGCGGTGGTGCGAACACTGTTTACGGAGCTGAAGGAGTTTCGGTGATTGTCGACGGAAGGGGCTGGGCTTGGTGCTCCGCTTAGCAAGTCTGGCGTTGTAACGCTAAGCGACTTTGGATCCTCCGGTAACTGCTCCTTCGATACATTTGCGTGCTGTTGAAGTTGTAGCTGATTCTGATTCCGGTTTGAGTCGTTCTCCGTGCGGCGATTCCTATCCGCAAGGACAGAGTCAACCGCAGACATGGTCGGCCGTCGTGACAGACCGTGAGAGTTGGATCCCACAAACGGTAGCCGACGCAAAAGTCCCGCGCTCCTGCCCATCCATGTGGTCCTCTTCCCCGCATCATGGACGTCATGAACAAACAAAAGAGTGTCGTTGTTGGATGGTGTGGTGCTGGCGTTTGACCCCCGTCGGCTGTTTCTATCCCCTCCCTGGCTCATCACCACCTCTTAGCCCGACCCAGATTATGCTCCTTTGGAATTAAAGCACCGAAATAATTTTGTGTGTTTGATTTTTTCGACCGCCCGTCACTTCTTCGGATAACTGAAAAGAGTGCCACCACGCGCTGTAGGTTCAGAACATTGGTTGAGTGTGTTCAGAACGTGGCGATATCGGTCAGATACTTTTATCAAAGTGCATCGAATATGGTTACCGAGAATCAGATGGGCAGCGACTTCGCCGGTGAACGATAAATATAGTATAGTACGAGGTCGTGACAGGGAATCAAAGATGGGGCCGTGAGTGCACACAAAAAGAAAACGAGTTGCCGACACACACACGGACAGACAGACACCCCTGAGCGGTGTGTGTTGTTTGACGGCAGGAACGACGATGAATTCCACAAGCGAGCAGTCAAGGAGTGTGGCGTGACATGAGTGGAGAATAATCGAGTTAATACGTTAATATAGTTGGGGTGGACGTACTGGTACTGCTACTGGCACTGTATTATTCTATTGGAAATACTCGTATCAATGTATCAATGAATGAATCGACGGTGGATCAACGATGGATTCCTCGCCACGTCCTGTCCGTTGCACCGAATCGCAATGGGTGCGAACACACCATCTCCATGCGCCTTTGTGTTGCGACGGAGAACCACTCTTCAATGCCAAACAATGCTCATATCTCCCGTGCGTGCTGCTCTAAAGTCAGGGTCTTGGACTCTTGGTGTTACCTCGAGATTCTTCGCTTCGAACGCCTCTCCTTCAATTCCTACCGACAGCTCTTCCTCACATCTCCGTCTGATGTTTGACTCTCCAACCCATTGGCACAACACACGAATGTCTCGCCCTTCCGCTGTACGTCCCACGGGACTCTTTGGTTACAATGATCTTGTATCACCAAAAGCTCTCTACACTGCTGCTCAGATCAGACTACGCCAGGCTCAGGCGCTAGTGGATGCGATAATCGATGAAAAATCAAACTCAACCGAGGAGATTCGACGGACTGTTAAGCGATTGGATGTTTTGAGCGATTGGCTGTGTTCGGTTGTCGACATGTGCGAGCTCTTGCGCTCGGTCCACCCGGATCCATATTACATGTTGGCAGCTACAGAGATCCTGGGAGATCTGACGAATTATCTAAACCAGCTCAACACTCATCGCGGATTGTTCTTGGTAATTCGAACAACCAAAAAATCTCTGCCAATCTGACCAATGACCAATCAAACTTAGGCATTGCGACGCGTAGTTGATACGCCCCAAGTTCTAGCATCTTTGGATCCTGAAGAACGCCGTGTGGCCGAACTTCTCCTGATCGATTTCGAAAAGTCCGGAATCCACATGCCCGAAAATAGCAGGAAACGCTTCGTTGATCTCTACGACCGCATCCTTCGCTTGGGTCATCAGTTCTCGCACATGTCGCATCCGGGTGTAGACCATGTTCGCTTTGCAGATCCAGAGCGAACCCTGGTTGGTGTCCCTCGAATCTTAATGAACAGATTTACGGCTGGGAAGGAAGTAGCTGAGGTTGCCACGACGTGGGAGGACGCCTCGATCGTGTTGAGATATTGTCGTGTGGAAGAGTCGCGCCGCAAAATGTTTGAGGGTATGTACTCTGCACTACCAGATCAGGTCCTCAAGTTGGAGGAACTTCTCAAAACTCGCGCAAAGCTTGCTGAGCTGCTTGGTGCAGAAAGTTATGCAAACTTGATTCTAAGCGACCAGATGGTAAAATCTCCCGGTATGTCCGACACTGCACCACTGATGCCCGGACCACCATTGATTCGACTCCTGCTATTCATTTCACAGCAAGTGTTCAATCTTTTCTGGAGTCGCTAGCGGCGCAACATAGACCCCGAGCACTCGAAGAGATCCGTCAGCTGGAGCAACTCAAACTCATCCTTTCGCCCGGAAGCTCACCAACGATCCATGGTTGGGATCGACTATTCTATTCCCAGTTCCTAGCGCAGTCCCACGCAGCACCCGCATCACACCCTCAAGAGAACATCACTGCGTACCTCTCCGTGGGAACCGTATTCCAGGGCCTCTCGCTCCTCTTCCAGTCCCTCTACGGTATCTCCCTGCAACCTCCCCCGGGCGGACAGAGACCCGGTGAAGTATGGAATTCTGAAGTACGCCGTCTCGACGTAGTCCACGAGAAGAAGGGCGTGCTTGGTGTGATTTACTGCGATCTGTTCAAAAGGGAGGAAGAAACTGAAGGTGGGAAGTCGGAGGCACCGGCGCACTTCACCATCCGATGCTCGCGGCGTTTGGACGATGATGAGACGGATCCGGTTATAGTGAATGCTAAAGTGAAAGGGAATGCGCATGGACTTTCGTGGTCTGGTGCGCAGCCGGTGCTTTCGGGGAGCGGATTGGAGGTTGTGGAGGACGGGAAGCGGTACCAGATGCCCGTGGTCGTTTTGGTGATGGGCCTCCGACGCCCAGTCGACGGCTCTCCGACTCTCCTGACAGTCACAGAAGTTGAAACCATTTTCCACGAGATGGGCCATGCCATGCATTGTAGGGCCCCAGAACAAACAAATGAGTTTATAAAATCGCTCAACTAATATTATGGCTCCATTTAACAGCCATGCTCGCACGGACCCAATTCCAGCACATCGCCGGCACTCGTGTCTCCACCGACTTTGTCGAAGTACCCTCGATCCTCCACGAGCAATTCGTACGACACCCGGGACCTCCTCCGCGCTATCGGCCGGCATTACCGCACCGGCGACCCGATCCCCGAGTATCTCGTCGTGCAGCACGCCGGCCGCTCGTCTATCGGCAGCCCACACGCCGGAGGCGAGCCGCACCCCGGCGCACAGGAAAAAGACGAGTCGCACGGCGTCCGCGGTCAGAACGCGATCGAGACGCAGGCACAGCTCCAGATGGCTCTCCTCGACCAGCTCTACCACTCTCCAGCCCTCCTAGAATCTAGCCCTGAGCACAATAGCAACTGGCTAGGATCTTTGATCCAGAGTGGAACAAGCAACACGACAGCGCAACCGGAGACGACGTTTAAGACTACGGCGATGCTGCAGCAACTGCAGAACAGGGTGAACGTGATCCCGTATGCGGAAGGGACACACTGGCAGGTGCAGTTTGGGCATTTGGTCGGCTACGGCGCGACGTATTACTCGTACTTTTGGGCGCGGAAGTGGGCGGGCCGGGTTTGGAGACAGTTGTTCATGAAGCCTGGTGGTGGCGGAACGGATCTAATGAGGTGGAGAGATGGCGGAGAGCTTGTGAAAGATGAGTTGCTGAAGTGGGGTGGGGGCAGGGATCCCTGGATTGGGTTGGAGAGGATGAATGTGGTCAAGGAGGGCGAGCGGGAGGGAAAAGGACCGGTTTCTACGGACCTTCAGGATTTGGGGCTATAATATAAGATGGTTTGATACGGTTTGTTATCCGTATCGTTTGCTTGGGATATGATGTGAATGCAGCTGCACAGTGCACACTAAACGATCTTGGAACCTTTGTTGCGCGGCTAGCAAGGCTAACCGACGAGCTCGTTGGCGGCAAGAAAAATCTTGCAGAAAAGGGCCGATGAAGATATTTGTTCATCGATGATTACGGATTTGCGGTGTTTCTGAGGAGCGCAAGTTTCCTGGTAATCACGTACAACTACATCGCAGGTCGTTGTTACGAAGTGACTTGATTATTAGATAGAAAGCAGAAGTTGTCAAAGCCGACTTCCTCAATAATTCAAGCCTTCATGTCCTATCTGTAAATTTCCTTCACTCGAAGAAGCCATTCTGACTGTAACTTGTTATACGGCCATAACTTTAAAGCTGGTACAATCACCACCATATCACCCTGTGCAATATGTGCGCTTGCTCGGAAAGAAGCAGTAGAAAGCAAGCACCATTATCAACAGCCCAAAGTCGCATTGATAAAGGGAAAGGCAAACAAACGACATAGACTCCATACGCAGCCTACTACAGCGCTGAAATGAAGCCGTGTGTTTTACAAGTGTGGAACTCTTGGATAAAGTAACTTGACCGGATTTTATTGCAGACAGAACAAATGCAAGAGGGCTTCATCGGAAGTCCTTCCAATGAAGCCTTGGTATGTTTCGAAGGCATCGCCGAAGTGACGTCGATCTGCCGACACCCTATATTCAAGGGAAGCAATGAAGGAATATCTTAACATTCCATTTACAGCGATCCAAGGGGATCGACTCAACATAAACCCATTAAACATCCTGTTTGACAACAACAAACAATTTACAGGCTCCAAACCAAAAGACGAAAAGTGAACAAACGCGCCTTCGATGGGATTTTGCATACTTCAGCGCTGGGTAATATGTAAATCACGCGTGCTTCACAACGTTTTCAAGTGCTCCCTTAGAAACTCAAACACGTTTCCCCAAACACCATCCACAAAATGCCGGTCGAAATCGCCCTTGAACTTGAGCTCCTTTCGAAGATCCTGGTATTTCTTCAAGTCGTTCATGAACGCGTGTCCTTGGCCCGGGTAGATGAACACGTTTGCCTCGAGCTTGTGCAGTCCTTGTGCGTGCACACCTCCATGCGTTCGGATTGCATCGGCCCACTTTCTCTCGAGCGCACGGGCGGTCTAAGACCACATTTTGTGTAATTTTCCAATTCTGATCGCGTCCGTTCAGATGATGACTTACCTCCGGATCTGCAAATCCTTTGAAATCATCCAGCTCTCCGAAATGTCCCTGAACCGGAGTGCGAATAGGAATTTCAGACACATCGATCAGTTTTGGTGAAGGTACGCCGTAAAATGTCACGGCGGCTGTACAATCGTCCATATTGAGAGTTCTTTTCAAAGCGTAAACTGAAGGAACCAACCATTCAAGGGGTGTGACGTCTTCGCAAGTCTCGCGGAAAGTGCAAGCGACATGGCACCACCCATACAGAAGCCGAGCGTCCCGATCTTGCGTCGTTCGTTCCCATGCGCGCGAAGTGCCGTGGTAAGTGTTTCGAGGTTCTCCAGAGCTTTCTCCCAGTCCAAGCTGGACATCATGTGGGAAGCTTCTTCTGCATCGACTGTCGACTTTCCGTTATACAGATCTAGTTGATGGCACCGAAATCAAACTGGATACCTTTTGCGGTTGCTTTGATTCAAAGATACCTGGTATCAACACTGTC
Source organism: Cladochytrium replicatum (assembly GCA_025526935.1). Taxonomy (NCBI): domain Eukaryota; kingdom Fungi; phylum Chytridiomycota; class Chytridiomycetes; order Cladochytriales; family Cladochytriaceae; genus Cladochytrium; species Cladochytrium replicatum. The sequence goes on along the minus strand of JAHLKD010000042.1, from coordinate 182,554 downwards.
GCGGAAGTTCCGTTCGCTATGCGTTCTCCGTGAGCTTTAACCTGCTCATTCACACCCCACCTGAACAACGTTCATCAATCGTGTGTACTGCTCTCATCATAAGCTCTTTACCATTCTTGTAGAACAACTTTGGAAGGAGATTAGAGAGCGCATTGGCTGAGATTCATGATTGCTACTTACGCACGACTGGGTTAGGAGCAAAAGAGTCGGCACCGTTCAGTGGGACCGCCAACGTTGGATGCGGCTCGATCTTGTGCACGGGAATCCGAACGCCGGGAAAATCAGCTAGAGTTGATTGAGCAGCTGATCTGGATGCACTGTAAGTTGCGAATCTCCTGCGAGCAGACAACCGAGCGACGATGAGAGAAGGTCGTGCGTGCATTAGATTGAGTAACAATAGATAGCTATGGCGCAGCATAAGATCATGGGAACAGTTTATGACTCTTCGTTCAAAGAAAGATCCTGGATAATATCAAGTTAATTGCAAGCTAGAAGCTAGCGAATGGTGCCATTGAAGAGAAGTATGTATGTATACCCCAGAGATGACACCGTCATACTTGGTAAATGACAAAGTCGTCTGATCGAATCACCACACAGTCATCCCACTTCACAGTCCTCCCTTCCAGTGGCGATCCGATCGACACCACCGTTGTAAGAGTTTGGTCAACACGTGTCACCTGACAAAATTGATTATTACCTTTTTTGGATAATGTTTCAGCATTCGAAACATCTTGTTTTACTTCTTTGTCGACCTTTTTGCCATGATTTCTTATTTGGAAATATTTGTTTTGAGAAACGTTTTAAGAATGTTTTACTTGATTACTTACCGCTTCTTTTCTTCCGAATTTTTCCGCTTGTTCTTTATAAGTTTGAATGTTTCCTCTTATTCTGTTTAGTTTCTGTTATCTCAATAATTTATGTGATATTTCTTCACAACTTACCTTCTTGAACAATCTCGACCCAAACGCGAGTGCACCGATCTGTCCACGTGGCGAAGTATCCCTTTCAACCGTCTTCTTCGCGGGCTGCGGCTCATGAATCGTCCCATTCTGATAGTGGAACAGAACTTTCTCGAGCGTGTCCGCACACTTTGACAGCGTCTCCGGAGAATGGTACAGCGTAATCACGTCCGCCTCCTTAATCAGATCTTTCGCCGTCACATTATGGATGGGTCACCTATAAGCGAGAGCGGTGTAGCGTCGTTGAACATGTCCCCGACGTAAAGCTCGACCTTGTGCGGGGACGCCGCGGCATCCTTCGACATAGCAGCGAGCTCGTTCATCAGGGTCTGGAATCGGGAGAGCTTGTCTGAGCTTGCGCTCACAACGGACTCGTCGATGTCGACGCCGACGGCCTTTTGGAGTTTGAAATGTCGATTCTTGCGCAGGGCATGAAGGAGAACTCCGCCGCGTCCACATCCTACTGTTAAGAACGGTGAGTGAGTGCAATCTATGGGAGGTAATTGGCAACATACAGTCAAGCAGGCAAAGTGGGGGTGAAAGGTCCACAGGGTGTAGAGATGATAGAGCCGTCCACAGGTTGTCGAGCGTTCGAGCGGGGCATTCGCTCCATGCGGGATGGGAGTGCCGCGCTGCCAGCAATCCCATGATTTTAATAATTATTCAGGATATTAATTTTTTAAAACAGAATATATGATCCGTTATTCTATTTAATTAACCGAAAACCAAATACCCCTGTTCAATGAGGAATGAATGTAGGTATTGGAACGGCGGTTATAGGCAACTGACACTGTGGCAAGAATACCTTGGTATTTTGGCTCAGTGGTTAGTTGAAACAATAGGTCCAACACGCACACCACGATTGGGAGGGAGGAAAAGTCCAACCCGCCGAGGTCGTGTTTCTCGAGATCATGAAGAATCTTGGCTTAGCGCTCCCTGAGAAGATCATGGAGGCGCTGCGGGTCAACGTGGCGGCACTGATGGATAACGAGATGTCGTTGCCTACGTATTCGCAGCTCAACGAAGTCAAGCGTTTGAGTTGCGCGCTGCTCTGCTCGCTCTTCACTACATCCAGCTAAACCAGATCGTCAAGGAGCTTCCTAAGAACCAGGAGCGCGCAAATGGTCTCAACCACCCCACTGCCCTGTGCGTGTGCAGGGTCGACGCGAGAAGCAGCACAGCCGCCTCCATTCTTTCGGCCCCCAACTTCGGCGATGAGAGGGGACTCGAAGGCGGGTTGCTGGCTTTCCATAAAATACATTGAACGGGGCAAACACTGCCGCACTGTAGTCATCATGAAGGCTTCCTTTTTTTTTGTTTATCCATGATTTGTATTCGCAATGTCAACATGATCCGACCGTTTTTTTAGCACCCTGAAAAAGAACATGTTTGAACAGCCGCCAAACAACAAAAGAAGGGGATAGATGATAGAAATGTGAGAGAGGGGAGAAAAAGAATATAGCTGAGACATTTTCCAAAATTTGGGAATCAAGAGAATATGAACATGGAGCAAAAACAATTTTCAGATAGGTTCAAAAAGCTTATCACGACAACAACAGAAACAAGAATCGAACATAAACGTGAGGGTGCGAAAAGTCAAAAGATTGTGTGAATAAAAGTCCGCAAATGTGCTCCCGCAAAAAGAGAAGAAAAACATAAGGACACCAAATTCCATACCACTCACTCCCCCCATTTCCTCGGGACCCCGCACCCAAAAATTCTCTAAAATTCCAAGAAATACCAGACCCAACCGCTTCAAAACCCCGCAAAGAACGACGCAAACGGATCCGCACCGTTCGCTCTAACTCCATACGGCTCATGATCTTCCGGGTAGCTATCAAAGTTGCCGGTGTCGCCGTCGTGCGAAACCGTTGGCACATACGGCGCAGTCACCTCGAGCCTCAAAAGTCCTTCCCAGTCCGTCAGACCCTCCACAAACCACCTGTGCCGCTTGATATCCAGCACCCCGTCCTTCAAGTTGCCGAACCGCTTCGTGAGGTCAGGCTGCAGGAGCCGCTTCACGAGGTCTTTGGCCTGCTGGTCAAAGTGAGAAGGGAAGCGGAGCTTGCAGGCAAGGATCTTTTCGTAGAGTTTGAAATGGTCTTCGTCGTAGAAGGGAGGATGCCCAGCCAACATCTGTGAAAAGGTTGATGTTAGTTTAGTCGTGGTGGAAATGGTCGGGGAATTATTTTTGTACCTCGTAAACTAAAACGCCGAGAGCCCACCAGTCCACCGCCTTGCCGTAACCTTTTGACTGAATAATCTCAGGGGCACTTTAGGCAGGGATTAGCAAATTTGCATCGATAACCAATCCGGGTTGCACTCACAGGTAATCGGGTGTCCCACAAAGCGTCCAGGTCTGGTCCGGAACGTGTTTCGCAAACCCGAAATCGGTTATTTTGATGTGTCCGTTAGAATCTAGCAGCAAGTTCTGAAACAATGCGATTAACCTCAATCGATTCGACACATCAAAGACTTACCTCTGGCTTCAAATCCCTATATACAATGTCCCTCTGGTGAAGGTACTCGAATGCTAGCACCACCTCCGCCGCATAAAATCTAGCCAGCTGATTGTTGAACCTCTGCCAAAACCCAAATAAATTCAGTCACCAATCCAAAACTCTCGTCCTTCCACTTACCCCGCTCTTCCTCAAATACGAAAACAGTTCCCCACCCGCCACATAATCCATCACAAAGAACAAATTCACCGAGTCCTGGAACGTCGAATGCAGCCTCACCAAAAACGGAAACTCCAACTTCTCCAATATCGACTTTTCATTCATCGTATGCTCCACCTGTCTCAGCTTCACAATCTCTGCCTTTCTCAACACCTTCATGGCAAGGTACTTCCCGCTTGTCTTCAGTCGCACCAAATGCACCCGCCCGAACGACCCAGTGCCGAGCGTGTTCTGGATCACAAAGTCGTCGAGCTTGGCCCGTCGCGCTGGCGCACGTGCGAGCGCAGCGGATGGCGTCGTGACGGGGATCGCACCGTTCGCGCTTGTGGGTCGCGCAACGGCGTCGCGGTTGAACGTGCGGATCAAGTCTCCGACTTTGTTGGATGGTGCGATGCCCTCGAGAGATCGGGCGACGTCGTTGGTTGCGGGGGACAGTTGTTTGAGTTTCTGGGCGGGGTTGAGAACCACGTCGGAGGTGGGGGAGAGGTCTGTGCGCGAAGGGTGGATGGTGGTGCTTGGTGCGCCGACGAGGGTCCCTGGCGCAGGCGGCGGAGCACTGTATGAGTATTTGCCTGCATCGTACCCCGAGCCATCGTAAGTGAGCGAGGATCCGGGACGGGAAGTTGGGATGTTTGGTAAGACTTTGTTGGGCAACAAGGGGCCACCGTTGACGTTGGCAGGGATTGGCGGTAGCGGTTTGGTTGGGGTCGTGGGTCGAGTGGTGTCAATACTGGTAGACGGTGGCTGTTGCTGGAGTTTCTTCAAGAAAGAGTACGGAGTCTCCATGCCTTCATCCAGGAAGAACAACGGGTCCTCCTTTGGTTTATCTTCGGCGGTTTCCCGCTTTTGCGAGCTTACGGGAATCTCCGCCCAAGTTTCCGCCGTCGGATCGTGACGTTGCTGTTCCGCCTCGTTAGCAATCTGGTCTGTATCGGTGATGTCAAACAATACTTCTTCGGTGGGAGGTTCAGTTCCAACGTCCGACCAAACACCTGAGTCGTGGGGAGCAATGGACGTTGCCTTTTCAAACTCTTCACCAGGGGAAACCAAAGCTTTGCAATCTTCCTTTTGCCACTCGCGGGGCTCAACGGACTCCACAATCGTTGCCTCGGAGTTGAAATCGCTGAATAGTGTAGGTGGTTCAACGGCTGCAGATTCATCAGGCACCACGCTATGCTGATTATCGACAACGCAACCAACGACCGCCACAGCTTCGCTTTCCCGAGTGTCGTTCTTCAATTCAATATCCACAAATCGTGACTCCTCGCCGTCCACAAACTGTCCTACAACGGGCGATGCAATTGAGCTATCAGCGATAGAAATTTCTTCGTGATCGGTTAAAGCGGGGCTGATCAATTCAGCAGACAAAGGTGAAAGCGGGGACAATGGGCCGCCGATGCTTGATTTTGCAGAAGCAGTAGCCTTTGCGCTGCCCTTCAACACTTTGGTAGCAGGTCGCTGTTGTTGGGTTTGCTGTTGCTGTTGATTTTTGCGATTGTTGGAGGACGAGCGGGTTGCACTGCGTTCACGAGAATTGTTGCGAGAGTTCGATGACCTGAAAGCAGAGAAAGCGGACGAAGAGTATTGATCCGCACGGGTTCGGGAAGTGTCTCTGGTTGGGCGAGAAGTGTGAGGTCGACTGTTATTGTGAGCTGACACTGGGTTGGACTCAGTGGAACTCTCGCTAGCACCTCTCTTAGAGCCCGAAGCGGATCGAGAACCTGTAGAATTGTTGTTCGAAGTGGAGTTTGTGGCAGGCGGGTGTGGTCTGGGAGTAGGTGACGATGCGCCCGACCTGTTGTAGGGATAAGCAGATGAAGGCGGCGAAGTAGGCGCCTTTGTCGCAGGCGATACACCACGAGAGCGATTCTCCGATGCAGAGCGAGGCACTCTGGAAGCAGGCGACTGACCACGGGCAGCGGAAGAGGCAAAAGCAGGTCTATTGCGCACAGTTTCAAGGGCCTCAGCTACACGCGAGGCAGAAACCCCAGAGGACGCGGCTGTTGGGCGCTGGTAAGACGGGGTGGCGGGAGAGAATTCAGGCTTCGTAGCAGGCTTTGCTGAGCCGGTTGGTGAATGAGGGTTCCTCGAACTGGGATTGGGTCTTGACGCTGATTGGGGTGGCTGGGAAGCGGTAACGATCTGGGCATTTTGCGGGCGAGGAGAGTTTGCAGGCAGATGCGGATCGGAAGAGCCCATGACGGCAGCCGAAAGACAAAGACGTTCGTCCAGGGGACACGAGGAGGTTTTGAGGGACGAATTTGAGGGCCGTCAAGAGACACGTGAGAGGAATTAACCAATTAATTGGAAAATTAAAAAATATGGAAAAGGAGATTGTGGTGGACGAGGTGGACAGCGATGAGAAAAGGGGTGCAGCAGAGAATGGAGACACGGAGAACTATGCTAAAGACGAGGAGAAGGAACTTCACAAGAGTGAACCATCACCTCAACCACAACCACCGACTTTCCGCTCGCTACTGCAGATAATCCGGCCAACCGTAAGCATACACTACCATTATATCTCAATCGTACAAAATCTTTATCAGGAGACATTGGAGGGTGCTGGCACAAAGGTTCTCCGCTCAATAGGATCATCCAAGCTTAGGAACCTCGATCCATTCCTCGTTCTCGACGAAACCTTCGCAAAAAAGCCAGCTGGATTCACCGACCACCCACAAAGGTATTTGCAATAGTATCTTATGGCATGAGAGCTCTCTGACATATAACGCATACAGAGGATTCGAAACCGTTAGCTACATGCTGGAGGGAACGCTCATGCATGAAGATTGCGCAGGTTACAAGTCGTCTGTTGCTCCAGGCGGCGTAATGTGGATGACTGCAGGTAGGGTCAATGTGAACCACTAAACGCCGACATTGATTTCAAATTCCCTTAGGAAAGGGTATTGTACACGCAGAGGCTCCTGCTGACGATGGGATCAACCACGCAATCCAACTATGGATCAAGTGAGCACACTTTGTCCCACTCAACCATTGTGTATTCTAATTTGTTCGAAAAAGCCTACCAAAAGCTCACAAGATGGTTGCACCACGGTATCAGGAAAAAGCAGACAATGACATCCCACGTGCCACCTCCTCAGATGGAAAAGTATCCGTCAAGGTCATCGCAGGCGAATCCCTTGGCGCAAAAGCTCGTGTGATCACATATACACCAATAATGTACCTTGACGTCCGGCTAGATCCTGGCGCAAGGTTCGAGCAGGTGAATTTTCTTACTCAATGTATTTTTATTCCCCCGTGCTGATGGACAAAAGACGATTCCGGACGGATACACCACGATTGTATATGTACTCGAAGGAAAGATCAAAGTTGGAGGAGCCGGCGTGGTTGAACGCCACCAGCTTGGCATTCTTGGGAACGACGGGAGCCATTCCCTCATTGAAGCAGAGCAAAATGCCCGTCTCTTGCTAGTTGCGGGTGAGCCAATTAACGAACCTATCATTCAGGTGACAACATTTTCGAAACGCCTGTGTGCAAAATTGACTTTCATATTTGTTTTATTCAGCATGGCCCATTTGTTATGAACACATATCAAGAAGTCATGCAAGCCATGATCGATTACCAAGCCTGCATCAACGGTTTTGAGCAAGCGGCTGACTTTGAATCGGAGCTGACAAGGACCAACGTGGTGGCATAATAGTTTTACGTTTGGTGTATTTGATGGTATCCAGACCAGTTTTTGCCCCAGTTTTGAGTTTTCATACAGCCAAAGATTATCTGAAATCGAGTTCTGTTCATTCATCACCGACCCACGGGAAGATTCTTTACAGCATGAGCCAACTTTATCCACGCTCGAAGCCAGACCAGCACTGGAATCAGACGAGTCCCGCCCCCGTCCAGCTAAACTCCATCCAGTTCGCACTGGCATTAGGAAGCCTTTGTTTCACGTTGTTCCAATTCAGATCAGGAGCGACGATGATCTCGCCCTCGCTGCCTCTGATCGTGGCGGAATTCAAGAGCAGCAATATGATGTCCTGGACCGCGTACCTTTTGACCGCACCTGCGTTCTTACCAGTGCTGGGGAAAGCTTGTTACTATCGTTGGTGCGAGAGCAACACTCCTGTTGTCGACACGATTGGAGGCGGAGCGCTAGTTTCCGCGTTCGGGACCTCCATGGTCATGGTGATTGTCGGTCGGGCCGTATCGGGGCAAACCCTAAGGGCTACAATGGGATTCCATATAGTTACCGCTTTGCTGTTTCTGGACTCGTTCGAGGAGATAATCCGCCGTGACAATGGAATCATCACCCGTCCTTCGTTTAACGGAAATGCACGTGAAAAACAAGGGTTTTTAGCAGCAAATTCTTAGGTATTATTGGTGTACCGTTTTCATTTCAGCATTAACTTCCAGGACAGTGGATATCAAATAAGTAGGAAGAGTTTCCACTGTTACTTTTATCAATCCTTGCTTTTTGCGGGCATTTTTTAAGCTGAAGGGAGTATATTAATCAATAACCCATTTCGAGGCAATCCAAAACAACTGCAAAACCATCTCTTCAGCAAACCAATAGCAAACAGCATAGAGGAACAAGGGCAATAGTTGCCCTGAAAACGTAAAATAAAATGCTATCCTCCCATATCTACCCGCAATCGAGAGGATAAATAGAAATAGTCAAAGAAACAATTAAAACAGCAGACCAGTGCTTAAAACCGAATTAGTTTAGTGCTTGGTTATAGCATCAGCGTCTTCCTCCACAACACCAGTCTCAGCATCATCCGGGATGTGAGAAGTGCATGCAGAGCAACGGGTCGCTTTGAGACTGATGGCGCTGAAACAGTATGGGCAGTCTGGAAAAGTAAAAACATTATTAAAACAACCTTAACACCAGAAAACACCAACATACCCTTTGTCTCAACAGGCTTCGGACGGACGAACGCGGCCGAGTACGCCTTGATGATAAAGAACAGGATCAAGGCGATGATGATAAAGTTGATAATGGTCTGTATAAAGTGACCATATCCGAGCACAACAGCACCGTCCGTCACCGCTATTTGGAAAGATTGTGATCAGCGATTTACACATTGGCTCGCTGTTCTCCATTTACCGATGGCAGCGGTGGTCCAGTTTCCGGGGACGTTGCTCTGGCAATCAAGAAGCTTCTTGGGCGGGCATCGAAGAATCTTGAACTGCTGGTTCAAGTTTGTTCCTGGCGTTGCGAGCGCAATCAACGGCGAAATCAAATCTGCCCAACAAAAGTTGTCAGCATCGGTTCCACCCCCGGTGCAGTCAAGAAACTTTACCCTCAACGAATCCGTTCACGATTCCAGTGAACGCTCCACCGATGATAATACCCACAGCCAAGTCCACCACGCTACCACGCGAGATGAACGCCGCAAAGTCCTTTGCGAGCGACGATCCGACGTTTGCAACCTTCTTGCCGCCGTCGAGGACCTTGCCGTAACCTTTGGGTGCGTCTCCAGCCATTATCTTTTTTTTTCGTGAAAAGGTGGTGGGAAGGGGAGTTTTTTATAGCAGGGTTTGACAGAGTTCCTGAAAAAAGTTTCAAGGCTGGTTGGAAACGACGAGAGTCGGTGAAACTGACAGGTGCCGAATAAAAACTGATCGAGGGTGGTGGCCCGTCACAGATTTATAGCTCCCCCGTCATCGGGCAAAAAAAGGAATAGTTTCATGTCCGCATGACCATTGGGAGGCAATTTATTGGGTGCCAAACTTTGTTGTGCCACTCGACAAACAGCCTTGCGAGTGATAATCACCAGCATCCACACAATTAGGCTATTGCAAGCAAAGAAGCATGCGTATCGGAGAACATAATCTTCGACTGTCCGAACTGCTCGCAAGTGGGAGTTGGGATTGAAGAGGCACGGCCGGTCAGATTGCTCGGAAAGTACAAAAAGGAGGTTTTCAAGGGGCAACAGATGGGGCGACGACATAGTTCTAGAACCACGAGAAAAGAGATCGCCACACAAATCTCAAAGGTTAGAATTACTATCCTAGGTCTATTCACTGTCTGCCAAAAAAGAAAGAGTACAAAAGTCTTCTTGACCACCGCAATCTGCCAAAAGAAGAATTTCAAACCGGGCTATAAACTCTTATACAATCATGTGCAAATGCAAATACACCCGGCAAATCAGTGCTGCTTCGTGATGGCATCCACATCACCCCCATGTGCTTCTGCATCGTCCGGAATATGCGAAGTGCACGCTGGGCATCTAGTCGCTTTCTTCTTGATACTCGTGAAACAGTACGGGCAATCTAAACCCGCAATAATTCATAAGTGCAACTTCGCTGTTCACGCTCATTAATATCGAACCATTTGTGTCCGTTGGCTTTGGTCTAATGAATGCCGCAGAGTATGATTTGACGATGAAGAAGAGAATCAATGCGATGATTATGAAGTTGATAATCGTCTGGATAAAGTGGCCGTATCCGAGGACGACCGCACCATCGGTTTGAGCTGCACGAAGAAAAATGGCGGTTGCATTAAGATATTTCAACAATAAGTACACGCTCGAGCGTGGTTACCGAGTACGGCAGTGGTCCAGTTCGCCGGTGTGTTTGTCTGACAGTCCAAAAACCTCTTCGCAGGGCACCGCAAAATCTTGAATTGCTGGTTCAAGTTGGTGCCCGGTGTCGCAAGTGCAATCAAAGGCGAAATAAGGTCTGAAAAGATAACCATAAATTGTCATGCACCCTCTTTTTGCATGTCGCCATTACCCTCGACGAAACCATTGACGATTGCAGTGAAAGCGGTACCGATGATGATACCGATAGCCAGGTCAACGACGCTTCCCCGCGAGATGAACGCCGCAAAGTCCTTTGCTAGAGATGAGCCTGCCGTCACGGCTTTCTTCCCGACATCCTTGGCTTTCCCGTATGCTTCAACTTCGCGACTCATTGTTGCTAAATGTACTTGCTCCGTTGGGTTTGCAGGGTGATATATAAACACGCAGATGTGCAGATGTGAGATATTATCTGCTCTGAAACTTCCAATGATCCAGTCACAGCGAATTCTCAGTAAGTGGCTGCAACACTTGCAACACTTGGCAAAAATTTGCCGCTGAGTCAAACCGAACATTTAACATCAATTGTCTTGAAAACAACTACCAAACATTTGACGAAGGAAGGAAGAAAGAAAAGTTATCGGACTTATGTACAGATCATTTAAAAAAAGCAAGCCATCATCTTTAATGGCATCGAGAACATCCCTCTCCAAACACCGTCATCTGCGAGCCCGTCCATCCACAAGTGCATCTTCCCGTAGCCGCCGACCGGGCCGCGAAGATCAAGCTCCCATTCCTCCTCACAAGGTTCGGATTCCAATCCATCTCCATCATCAACTTCCTCATCCCAAAAGCTCTATGCACCCTCTCCGCGACCTCGATGTCCCCTTCTTCCACCGACGCAACATCCGCACCAGCCGCAACCAGTTCCCCAACGATCTCCTCGTGTCCCTTCATCACCGCGACCTTCAGCGCATCGCAATCCCTAGGTGTCATCACACCTAAGATCACTCGCACGGCAGGCACATGTCCACGCTCCGCGGCATGCCTCAACGCCGTCCGCATCGTCTTTTCATCCACCATCCGCGTGCCCAGCAACACCTCCATCGAACCAGCGTGTCCGAATCGCGAGGCACCCACAAACGCCCTCTCCACCGCATTCACGTACGTCGCCCTCTGCCTCACGTCAAGGTGCGAGATTTCTACCGCGCGGATGAGAACGATGAGAATATCGAGGTGGCCGTCGAACGACGCGACGCGGATGGCTTCGCCGTCCAGGTCGAGAGGGTTCGCACCTGCGTCGAGGAGGGTTGAGACCATTGACGGACGGTTATAATTCGATGCTGTACGCAGAGCTTCGGATTTGTTGTACGTGGACCAGGTTGGGAAGGGAGGATTGGACGCGAGTATGTCGAAGCAGGCTTTGTAGTTGTGCACACATGCCATCAAGATGGCGCAATGGAAATGGCTCAACCGGATATTTGGGTCGGAGGGGGTTATAGAGAGTACGAGTTGGATGAGAGGGATATTGCAACGCTCAACGGCATGGACGAGAAGTAATGGGTTGTCGGTGTAATCCGGATCCGCACTATAACGCATGAGCAAGATTGCTACCACGTCGTATGGCATTCCGAGCAGCACGGCATTGAGCAAGGCCGTGGTGGCGACATCATTGGTGTATTGAGAGGTTGAGGCGAGGAGTGAGTGGACAAGCAAAGTTGGGGTAATCCGGTCGAACAAATGGCGGCATGCTTGCGATAAGCGGGCCAGGTACTGTGGAATCAAGTAGATGCTGAGAGACGGCAGTATTGCGACGAGAGCAACGAGAGTCCGATCGTCATTCGTAGCTGGCGACTCGCAGAAGAGCATTTTAGATTATTGTTGAGTTTGTGGTGGTTGGCTGGATGTGTCACAACGCGTCGCCAATGTGATAAGATCGAGATGGAACACACACCACAATTACTCGAGGATAGGTGGGGGACCTCGCTCGTGCTGAGTGTAAAGGCACTGCTGCTGTGGAGAGCGTGTGCACTGTTGTACTGCATAATCACGGCAGTTCTGTACATTGCGTTTGGATCTGGTTCTTGGGACTACCTCACGACGTTCACAAATTGGTCGTGGACGTTTCTCATCCTGTATATGGGGGTGAGATGAGAATTTCTCTTTGAATCAACTGCTTGTAAACTAATGAGCGTCCTCATCTCTCAAGGTTGCACTTAGATGCTCGTGGCAGGAATTGAAATCTACAGAGGATGTGCCGAACAGTTATATCGTCCGATTCGCAATAGCGAATGCTTATGCCCCACCAGCAGTTTTCCATCTTGGTAATCAGAGATGCTCCGTGTCGACTCAATCAATGTAATCAACTCCATTCTTAATATCAGCGGTACCATTCGTATTCTGGACGCTTCTGGCCCAAGATTACTTCGATTCTCGTCACAAGGCAATTGACGTATTTTTCCAGGTCTGGCTGGCATCTTCAATTGAATAGATTCTCCGACCTAACGAAAGGTGCAGATATCTTTCCATGTACTTGATTTCATCATAATAGCCATCGAAGCATTTGTTAGCCGTATCCCTCTATCTTACTCTCAATGGCGACTCATTGTGGCAATCCTGATTATCTATCTCGCTTGGGCATACGCATCACACTACTTGTTCAGTCATCTGGTCGATGAGTAAGTTGAATTCTGTCCAACATCTGATTTTGCCACAACATCTCGCTGCAGTGCCGATGGGTATTGGCCGTATCCGTTCCTAAATCCAGCGTATCCGTGGTGGTGGACGTACATGTTTGCGATATTCGTAATATTCCTTCTGTTTCATGCAGCAACTGTAACCCTCCACAAGTTGCGAGACCGTGTGCGAGGAGATACCGCAATGGAGTACACGACATTGTGACAGTTGTGAAAATAGACGAAAAGGTTTGCCAATCAGAACTCTTAGTTTGAGTTTCGATCGCCATCGATTCTCTATTTTACACGTCGATGGAGCGAAATCTCAAACAACTCCCAATACTTCCCTCTCTCATAATCAAACCATTGCGGAACATCTCCCACTTCCATTTTCTTCAGTTTCAAATCAGCAACGTTCTCTCCTCACCCCAATACGCCATCTGAAACGCACAGATAGTCTCCAGGAAGTACTCGTAATCAGGGCCAACCTCCCCATATCCTCCATCATAAAATTGACTCTCTATCCCCAACTACATCACCGCGTTTTGGTTCAGATTTGCCAGCAAAGTCGGGGAGTGGAACACGCACCCATAGGTTACTTTGGCGTCGTAGATGACGTCGGCGGCTAATATCACAAGCTTTTTTGCGCTTCTAATGATCTCGATGTCTTCGTTCTTCCAATCAAATTTAGAGATGTTGGCGATCAAGTGTCGCTTGATTGGTTGAAGAGCAAACAGTCATCGTCCAAAAAGTCAAATGGTCGGGGGAACACGCGAGTAACCGTTGCTGGAGAGTAAGTACTCGAACACAGGTGGGTGGGAGCGGGCTCGACGATTCATCGTGCAGCTCAGACTCGGATGTATCAATCAAGATATCCGTCGCGAAGATGAACAGGGAATAAGGTTTCGCAGCGACGATAGAAACCAAACCGAGCCCAGCTCCAAGGTCGAGAATCAAGCAGTTGGTGAACTCAAAAGATCGGCAAGTAGCAGTGCACCACGCCAAACCTATTTCAGTGCGCACTGCTTGTCATTCAAAATGGCCCTTTGGATACTTTTAGCGCAAATTAGCCCTTACTTGCAGTCCCACATATGCCGAAGGAAAGAAACCCCATCGTAACCCTTCTGGCCTCCGTCCAAATTCTTTGGTTGGAAGATAGCGAGCCTCAATTTGGGGAAGAGGGGTCCCCATTGTCAGGACGCAGATGTACGTCCGAAAGAACGAGCACGTTTTCTGATGGCGAGCTATCATCACAAGGATCTTGCAACCTTTGTCTCAGATCCAGAGTCAAGGTCCGACCATGAAGTCGACAGGTTGTTTCGATCCGATTCTTTCATTTTAGTACCCGGTGGGGACTCTGGCCTCGCAATCGCCTCGCACTTGCCCATCATTGTGAGATCTGATCATTTCTGATGATAAACCCGCACATTTTAAAGTCTCCAATAAAACATAAACCTCTTCTAATTTTTTTACTTTGATTTCTTTTTCCCACGCATCACCTGTCGCTTCACCTTTCCTGGTCTCCCACCCTTTGCCCCTTTTGCGCTCCTCTTTGCATCTTCTTTAAACTTCTTAGTCGAGAATGCAAAGTCGTCTGTGCTCTCCGCTGTGTTTCGCTTCACTCCCCTCTTCTTTCCTCCATGTCCATACCGCTCGTCTTTCGATTGCCTCTTCTTTGACTTTTGAGCCAAGTCGGTCTTCTTCTTCCCAGCGGTCCTGAGCGGCTGCTTCTTCGCTTCCTTCTGCTCGTCCACTTCGATTCCGAAATCGTCATCGTCGCCTCCGCCTCCACCAGACTTCCTCTTCTTCCGTGCCAAGGTGACTTTGTCGATCTCTGCCTTCTTGGTTCGCGTCCTCTCAAGCTGCTTCTCGACCTGCACACGCTTTCCAAACTTCTTCGCCTCCCTCATCTTCCGAAGGTTCTCCGCGTTTTTGATCTTTGCCTGCTCGTCCAAGAGTGTCTGCCGTACTTTTGCCATGTGCTCGTCCGTCTTGATCATCTCGGCATAGTTGTCGTCGGGTCGGCTGAATGGTACGCCAGCCGCGAGTACTTTCGATCGTCCGAGCTCCGCGGCTTTCAGAGCCTGATTCAAGAACGCGAGTTCACGTTTGAGGTCGTCGTGAACAATCGGGTTTCCGAAACCACCTTCCTGACGGGGGATCGTCGGTTCGTCGGATGTGATAACCATGGTCTCGACCCATGGGAGATTTGCTGGAAGTCTGATTTCCTCCAATCGTCTCATGAGTCCATTCTGAAAAATGAAATTTCAATTGGCTGGCTATTTGGATTTAGCAAGCTTAAATAACGTACCACATCAACTTTGAACTGTTTTTGTGGTTTCGCGTCCTCATCATCGTCGTCCTCCTCCGGCGGTGCCAAGCCCTTCTCCTTCATCATCTCCATGTAAGCTGCAAGCTCCGCTGCATCCTCATCTTCTTCACGCTCTTCTCCGGCATCCTCCAGTCTTACAAGATCCTCCTCATCTTCTTCGTCCAAATCATCGTCGTCAGCATTCTTTGACCGCTTCGCAAGCACCTTCCGCTTCTTGATTTTATTGAGCTCTTCTGCGAGAGCCTTTTTGTTCTTCTTCGACTTTGTGCCCTCTTTTGAAGAGAACGTAAGCGAATCCGGGTCGATCGAAAATCCAGCTCCGAGGTCCTGAGTTGCGATGAAGGCGGCGATAGACTCTGTCGAGTCAAAGTTTGTTCCCTCGCCCTCCTGGTCCTTCTTGTCGTCCTTCCGTGGTCGTTTGATGTTCGTTTTTCCCATCGGTAAGAAAAAGTGACAGGTTGAGAAACACGCTTGATGCGCCACTACAGGTAGTGGATAGCTGCGAAGCTGCACTACGCTGAAAGAGCTACAGGAGTTGCACTTGATTCGTCAGCGTGGGCGATTATCGGTGAAGTGTAAGCAATGCGAGCAGTAGAGGTTGGATCAGTGTTGTTTGTCGACATTTGTGTCAAGGCAAACGGATCAGGATGGCCGATGTGGAACACTTCAAGAAAGCCTGGATTTGAAGCCGGAGCATGTCCCGGTCTGTACATACTCCCATTTCTCACCGGGCCATTCTTTGAGGGCAAGGATTTGAGCCCTTTCTTCTCTTACGCAGAGGTACTTTTCGATCATTTCGGTTTACTGCCCGCTAATTCTGCTTTGTACGCAGATTGTTGTCAAGGTGAAGGATGTCCCAGATAATCACTATCACGTTCCTTTTATCATTAATCCCTACTCAAACTCCACCTGCCGGGATACATAGCTGAATGGGCGACAACTTGCTGAACTCGATGCATCAGACTATGGATTTACCACTTTGTTGAAAATTCTCAATTACTCGCGACTTGTATTATATGAGGCACTCCCAAATGTTCCCTTGTAAATGCAAATCAAACTGCCAATGACTTCTTGCGAGCAGTCACCCGAAATGCTTGAATGTACACCTGGTTTTCAGCACAAGCGTCAAAGTACTCCTCCACAAACTTTCTGTAACCCTCCTCGGTCGGAAGAGGCTGGCCAGGTGGGTTGACCGACGGCGCGAACACGTGCATCAGCGTCATTTGAGATAAGGTCATATGTTCTCGACAATGTTTGCCAAGGTCGCCGTCCCACCCGATAGGAATGTTTCTTCGAATCACCTGGATATCAGTGTAGCATCCTGTCGCTTCGATATAATCAGCAAATTTGGTAGCTTGTTTAAAACTGTAAGGGCATTTGGACAGCAGGCATCCTAGAGTAAACGAGAACATACCGACCGACAAGTTCACTCCTCCAGAGCACATCTGAGCGTACAAACGGCCGATAAAGTCCGCAACTATTCCTCTAGAGGCGTTTGGTGGTATAGGGTTTGTCTGCAACGGTTTATAAAGTCAATTCCTAAACACCTTAGTTCTTGCCTCCACTCCCCACCTCAATAATGTCAATGTAGCCTCCCGGCTTCAATATTCGAGTAAGCTCGCGGAATGCCTGTGGAAGCTCGGCTTCTTGTGTTACATAGAGATTTGCTTGTTCATGCACTGTGGGTAGGTCAATAAGTAAAATCACAACGATGACCATTCTCGCTCACGTACCATAATCGAACGTATTGTCCTCGACTGCACAGACGTAATAGATGTAAGTATCAAGGACAAATGTAGGTGCCTATTTTGCACTGACATGGAATCGTTGTCAGTGCATCACAATCTACGATAGTCGTCCTTTTCGCCCCGCGAACAAGCTGGGCATCGGGCCAAACGCCGAATCCCAGATCCTTAAACATTTTCGATCAATTCAAATTGACCTCCAAAAACGCATTGTCGAGCACCAAACTAACCAATCCAAAGTACTGCGACGCCGGAAAATCCCTCTGCATTTCAGCAAGCCATGTACCAGAGGATGCGCTGCATGCAATAAAAATGCTCATTAATATATTCGCGGGAACGAGCAAATTGCTTATTGGTAGCATACGCTGCATCAAGCACTTTTATTCCCGAGGCGAGTGCATCCGCAGATATTCCCATGAAATTGGTCTGGAACACCTTTTTGAGAATGTAGTGCTGGCTGACTTGCAGCTGGGAGCCCGTGGTAACCTCATTCGCCTAGCTCAAAACGATAAGCGCCTTTCACAATTTCCAGAAAAAATTCTTCGATGAGCCTCACTATCAGAGGGTTGGAGTATCGAAGAAGAGGATCAGCTCTATGTCCAGAATCGTCCGGAGAAAATGATGGTCTAGTCGGCGAAGGGAAGCTGGGAGATTCAGACGGTGCCTTGCGTGAGTTTGGATGTTTTCGGAATCGTGTAGAGAGCTGGTTGCCCATCTGTGCGCAGAGGAGGCACGGTCCAGGAGCAGGTGAAAGCCCTTAAACAATCCAAAAGTGCCGATAATAGTTACTGGTATTCCCCCATCAACGATGAAAATTTTCAGCCCCGCCCCACGCACACTGCCCACTTTGGATTGATAAATTTCGAAGGAGCTGTGCTTGACGTCAAGGCGCGGCAAACCAAGCAATCAGGTGCTTGTGAAGCATGGAGATATTTGGAAACGTAGCTAAAATATGGTTGCTCACCTACTGAAGTTGAGCCAAAGGAAACAAACCGGTGGGCACCTGCAAAATCCCCGGCCCAGGTTCCGATCAAGATTATTAATACTGAGCCCCGGATTGCGTAGAACTTCTGTTCCTTTCCAAAAAAAACTCCCACCAAAGCATCCCACCGGACGGGAGGAATGGTGCAACCAAACTTCAGATTCAAGTTCTATTTGAAAAGTCCCTATTCAGCAGAAAGCAAGATGATGATGTCAATACAAATTTTGTCAGAATCATGAGTTTAGAAGAAGGGGTTCGAAAAAAAGGGCTCCCATTCGCTCAGGTATTCTTCTTGCGGGCAGTGATTCGGTACTAAACATCAAAAAGGTCAGTTGATTCACGACAGTAACACTTTTTTTCACCCACTATCTGGCAATACGACTCTGCGGCAGCGCAGGCGTTGAAGAACTCTTCGCAGAATTTTTGGTATTCTGCTACGGTCGGTGGAGCCCCGCTTGCAGTTTTCACCGAAGGACCCAGAAGCGGCATGAGTGACATGTATGATTGTAACATGTGAATTCTACAAAGCCTTCCGATTTCCCCATCCCAACCAATTGGAATGGTGCGTCGAATCAGTTCAATGTCGGTAAAACTTCCCGTCGCTTCCACGTAATCTCCAAGCTTGTTTGCTGAAGCAATGATCAGATTTTGTAGAGACCATAACTCTGCAACAAACCGATCACTAGGTTGACTCCTGATGCGGCAATGTGAGCAAATGAGTGACGTAAAAACTCGGATGCTTCACTCGCGGTTGGGGCAAACAATGGAACCGGATCCACCTGATTGAAAATTAACTCGAATTCGTCCAATCATGAATGAACATACTTCCACGATATCAATGTATCCACCAGGTTTCAAAACCCTCGTTAACTCGCTAATGGCTTGTGGCCAGTCAGTTTCAGGCGTGACGAAAAGATTGGTCTGCTCGTGCACTGGTTGTTTTGATCAATAAGGCACAGCGGGTTAAAAGTGAACATACCATAATCGAAAGTGTTATCCGTGACTTTTCACATCAGATGTCAGAAATGAACCATCACCAGATTGCGTAGTTATATAGATACGTACATGGAATGCTAGTCAATGAGTTACATTCGTACATCCTTTTTCTCTTATGCATGAGCTGCATATCCGTCCATATACTGAACGATAAGTCCTGAAATGGTAGACTTCGTTACTCCAGTTAAGTGGTATGCGCTTAATGTACCAGTCCATAGAACTTTGAGGCAGGGAACTCTTGTTCCATTTCGGCAAGCCAAGTTCCTGTCAACACGCTGAAGTCCATGTTAATCTTTGCACAATGGCGACTCGATAGACTGGAGCTACCCTGCATCAAGCACGTTGATCCCGGTGGACAGCAAGTTACGAGAGACGCCCATAAAGTTCGTTGGGAACTTTGTCTTGATAAGGTAATACTGCTGGAGTGCCTGTCTGGAACCGTTGGAAACATCACTGCTCTGCAGAGCATAAAGGCCTCAGATCAATGAAGCATACCCAGTATGTTAAGTTACCGTCGCTGGGCTGAAGAACCGCTGCATCTGCTCGGGTACTCGAGAGGAGGATGACTGGTGTTTCATGTGCGAATTCAACGTGGATTGGGAGGTAGACGTTCTTATTGAACCGCTCTCGGAGTTTGGTTGAACAGGAGCAGGCGCATGCACTTCCCGTCGTTTGGAAGCCAGATTTCCCATCTCAGCGAATGCAGAGAACCCGTGGCTGGACCACCCACATTGCCGCGAAATTTAGTGTGTCTGTTGCAACCGCGGTTGATTGGTTCGAACACAGATGATTTGCCGCTCACATGACACTCCGAGCGAGCCGGTCATTGCCATCGAGAGTCCTTGCTCTGGAGTTTGGGAGAAACGAGGCATGATCTTTCTAAAAAAGTGATAACCCCTACGCGTACACTGCCCAATTATCGAGCGAGGTGAGTCCAAGGAACAGTTCAGTGTTGACAAAAAGCGTTGTTTTCAGGACCTTCTAATTTCTTCGATGGCCGACTGTGGTTGAGCGGGGCTACGGGAAACGAGAGAGACTTTGGCATTTTTATTCAGAAACCGCTTACACGGTTTATCAGCCCGATACCTGTGGTATTCCAGTCACACGGCGACCTGAGAAAGTTTATTAAGGAGAATATAAGAAAGGAATGAGTGGTGTCTCTTACCTTGTCTGACAGATCGGGAGTTTTGTCAAAGGTGAAACTAAATTTCTTCTCCCAGCGAACAGGTGTTATGCTGTGGAGTGGGATATAATGCTTGATACGCCCGATCTCTCTCTAAGAGTGCACGCATAGCTCGATAGCTTGACAGCGTGCCACGTTTGGAATTCAGTCAATGATTGATTACAGGCAAACAGCGTACAGTTTCGATGGGGATAGATATAATAAAAACGCAAGAAAAATCTAGAATATATGGGAAATCATAAATTGCAGCAGAAAGCTTACGCCAAAAACATGTGCCCATGGCGACAGCATTTTGATAGATAACGCACTACCGGAGGAAGCAGTAGACCCGGCCCATTGCGTACTTTCAACACCTTTTTTAACTGTGATGACCGCGTCACCGCCCTGTGCCCATCCGTTCACCTCCCAGTTTGCAACAGGTGGTGAAAGGCCAGCAATATCCTTGATCCAGCCCACTACCGTGCCAATTACGATCGTAGCCCATAGATCCACACCTTCTGGCGAGCCGCTGAAGCTTTGCGGCGGGAGATTGAGGACGTGGTTCGCGCCAGTGATTGTCGCTCGCCAGGTTTTAGCCTTTCCGTCTCTACGGGCCTGGTCCAGATCCGTGACGCTGGTGAGTGTGTCCTCACTCCCTATAACAAAGAGCACCTTTGCATCGGGTTTGATCGAAAGCACCAGCTGCCTCCGATCAGCGATACCGGTTTCATCCGTTGCGTCGTTGCCGATCATTGGATAAGCCAAGCAGCCTCCGATTCCGCCACTTGCCATCATCTGAGCAACGACGCGGGAGCCGAGCGACCGGCCGACGGGGATGTAAGTTGTCGCGCTCACTTTGGTTTTAAGGAACTCGAGAGCGGCGAATGCCTGCTGAGCTCTCGAGGGGATATCTCCGCGTAGAAGCATGTCAAATCGGAGCACGGGCACGCCATGTTGAGCTGTAAGATGTTCTGCGAGAGGCTGCACATTGTACGAGTCCATGTCGCCGTCCGCTCCATGAATGAGAAGCACGGCGTACGAGTACGGACCATTTACTCCATTTGCGGTGGTGAGTTTCGACAGAAGCGTGGTTGAGCCCCCGTTGTCCGAGTAGGGAATGGTGAAACTTTGGGTAGTAATGTTCTTGAATGCACAGTTGACGGTTGTGACAAAGATCAGGATATTGAGCAGCAGTGCCGTGGTGAACTGGCGGATGACAGACATCTTTGGTACTGGAATGGTTGGCGTACCCAGATATAACTGAGCGGAGGAGTTTCCAACGGAAACTTCGTGTGGAGGGCGCCGCAGCGCTGAGTTTCGCAAATGATGCCAAGCGATTGTAAATTAGACACAAATTTTGAGTTTGGCCCTGTTCCAAGAATACTCGCACGACGATGATCTTGATGTTGCACAGCAACCTAACGTGTGCGACACCACTGGGGCAGTCCATTGAAGTGAGGCGATCGGAAGAGCGTTCTCGTACGTACTTCAACAGAGGTTCAAAGTGCCAATGTGAGGATTAGTTTCGGTTAACCGGAAATCGGGAATTCTGCAGACAGAAGTAAAATTTCTATCGCCACAACTTGCCACCAATCATTTTGCACGGGATGAAGAGGTTAAGTGATGGCAGAACAACTGAAAGCATGGACTTTTATACTCTGTTGGTTGGCCCCTCCACATTGACGGAACATTGGGACAAGCTTTTGCCCTTTAGTGAACTATCCCTTGCATTTTCTGCAGCCGCCCGCACTTTTAACAAGACAAATCAAGGGATTCATCAGAATCTTTCGCTGGGCCAAGGATTGTGGACGTCAACATGAAATCAGTGTCTTCTCTGTAGATCAAGGATGGCATTAATGTGGTGGTTTGTTTGGGAATGTTCCAAATATCCAAATTGCGTTGTATCCAAATGTGGTTGCGAGTCAGCAACGATGCTTAAATCATGTTGCCTCCTTTGGAGTTTACCAAGTGACTTACTTTGGAGGCAAAGTGTACGCTTTTCGTTCATGAATAAATACAGTTGGTCGCTCATTCAGAGCTCCTGCAATAATCCCCCACAACATCCCCAATTCTTTTCTACATTACATCGTCGATGTGGTGTTGCCAGAACATTACATCGGAATAGCTTCACTGGTCATCAACGTCCATCACGACATCCTCGTCCTCGGGATCGTCCTCGTCTTCAGCAGGCAGAGGTGCAGCATCGTACGTGAGCTTGACCCCGCGCGTCCGACGCTCGATGATGGCCCTAGGATCGATCTCGGCCATGTCGTCCTCTATAAATTAATACAGAGGGTCAGGATCAAAAGTCTAGAAATTTTGGAAAAGTCAACATACCTTCGTCGTCAACTGCCTGCTCCAGCTCCATCTACATCATCAACCAAAGCAGGAGACTCGTTTAGATTGGGAACGAAAGGGAGGATTATGATGGTCTCACCTCCTCAGCTTCTGTGTCCTCCTCCTCATCCTCGTCCACATCTATTCGGGCTCCGTTAGAATCGAACGGAAACGAGAAGGTGGCTTCAGAATACCTTCAACTCCACCGTTGTCCATCTCAGCAGCGACCGCAACGCCTTCTGTAGAGTCCACCATCACGTCGTGGTGCAGTGTGGTTGTTGTTGAAGAAGAGACCTCATCTGACTTTGTCTTTGCCGTGACCATCGTACTGCGTAGAAAAAGAATTATGGGATCACAGTCAGAAAGTCACATCTTGGAAGTAAAGGTGCAGGTTCAGACTTTACCTGTCCTCGCCAAGGACGATCTTCGCCTCAGCGTGGACTTGTGGCTCGAGTTCAGTGGTCATGTTGTTAGTGAGGAGGACTTTTGAATCGAATGGAGCAATCGAGAGAGTGGGCTTGCCGGCGGAAGGCGGGCTTTTATATTTGGGAGGGAGGCCAGTACGTCTCGTGCAATAATGTCCAAATCAGGAATGTTTCTTGCCAATTTGGTTCTGGATCACGGACGCCAAATCTATATTATTTCGTCGAGTCTAAGGAAATAAAAACGCCCTCCAAACTAACGGCGAAATGAAAACAAAAAAGCAACGACTACGCGCTTTTTCGGATGTCAAATACTGAAAGAGACCTGCTCTCGGCAAAGGGCACAAACACCAACCTTAAAAAGTTCTGGAACAATGAGAGCTGTACCTCGCAAACACCAAAGGAAACAAATGCAGAATGGGATCAATGCGATGGGAAGAAAAAAATTCAACACGAAGAGGCCGGCCGAGTGTTAAAACTCGCAAATGGGGTCAAAACAAACCAAACAAAACAAATCTATCGCAAGAGCAGAAGATTGGGCGAGCACCCTCGCGAGTTATCCCGGAAAAACAACAGCAGGCGGTTATACCTCCTTGGCCTCAGTGACGACGGGCGTTTTCGGTTCCGGCTTCTTTGTCGCAACTTCGGTCCAGAACTCGAGAACCTGCGGGTACGTCGGGTTCTCGACTTCAAGGTTCAGAACACCAGGAAGGACTTTGCCCTCGCCAACCGCAGCAAGTGCACCAATGCTGGGCCTGCGTTTCAGCTTCTCCAGCAGCTCCGCGTCTTGTTGTGCCTCTTCGATCTCTGCTTTGCGCGCTTTGACGCTTCCGGATCTGTACAGTTGTGCGCCCGTGGTGGTAGCGGACTTCGACGAGCGGTTCTGCGCCTTGAAGTCATTACTGGGGATGGAAAGTGGCTGTACTGCACTGGGGGCAGCGCGACGCCGCGGTGAGCTGACGGATTTGCTGCGATGGAGGGTGCGGCTTAAGGTTGCTCGTGGCTCGATGACCTCTTCCTCGGCTATCACAACAACTTCGTCGTCCTTGGTGCGTTGGGAAGAAGCTTGTTCGACGGCTTCGTTCGAAGGAACTTGAGAGATTGTCAGGTCTTGTTGAGATTCGGTTGGTTGAGCGTCTTGCTGAACAGTAGCGTAGACCACCTCGACAGCAACTTCCTCAGTTTGCTCCACAACCGTAGCCACGTCAGTCTCGTTCTCGGCAATCGAACTGTGCTCAACAACAGCGCTGACGTCATTCGTCCCCTCCTCAACACAAGTCATCTGACCCACGTCAACGGCCTTTTGGACAACTTCCTCAAACACGCCCACTTTAGCATCAACTGGCACCGGCTCAATGGACTGCTCGCTGTCGACCAACGCCTCAGGTGAACCAATACGCTCTTCCACGACCCTCTCTGTTTCAACGAAGTTTGTGACATCCACCTCTCGACTATCTGTCCCAACGTCAACAGCAGAAACCTCGTTGCTCGCTGCACTCTTCACCTCCGAGCCAGTCTCAACTCCGACTTCCTGCGTCTGAACACCTTCAGTCCCTACCTCTTTAGTCTCCCACCGTTCCGTCTGCAATCCAGCTTCTTCCTTATCCAATCCGCTACACACTTCGCCGACCGCCACATCATCAGTCTGGACCTCAATCTCGCAACGCTGCACCCCTTCCGTCGCAACTTCCTGCGTTTCCAAACCATCGCTCTGCACTTCAACCTCCGCAGTCTCAACTCCAACTCCGAATTCTCCAACTTCAACCGCGTCAGTCTGGATCTCGAAATCTGCCTTGTCCACTCCAACACCAATCTCCTCGAATCCTTCCATCGGATCCGTCTGACTTGCAGTGTTGTACGCTTGTCGTGGCACCGGCTCAGTTCCAACTCCAATCTCCGCAATCTGGAACCCGACAAACTGACCCATGGCGTCATAAACAGCATTGTACTGCCTGTCCGTCACAAACCCGCTCCCAGGCGGCGCTTCCTCGATCGGCGTCGTGCTAGCCTCGTCCCACTCCTTCTCATCTTCTTCAACAATCGTTTCATTGATTCTTGCCACCATAATCTGGCCCGTTGCAGCATCAAAGTACCCCTGGTACCCAGCAGCTCCCATCACCCCTGCAACGGCGTTCATCGCGGGCGGTGTCGGCGGGGCAGGCTCGGTCTCATGTCCGGTTCCGATCCTCACGACCTCGCTGTCCGGACACACGATCTGAAGCATCCCATCCCGTCCGCGCACGAACGAAATCCGCGCGTTGGGCATAACGGTCGCAAGGATGCGCGCTTTCACAGACTCGTCGACCGAATGCGTGCTAATCACGCTGGGCGTCGCTTTGCGCAGAATCTGGCGTTCTCGCCTCTGCGCAGCGATGCTCTTGTGAGGTTCGGGGTTGCGCATCTCCATGAGCTCGAGGGCGGCGTTCGCACGCGCACGTGTGGAGGAGATTGAGTCGATGCCAACCTCCGGCGTTGCGACACCCGTCGCGAGGCGAGTGGTGTAGTCTACACCAGTACTTGTAGTGCCTTTTGGCGCAGGTGGACGCTGCACGAGAGCGGATTTGGGCATTGGGGGTCCAGCGACTGGTTGCTGACCAAAGTCTGGGCCTTGCTTAATGTCGGTTAACGAGCGAGTACCTTTCAAGAACGGACCACGCTTGGAGCTGTTGCTGTCGGTTGATTTGCGAGGGGCGACTGGTGGGAAGTTACCGGGGTTTCCATTCGTAACGGGTTGCCCTGATTTTCCGAATCCGAATGGAGACCAACTGGAGTCACGACGGAGTTCAGGAGTGGTTGCACGCGGTGGAGAAGATGTGGAGGAGCGGTGAGCATATTCTGGTGGGGGGAATTGCTGGGGACCGGCAGACGGGTTGAAGAATGCTGCCGGTACACCTGGTGCACGCGGAGGAAGGTCATCTGAAGTAACCCCCTGCTTCGGGGGAGTTGGGGGAGTTGACGGAGCTGAAATCACTGGTGTTGGGAAAGGAGCGGGAACGGGAGCTTGCCCCTGAACAGGCGCTGATTGTTGGCGAAGCCGAAGCTGATCCTGCTGCTGGTGCTGCATCATCAACTGTCGCTGTTGCTCCGCTTGTTGTTGCATCTGGCGTTGCCTCTGCTGTTCCTGCTCCATCGTCAACTGACGCTGTCTTTCCTGCTCTTGGAGCTGACGCTGCCTCTCCTGTTCTTGCTGCGTTTGCTTTTGGCGTTGTTTTTCCTGCTCCTCTTGAATCTGGAGCCGACGCTGTGTCTCCTGCTCCTGGTCCTGCAACTGAATTTGGCGCTGCCTCTCCTGTGCTTGTTGAATTTGCAACTGCCACTGACGATGTCTCTCCTGCTCCTGTTGTATCTTGAGCTGACGCTGCCTCTCCTGTTCTTGCTGCATTTGCAGTTCGCGTTGCTTTTCCTGCTCCTCTTGAATCTGGAGCTGACGCTGCCTCTCATGCTCCTGGTCCTGCAACTGAATTTGGCGCTGCCTCTCCTGCGCCTGTTGAATTTGCAACTGCCGCTGACGTTCATGCTCAATCGCACGTCGCTGCTGTTGTTGCTCCATCTGCGCCCTTCGTTCTTGCTCTATTTGAGCTCGTCGTTGCTCTTGCATTTGCTGTTGCTGCAACAAAAGCTGTCGTTGCTGGTCTTGCCGACGAGGTGGATCAGGCAAAGAACTACGCTTCACTGACCCATCTTCTTTCACTCGGCTTACGGCGGGTAATCCTGAATTTGTTCTCGATTGCGGTAGCGACTTTTCAATTCCCTTGTCCAATGGAGGAGGAATCTTATTTGTGAGCTGTGTAGGTGAATTATTGACTGGATCCGAAGCAATTCGCGAATGTGATTGAGTCTGATTGGGTAAAGAGAATAAACATAGTTAAGGAAATGACTTTTTAATGCAATGATGAAATAATTACGTTTGAAAAGATCAATTTTGAGTTGTCGCTGGATCCAAAGTCGGTAAAAGTTTTGTCGAACAACGCAGCCCACTCCTCACGTAGAGCTGGATCAAAATCGCCGCTCGCGGAGCGACGAGACGACGAGGCAGCAGGAGGAGAAGCAGTGAGCAATGGCGGAGACTTGGGAGGAGGTGCTTGGGAGGGTTGGGACGGAGTTGTACTCGGGTTCGCGGAAGCGGAGCGCTTTGACTTCATGAAGCCCCATTTCGAGGACTGCTGCTGTTGTTGTTGTTGGTCGTTGTTGATCATTTCGAATGATAGACAAGAAGCGAGAAACGAGTGAGCGGAAGTGTTGAGTCCACACACGCCAGCCGACGCACAGTCCGAGGTTCCTCAGGCTGAAAGTTGACGTGTTGTGTTGGTGTGACGCCACCGGCAGTCTTGGTGAAACCAACACTGAGCCACAGAACGAAAGGAAAATAGAAAATACAAATACAGAAATAAGTGTGGGGTGCACTGAGGTTGTGGTTGGGCTTGACTGCTGTGTTGCGGGTTTGATTGCTGGTGCACGCCCTGCAACGTGGCAGCAATTACAGTCATGGCAACTGTACCGCTATTTTCATGTAATATCAAGATTCACATTTCAAACTTCTTCATTGCAATGTGAATCATGAAATGCAGCTCTGCAGATTGCCCATCGATCTGTTTCACTTTCGCTTTTGCACGTCTCACCACCATGGCATGTATTTGCACATGATGAATTGCGTGCAACACCAGATAACGCACGGAAGTATTTATGTGCAGGGTGCAGTTCCGATTCTATTCCATTCTGTTTCAATTCCCGGCCTCTTCCGCCCTATCTCTTCCGACAGTGCTCCATCCTCCTTCGCTTCCGGCTCCGAATTCCCGAAATTTCGTCTCTCACGAAACGTTTTTTGTGCGGTGCACACGTGACTATCGCGATCGCGGGGAGATAAACGCGTGGATCAAAACCTGATTCACTAGACGTCATGCATCTCTTGCAGGGAGGCTCGCCGCAGGTACGCTTGTGGAAGACATAGTTTTGCCTCGGATTACCTCTGTGCACGTTTTGGCAATGCTATGGCATACACTTAAAGGCGTTCGTCCATGGACTTGAAATCTGACTTCTCCTTTTTGATGACAGTTGAGCATCCACACTCTTCCGACCAAAACGTCCTATGTTGAGGGCATTCCAGGAATACATGCTGA
Source organism: Cladochytrium replicatum (assembly GCA_025526935.1). NCBI lineage: Eukaryota > Fungi > Chytridiomycota > Chytridiomycetes > Cladochytriales > Cladochytriaceae > Cladochytrium > Cladochytrium replicatum. The sequence continues at coordinate 154,670 of JAHLKD010000042.1, read as the reverse complement.
CCCAAAGATTGTCGGTATCGTTCGCGTCAACCAACCCTCCAACAACCATGGCACAACCTCCACATCCTACACGATTCGCATTACTCTCCGAGCAACCATGAAGGTCTACGTCGACTCGACCAAGATAACTCAACCTCTTCTCCGCCTTTCCAAGGACCTCGGCGTGTGTGACTTGAATCAGGCATCCACATGGCTTCCTTTCGAGTTTGGCTTACCCGTCGATAAGGCCTCGTTCGGCGAAACCGGGGCCCTGGGCGGCTTGCACATCGACCCGCAATCTATTTCATCTGCGACAGAGTCATTGAGAGCCGCGAGCATATCGGAGGCTCCCTCTGTTCGTGGTGGTTTCGACTCTGAGGATCACGAAGGTGGCTCACGGACTCAGCGCGAAGCATCCAGCGCTCCACACTATACGTCGGCTCAACAGTCTGAAAACCCGGCGGCGGCCCGTTCAGCGCGTTTCTTCTTTGCTGGCGATGATTCTGCAGATTCTGATGACGAAGACGGGGAGAGTCCTGATGCGCCGGAAGCGCTAGCCCAGTCTGACGCAGAGGCTGCGCGTTTGCTTGCCGGTGAATCACCGAGTGGCGATTTTGCTCACTCCGATCCTACCAACTTGGCTGCGCGCATCGGCACGGGAATCCAGTTCACAGACCTTGCTGGGTCCGCACCCCCCAGCTGCTCTCTAAAACAAATCGAAACAACCAGCCCAAATATGCTCGAAAAGTGGTACAACGGCACGATTCACTATAAAATAACGGCAGAACTCTTCAAGTCATCTTCGAAAGGAGCGAGCCAATCGGGGTTGGATCAACAACACAAACCGGTTGCATCGAGCAAGATCACATTGGAGCGAGTGCCGTTCTGTGATCAGCAGACTTTGTTGCGCCAGGTCGGTGTACTTCCGTCATCGATCTCTCTTGAGCCGATCGATCCGAACCACCAATTTTCCGACCACACCCGTATACCCCCTCTCCGCATCAGCGTTCCCAAAAGAGTGGTCGGCCCTGGCGAGCCAGTTCATTTCGAGGTGTCTATGGGACCGTACCCAGCTCATGGAAGCTCTGACCATGCGTTCGCGCGACCTACACATGTGTTTGCCACTCTTAAAGGTAACATTCAACAACGTCAAGCATGTACCCATTCACTAACGCGTATAATTTCACAGAGCTACATGACACGGATATCGTGGCCAGCGATCTTCACGACCATCGGTTCGCCATTGTCAAAAACACAAACCTTCCGTCTGCACCCCTCTTCGATGCACTGTACGCACTTAGCCCCAAGAAGACCGGCCCAAAACGATACACTTCCAACGGGATGAGCGAGCTCGATTCGTGCAGAGCTCTATCGCAGCACCTGCAACAGACCATCGATGAGAGGTTGAACCATATTGCCGGCCACGCAAAACGATCGGGCTCGAGCAGCAGTCTGGAACGACTTGGTCGATCTTTGAAGGCCAGGAATCCTGCTGATGTTGTTAGAAGCTTGAACGCGGAACAAAGCGGCTCTTCGTCATCGTCATCCTCATCCCCGAACCAACCGCTGTCCGCGGAGCACTCTGATGAAGACGATGCTTTCGAGAACGTCGAATCCCACATTAACCGCGCACTGGGGGAAGTATCCCACGACCCCGCATTAAGCGCAGCCTTCCCTCCGACCATGTCTCCCGTCCTCTCCCACGACACCCTCGTCGGAGCCGACCCCCTCCACCCTCATCGGCCCGGCTTCGACACCGAGCGTCTCACAACCCTCCGTCGCTCCGCTCAATCCTCCGGCACATCCCTCTCCTCAACCTACGCCTCGGCGGAGCGCATCGCCTCCGCCCTCTCAGCTCCCCAAACACCTCAGCAGCGCACCACAAGCTCCTCGACCCTCTACAACCGCACCACGAACTCCCCATCGCACTCGCAAACCATCACGAGAGTCGAATCCAACCGCCGCATCACAACCACAAACCTCACCTCCCCGACCTCGGGCATCCTCTCCACCCACACAACCACAACCCGTTTCACCGACCCGCGACGCACACTCTCCCACAACGACCTCCCAGCTGAACACTCTCCGCCTCTGCCCCTCACGTCGGGCGTGTCGTGGCACACCTGCACGACCGACGGCGACACCTCTACTGAACGGTGGCGGGGTCTCCTGATCCTGCCGAGCTTTGTCAACCCGACGGGAGACTGGAACCCCATGATCATACCAACGTCCGCGGACGACACCACGCCGAACCACGCGTCCATCTCGGTCCGACACGTCCTGCGCTTCGTGGTGCACTTTGACAATCGGAGACAGGTCCGTGTCGATGTGCCACTGCACGTCTCGAGCTTGACCCACGAGTCGGCGCTGCGTGCAGCAGAGGAGATTGTCGGCGCGCTGCCGAGCGACGTGGTGGGGTCTGATGGTGGAGCGAGGCGGAGGTCGAGGCTGGTGGAAATCATTGCGAGGAGAGAGCGGGAAGAGCGCGCTAGGGAAAGAGAGTTTGCGGAATATCCGAGCTGGTTCGGGAAGGAGTAATGGATAGCTTTTTTCTAGGTTGCCCCTTTATTTGCCAGATGTACCATTTTTGATTTCACTTGGTTCCTTTTTTTTGTTTCTTCCTTCTCTTTATGTTCACCAGCAGCGACACAAATCTTCCTAATTTCCCTATTGATTCCCCAAAAAAACAACAAATTCTTACACACGAAGTCCATTTTTGTTTTGCTTCTATGCCGCGCATTTTAGAATTCGCTCCTGCCCAAACTAATGTTGTAGTCTGATCCTCGTCCGTCGATAGCTGCTCTATATTGTCACAGTAGTTTCCCCAGTATCACTAGTAATAGCTTGTTTACAGTACTGCCAGATATCAGACTTAAATTTTGGTATTGCAGGGCTTATGAGTTTGTTCATTACAGCTCTATAAAATCTATGATCACATCTTCAGTATGTCTACTTACCGTAATCTGAATAGACTGGCTTCTATCATTATTTGGGTCTAAACTATATAAGAGGTTTCTCACAGATTGAGGGCGAGGACTTCAACGAAGTCTATTCTCCAGTTCTTTCAAGACATATAGAACTCCAGTGATTACCTTCCATGTAACTCGACCTTTCTCAAAACAACCGGAAGTTATAATAATGTCAGGAGCGATTTCACCAAACATGTGTCGGGTCATACTGGACATAATAACGTTAAGTTTGCCCAGATCTTGGATATGCCTAAAAAATCTTGCTTTTTGGGCAATCACAACACGGGCTTGAAACAGAGAATCGGACGATGAAAATCCACAATCGGTCCAAAACTCCCAACGAAGAACAGTTGTCCTTCATCTGCTGATACTCTCACATACACCGACTATATGAAGGATATTGATTTCACACATTACTATGGTTAATCTGGAGGATCAAGAAAGTATCTCCAGAAACAAATTCATCAAAGTTTCCCGTTCACCCTCAGCAGCAGAACTTCCCGATCGACCGCCCCGCTTTTCTTCCACCCCTGTCGAGCGATTTTCTCTCGATCTTGCCTCTCCCATTCCCGATGATGCGCTTTTCGACTCCAATCAAACGCCTCGCCGCTCCACTCCATTCATCTCCAGCCAGTTGGCTTTCCACCAGTCCAATGACTCCATCGCCGCCTGCCACCTTGCACCATCCATCGCTTCAGTGGTGTACTTTAATGGAACTCCACTCGATTTCCACCATTCCAGTACGTCCACATTCCCATTCCTTGTTGAATGATCTATGGCTGCTTCCAAGTAATTCAGCATCAATGCGCTGGACTTCCACCACTCGAGGGTCTGCACCTCCTGAAACGCACTCGCATAGTCGATCGCGCTGTTAACATATTTCAGCTCAAGGCTGCTGTTTTTCCACTAATCCAGTACAGTTATCCTCCCCAAGAAACTTGCGAAGTTGATGGCACCTTCCGTGTACTTAAGCTCGAGTCCGCTAAACTTCCACCACTTGAGAACTTCAGGAAGTTGAAGTCGCTGGCGGTGTTCATGGCCATTTCGGTGTCCTTCACCTCGTGGCCACTGGTCTTCCACCACCGGAGTATATGTACGTTCCCGTATCTACACGCCTCCTCTACCCGAATTCACAGTACTCTAACCGAAATCCACTCAAGAACCACCATTCAAATACGTCGACGTGTACCATTCTCGTCGCCCAGTCGACCACCAAGGATGGGTTACACTTGAACTCCAGCCCGCTACACTTCCACCACTCGAGAACTTTCACATGTCCGCCCTGGAAGTCTTCATTCGTCATGCTCTTTCTGATTCTACCCCAGATCTCCGAAATGAGCAGAAACGGCAAATGGTTGTTTTGATGAGTACTTGAGATGTCGCACGACTGCCGCAACAGATCGCCACGCCCGTAATTATGAGACAATTTTTGTTGTCATGAGTAATGCTTGGAAGAGAATTCTCATCGGGAGCACTAAGTTTCTGGATCCTCTCATGGAGCGATTGATGCTCACATGATCCAGTTGGACCGGTCTTCTGGAGCGCTGTTGGAGAACGTGACACGGAATTCCTGCCGAAGATCCCGACATAAGAAGGACTTTCCTTTCGACCCCATTAGGTAAGGTTTCCGTCCTCAATCTTCAGGGATATTTTCTCCCACCAAGTGCTTCAAGTTGTCCACATGTAACAACAGACTGTTATACAGAGTAAACGTGCACTTCCAGCATTTCGTTTTCGTCCCGCTTCTCCGGTAAAATGCTGTAGGGTTGGCGTTCAGGCTATAAATTCCCACCCGCTAAGCTGGACCCATTTGCAACGAATGCTGGTCGTAAATTTCACCGCATTATTGAAAATGGTTGGCGAAATGTGCTATTCGTTGATGTATTTTCCTCAGAAGAACAAATAGAATCATATTGTATCGGATCAAAATCCAGCTGAAAATGATAAAATGATCCCTGTGAGGGCTGCTCGGCATCCTGAACAAGGTAGGCAATGATTCGGTTCATCGTGCGGAACGCTGGATTCTCCTCCGCATCCAGAATGCTCGTAAGCCCCAAGCAAGCATCATCCGCAATTGCAGAGAGTCTGACTGCTCAGGTCTATTCACATACGAGGACGGCGATGTGTCCGTTCAGATTGGGTTCGTAGAAGACATTATCGGTATAAGTGCGACCTTGGGCACTGGTTTTGTCCATTGCTAGTGTTTTGCGTGAGCGGAGAGTTCCCTTGTTTGCGTTGTCCTTCACACAATCTGTGTTCAAACATCACTCTTAAGTTTTACTTGCTGCATTTCTCATTTGTATTCACAAGGCGACATGAAAATGTCTTGAGTCCGCTACTGAAACTATGGACGAACACTCGATTTTCAGGTAATCTATAGAGAAATGTACCCTTCCTGTCCCACTCACGCCAAATGATTGAGAGCATAAGGCCAGTTCTAAATGGATGGGTCTGCAAGCCAATCTTCCCAAATTGTCCCACTAATGCCTAACGACGGAAACAAAAGGCCAGTTCCTTTCAAAGAGATGGGGTGTTGTACTGAGCATAGTGACAGAGCTACAGTCTGCCTGAATAGTGCTGGTAACTACTAGTTCGTGTAGATAGATAGCAGCATGACAGCCAGGAGACCAGCGTTGGATTGCCCGCAATTCCAGTTCCAAATCCAATTCCAAGTCTCTCACACAGAAAAGCAAAAGATTTTCAGCCCACAGCACTGCCACACCAGCGATAGATCAGCTAAAAACGTGTGACACAGATCTGTTTGGAGATAAGCGGGGAAGATTTTAACTCTTAACGCTTAGAAAAGGGGAACAGGACATCTCTTCGTCACAAACTGAACCCTTGCTACGACTCTCGATATTACGCGCGGTGCGGTCAGCTGTTGTTGCCTTTCCGTGATCGCATCTATCTGTTTCACAACCACTTGAAACATCTCCCGTACCCATCTCTGAACAAGCCTGCATAGCCTTACTTAACACGCCAAACTCCCCCCTTGGATCTGGATCATTCGTCTACATCATGTGCGGAATCTTTGCTGTCTTTGGTTTCAGCGACGACGCGCTGCAGTTCAGAAAACGTGCTGTTGCACTTTCCAAGAAGTATGTGATATCACCGCTTTCCAGTGAATACACTCGGACACGAATCTGACCCAATGTTCAATGAATGGCACAGAGTTCGTCACCGTGGTCCAGATTGGAGCGGTGTGATGGCTTCCGGGAACAACATCCTTTGCCACGAGCGATTAGCGATCGTTGGTGTTGGTAAGCGCTGCATGACCCGATGGAACTGACAAGCTTCAGATTCTGACTCGTTGACTACCAGGATCAGGTGCGCAACCACTGTCTAACGCAGATGACTCTATCATCCTCTCCGTCAACGGTGAAATCTACAACCACGTCCAACTCAAGAAGGATCTCAAGACTCCTTACCCATTTAAAACCGAGTCAGATTGCGAAGTTATCATCCCACTGGTACGAGGCGAAAAGAATTCACAACATTTAAATCCAGTCTCACATTTTTTCGATTGCAGTACGAGCAACATGGGGAAAACATCGCGCTGAAGCTCGACGGCATGTTCGCATTCGTCCTCTATGACCAGAAGAACGACGTCTACCTCGCCGCACGCGACCACATCGGCATCACCACGCTCTACCAAGGTTGGCGAAAATCAGACAACTCTGTCTGGTTCGCATCCGAAATGAAGGCGCTACACGAGGACTGCGACCGCATCATCGCGTTCCCTCCCGGCCACTACTATGTCGGCAAACCCGGAGATCCGAGCTCCGGGCGCATGGTTCAATACTACAACCCCCAATTTTACAGCCATCCGTCCGTGGGATACCCGTCTCTGGACGACGAGCTCAAGGTGCAGACACCAGAAGAAGAGGAGAAGATGTATACGGCGCTCCGGACAACTCTTGAGCAGGCAGTCAAGAAGAGGCTGATGAGTGAAGTGCCGTATGGTGTGTTGCTTTCAGGTGGACTCGACTCCAGTTTGATTGCGTCCATTACGATGAGGATGCGCGACCATCTCGAGAGTCTTTCTGGTGAAGGTGGGCTTTATAGACTAGATTGCGCATGAAAGACAAGTTATTGACCTTGTTTTGGGTCTTCATTTTAGCATCAGCGTCGCCAGTTCACTCCTTCTCGATCGGACTCGAAGGATCCCCAGATCTCAAGGCCGGTGCCCGCGCCGCCGACTTTTTGAAGACAGAGCACCACGAGTTCACCTTCACCATCGACGAGGGTCTCGACGCCATCGCAGACGTGATCTACCACCTCGAGACCTATGACGTAACCACCGTCCGCGCCTCGACGCCCATGTACCTCCTCTCGCGCAAGATCAAGGCCCTGGGAGTCAAGATGGTCCTCTCTGGCGAAGGCAGCGACGAGATTTTTGGGGGGTACCTATACTTCCACGACGCGCCCTCGGCGCAGTCCCTACACCACGAGTGCATCGCACGGATCCAGAACCTGCACACTTCCGACTGTCTGCGCGCCAACAAGGCGACTATGGCCTGGGGCCTCGAAGCCCGTGTGCCGTTCCTCGACAAGGCGTTCCTCGACGTTGCGATGGCGGTCCCCGCGAACCACAAGACGACACGCAAGGCGCCGTACGCCCACCACATGGAAAAGTATGTCATTCGTAAGGCGTTCGATACGCCCGAGAACCCGTACCTCCCTCACGAGATCTTGTGGAGACAGAAGGAGCAGTTCTCGGACGGGGTGGGGTACTCGTGGATCGATAGCTTGAAGGATCATGCGGAGGAAGTGGTCTCGGATGAGGACATGAAAGGCGCGGCGTCGAGGTATCCCAAAGACACGCCGACGACGAAGGAGGCGTATTGGTACAGGACGGTGTTTGAGAAGTATTTCCCGGAACCGGCGTGCTTGGAGAGCGTCGTGAGGTGGATCCCGAGAAAGGACTGGGGTAAGCATTGCTTGGCATGTTTAATGTGGGGACTGATTGATTTCTAATTTTGTAGGCTGTGCCGAAGATCCGTCGGGTCGTGCGCAAAAGGCCCATCTCGCAGCCTACGAGAAAGTGCAGCAGTAAAGAAATGTATTTTTTTGGGAAAGATCAATAATGGTGTAGAATCCTGCAATCTCCAACTGTATTGTATCAGGTTGAATGTTTTGTGACATCAATTGATGTCAATCCACAGACTGCCGGTGAAAGCGATGTTCGTCCATGGACATCAAACTCTTTTGAAGAGATCCTTCAGCTGAACCATATGAAGGCTCACTTACAGAACAAGGGGTGCTGGGAAGCGATTGCTGTTGAGATTGGGTCCTGTGGCACTTTTCGCCGCACGGATCAGTGGTTCATTCCATATTATTGAAGCCAACGGTCTGCAGCTTCTTTAGGAGGACACGAGCAACGAACAGACCACTCAAAAAGTACTACGAATAGCATGGGATGCTGTTGTGGAGCGGTGCGTTTTCTTTCAATTTTAAGTTGCTTTTCGGGACCGGAGATTTTGGCGGTGTATCGCATGGCGAACTATGTGGTGAAGAAATGTTGCCATGCAGCATGTGTTCTCCAACATTAACGCAAACTTTAATCACGTAAGCTCGTTCAGCCATGAGATCTCACCCACCAAGCGAATTCGCACGACTCAGCAAATGGTTGTTGACATCCATTAATGGCGCAGTTGAACTTAGAATGGCCTCTCCCAACCCGCAAAGAACGAAGAGCCTCGAGCTGGCGCACTCGAAGCTGCCGTCTGCGGACCCAACTATCTCAAGACACTTCTCGGTCGGTGGAGAGCGTCCTCACCCACTCAAAGTCCCTGAAACAAAGGTACCACTCCCACTGAAGTAATGCATTCAAATCCCAACCACAATCGCTCATTTAAAATAAGCCAAAGAAGCTTCCTGCTATCGTGGAGAAGTACCCTGCATTGTCATGGCTTGCAAGCGTTGTGCAGCGGGACCCGGTCAAAGCGTTCAAAGCCAAAGAGTACAAAACCATGAAGGTGCTGGGCAATGGGTCGTTTGCGGTCGTGCGAGAGGTGAAGCATGTGCCGTCCGGAGTGCACTATGCGCAGAAGAGGATATCGAAGCAGTTGGTACAGGACAGGAACGCGATGGTCGGGATTAAGGTAAATACGTAGTCACAAATGTTTGAGGCTCATCTGAACGACCCTGTTTTTATCGGTCCATAGCGCGAGATGGAGATACTGAAGCCAGTATGTAGCTCATTTACCTTCAACGATTTCGCACCTGGATTAAGACCTAATCTCTCAGCTTAACAACGGATATGATCATCCGAATATTGTCAACATGTTTGATTGCTACGAAACAGATAAGGACTACGTTCTCGTGTTTGAACTTGCTAGTGGCGGAGAGCTTTTGAAGAGGTTGTCGACTAGAGGAAAGTTTACCGAAATCGATGCCACAAACATTATTTTCTCGCTTCTGGATGCAGTGAATTTCCTCCACATGCACGGGATCGTACATAGGGACATCAAGCCTGCAAACATCTTGTATCTTACCGATAAAGATGATTCGGATATTGTGCTGACGGATTTTGGTGTGTCGAATTTTGTCAAGGAGGGGCAGAAGCTGAAGACGCTCGCCGGTAAGGTGTCGCCGTTTGAGGTTATGAAAGAAGCTTAACATAAGACGTTTGTTTCAGGCACCCCGGCGTTCTCGGCACCGGAAGTGTTTAAGGGGACTGGTCACGGAAAGCCTGCCGATATTTGGAGCGTAGGTTGTGTCGCGTACAACATTCTGGCTGGCGTTGATCCATGGGACTGGTGCACCAACTACGTGCAGATGGTCAACGCCCTCGCCGAGGGCGTGATCCAGTTCCCCGACGTTTACTGGAAACACATATCCCCGCAAGCCGTCGACTTTATCAAGTCCTGCACGAAGATCAACCCCGCCGAGCGTCTGACCGCACAGCAGGCCATGATCCACCCCTGGCTCGTGCGCTTCAACCCGCGGGCCAAAGAACTCGTCCGCATCCTCGGCGAATCCGCGCTCCTGAAACCAAGAAAAACGGCTCCTGATCACGACCTGATCACCTCCGCGTCAGAACTTGCCGCCCTGCCGTCCCCAGCGCTCGCACTCGCCCCGACGTCGAACGAGGCTCCTGCTGCTGGCGTCGCGCTGAGCCCGCTCGGGGTATCGCCCGCACTGCCACCGACGGGATCCAGCACGCCAACAGACTCGGCAAAATCTTCCGGACGGATTTCTATTCCTTCGTCGCCCGAAGCAGCCGTGCGTTGGGAAAGCCGCACGCCTGCGTCACCGTTCGTGCGCGGATCAGCCCCCGGTACACCGTTGCCATTACTGCAGTACACGAAGGCGACGGAGCCGATCGAAACATTGGACGTTAACCAGCTCAGCACACTTGCCGAGGAACCCGATCCACACGAAGACGCTCTGCCAAACCTGGGTAAGTCTATTTTTTAACGAAGATCTATTACCAGTATTGGGCTGATTCTATTGGCGGGCATTTTTTAGCTGTGTCGGTTTGGGATGCTGTGGGATCCGCGATCAAGAACGCTACAGCCGCAGTCGCGCCTGCACTGGTGCCATCGATCACGGGAGGCTACTCGTCTGAATCGGTTCCCAAGTCTCCAAAGTCTCCTAGACCAAAGACGCGACTTGCACCGTCTGCGCTGCTGATGATGCCCGAGGAGAAAGAGGAAGACGATGAGGACGACGCGCGGTTAGGAACGGTTTCGCCGATGCAGCCTGGTTGGGGGACGCATAAGACGATTGCGAACCTTAGACTGGAGAGCAAAGCCGTGAGTTCTTCGACATCGGCAAAGTGAGGTCATGAATCTTTTCTTTGTCACATTTGTTCTTGTTTTTTCTATGATCGATTTGTTTGAATGTCAAAATTTTCGGATTAGATCATGCAGCTGTGTATATTGTCTTCTTGTTTTGTTTCTGTTGCATGTTTCTGTTGTGTATGCTGGAATTGGAGCTTTTGTTCGTTTGAGATTCTGCCCACTCCTAAGTCGCTTCAGAACAGCCAAGCTTGCCACATGAATTCGCGACCTTATGATTGGATGGATTCGCAAATATGGGACAACGAATGATCTCAGAATGTTGTCTTTTTGGACTGCGTTGATTGATGGGGTGTTCAAATTTCCCTTGAGCATAATTCTTCACGGAATGACTGCTGTTTGGGGACCCATTGTCGTAAGTTAAACACGCTGTGGTCAACTCTTCCTGCAACAAAATAAATAGCTTTGTGGACAAACAAGTTAGAGAATTCAACATCCCCGAATGTCTTCAACTGCAACAACCATATTTTGCCCAAGCGAATACCCAATCTCATACGTATCCACACCAGTGAACAACTGTCGTGATCCCAGTCACCCAGTCCTCGCGATACGGTGCATGGTGGATAGGATTTTCGGTTTTCGTAATCTCATCTTTGTGAGCCCCGTATGCGGCTCTTTGGCTCTCCTTATGCTTTCTCCGCAATGTGAACCTGTTCGGAACACTTCCGCTCAAGGTGATTTTTAATCCTAGCGGCTGTTTTGTTTCTCGGCCTTTGATATTCTTTCCGGCTGGATCATTTTCGGCCTCGCTTTCGGCACATCGATGTGGAATCTCGTGTGTTTGGATTCATGGCAATCAAGTTCAGATGATAGATATGCTACACCGGTGCCTTGTGCTGCACACCACGGTCTGAGGAGCTTCATACGGTGACTGTCGTGTTTGCGATCGAAGTTGGAGTGCTGGGGCATTTTTATTATCGGTTTCGTCATCCTAGGTGTTCTTTGTAAGAGATCGGTCAAGTCGGAGCCGTGAGTTTTGATTCGGAAATGAGGAATAAAGTCTTTAACTCATGGAATCTTTAACGACACAATGGAGAAATTCCATCGCAAAATGCACGGCTTGAATCACCCATGCTCCCCGAAATAGTTCAGCTTGCTTCTGATGCTCGCAAAGGATTCTGTTCCAACAATTGAGCACCCGCATTTCCAAAGCGGTCTCTATCATATCAAGAAGAAATTGGTTTCCATCAATCTAATTTGCCCACATGTGACCATACACTTCAACAAATAATATGAACAAGTTAATAGCAACAATAACCACGAATAATTGGTGATATCCTTCGCACATATGAATGTGTATTATTAAGCTATTGCCTCAAAATTTTTCGGTGTCTCACACAGACGTGCTTGCATCACTTTCTGGTTTGCTTTGTCTCGCCCGTTATCACACCTTAAAACACCCTGAGCTCTCCGTTACGGGGTGCACCGCTATGGCATGGCTTTTCATTTTCGCTATCCTGATCCTGACAGTTACCCCTGCATTCTCCGCGTTCACAAACATCACCACTCAATCCTTTACATTCCCATACACAGAAAACAACGCAACAACTCAGCTTTCTGCAAAACTCACAACCGCGAACGGTGTCAATGGGCCGTTCCCCTACGCCATCCTTTTGTTGCACGGTGCAGACGGGGACATGGACTCCAATAACGTCCTACCGCTCGCAGAACACCTTACAGCCATCCACGGGATCCCCGTCCTCCGCTTCAACCAGCTCAGCGGCAAAGTCACGATGCGCGCACTTCAAGCATCCACCGGACTCGCGTTCTTGAAAACCAAGGTGAACGCGCAAGGGTACATCCCCGTCGGTCGATCGCTGGGGTCCCGCGTTGTCGCACAAATGATGGCGAGCGGGGGGATCGGTGTGTGCTTGGCATATCCGATGCTTGGAGACGATGATACGACTGCGAACAGCATCGTGGATCGACGACTTTTGGTCACATCGATACGACCCGACGCGAAAGTCTTGTTTGTGATTGGCAGCGCCGACACGCTTACGAGTCTCTCGGACCTCGACAAGGCTCGTACCGATGGTGGTGCGCAAACTTGGCGAGGCACGATAACAGGCGCGAACCATGCACTCAAACTTCCCGAGGAGAGCTACGTCGGCTCGGCGGAAGGAAACGATCTGTGGGCAACGATCGTGACTGGAGTCCTGGTGGGCTGGATCAAAGATATTGGATTGATGTCGCCGCCCCTGGCGAGCTGGGAGGTGAACGGATGGACACAGGGCGGTGATTGTGTCGTCAACGTCACGAGAGGTTTCGAAACCACAACGTGGGCGGGTTCCACTGTGCTTCCAAGGAAATCGATCAGGTTGCAAAGTTTTGCACCTGGCGCTTCGGCACAGGTTCAGAGGACGCCTGCTTCCGACGAAGGAGATTGGAGGCTGAGAACCGGTGAACGATACCGGCCTGCACAGAGACGGATCCGTCACCAGGGCTATCGCCATGGATGGGCTGCCGATAGGTACTATCGAGGAGATAGAGCTCGCGGTTCTAGTCAAGCGCGAAATCGAGTTGGTGTTGGTCGATACAGAGGCACTGAAGCTCGTCGAGGCCACACCCGTCACTCTCACTACTGGGATGACGACTACTAAAGGGACTCCAAAATCCTTGAGACATCGCTGTTTTCATCTCACATTCCTTGTCTTGACAATCGAGGTTTTCAACCTACGACCAGAGAGTAGCATTTCATTTTCTTAGCATTGGTAAATCAATGAAGCTTGAAAAGAAATTACTTATGCTTTGTTGCCAAAATGTTGCTGTGTGAGCCATACCAGGTTGTCTCCCTTATCACCAAGCCAACTTTCAGGGTTCACACGCTATGTGGTTTTGAAACGCTTGGGACGACCGAAAACACTTCACATTTATTATACAGTGTACATAACATCATCAATAATCTTGCACCTTCGACCAGTCGATCTTAACACCGCGTGTCCTGCGGCCTTGGATAATGGCCGATGTGTCCAGCTGTCCAAGCTCCTCCTCTGCAAGTTTAACATTTTGTAAATAACGGCTCTCGTTGTTCCCATTGCATCTTCTTACTCAGAGTGCTGTCATCGATTCTATCGGATTCAGCTCCAGATTCATACGAATCTTCGTCCGAGTCAGAATCATCTCCGCGCTTCTTCTTGCTTTTGCTCTTCTTTTCCTTTTTTTTGTCTTTAGAGCTCTCTTTCGACTTTGACTTTTTCCTTCTTCGTCGCTCTTCCTCCGAATCCTCCTCCGACTCCCCTGTGATTGGTGAGATTTTGGTTCAGCTAATCACCTGCTTCCAATCGTACAAGCTTCTGGTTGAATCTCACCTGACTCCTCTTCAGAGACCTCTTCTTCCTCGTCTTCACTTCTTACCACGAACCCATCATCCTCATCGTATTCGTCGAGGTTCTTCTTCTTGGCCATCTCGCGTTCCCGTCGCTCCAGCTCAGCCTCCCTGCGATTGGACATCTTCTCGCTGGTACTAGAGCCCATTTTTTTAGCAGGCGCGGACTTTCTGTGTTTTTCAATTCAGCGATATGACACCAGAATGATTAATCAGGATTTATTGAGATATTTAGATATGTTCTTGTTTCGCACCCCTTCTTTTCGTCCTCCGCACGACGTTTCGCAGCTAGCTCCTCGAGTTTCCTCTTCTTGTCGTTCGGTTTGTCCATCACGAAAAAGGTTTAACTTCTAAAAACTGCGCCGCGACCTCCAATGCACAACCACAACCAAAGATCGTCGTCCTCAGCAAGCGAAATTGCAAGCAAATTCGCGCTCTCGGCTGCGTCAGGCTCGGTCGCTGAGTTCGCAACCTTCCCAATCGACACCGTTAAAACGAGACTGCAGCTTGCCAGGGATTTCGGCCCCCTACGGATGGCTAGCGAGATGGCTGTGAAGGAAGGAATCGGAGGCTTCTACCGCGGGGTAGGTGCAGCCGTGTTACGGTGTGGATATTTCGTATCTCAATTAGCCGCGAAAACGGCTCATGATTCACATATCAAACCAATCAGGGCACTGACAGAGTCCTTTCGCATTTAGGCATGTGCCGTACACGGGTACAAGAGTAGTTATTTATGAGCAGATTAGACAAGCTGTAGTGGAAAGGGAGGGAAAGATGGATCTTCGTTGGAGGATGCTTGCTGGGTTGACGGCCGGTGCGTTGGGACAACTCGTTGCAGTGCCGACTGATCTCGTTAAGGTGTGCGAATCAAACAGAGATCTATCTGAAAACGACCACGGATTTGACATTTGCTATAATTTTTGAAAGGTTCGAATGCAAGCCGACGGTCGACGCGTTCAAAAGGGTCTGGAACCACGCTACCGCTCCGCCCTCTCCGCATTCCCACAGATCGTCAGAGAGGAGGGCGGGGTCAGATCACTCTGGCGCGGCGCGAGCCCCGCTGTTCAGAGAGCGGCACTCGTGAACCTAGGCGAACTTGCGACGTACGATTCAGCGAAACAGTATATGCTCAGGATCAGAGGTGGGAAGGACGACGTGCTGACGCATATTCTGAGCAGCATGTGCTCGGGATTCTGTGGGGCGTTCTTGTCGACTCCGGCGGACGTTATTAAGACGAGGTGTATGAATCAGGATCCGAAAAATCCGATATATAAGGGGACCCTTGATTGTTTGGCGAAGACGGTTAGGGCCGAGGGGACGCTGTACTTGTGGAAAGGCTTCATGACTGCATGGTTTAGGTACGTGCATATTAGACTCTCGAACTTTTCGTTCTTCAAATGAACCTCGACAACCTGTTGTGAATTTACCATTTCCATAGAATCGGTACGTGCTCTGCTGCAGTATAAACTTATTCAGTGCTCATTCTTTTGTTTCAGGACCTTGGCAAAGCATTTACTGGGTTTCTTATGAACAGTTGCGAGTTCTTTCCGGTTATGGAGGCTTTTGAGCACATATAATACATTGATTTAGCTCTGGTACTATCCCCAGTTACCGCAAACGGCCGATCTCAATATAGGAAGACCAAGGTCTCTGCACAAATCCCGCTTGCTGTTCCTCCTCAAGACATCCCAAATTCTTACGGATGATCAGTTCACTCTGTCTGGTGGATCTATCCTGACATGTGCTACCCTCCCCGTGTGTTGAATTTTAGCTTCCCAGCCACACAAACTTTGGCTTTGTGTGCACGGCTGGTTGATACGGTGAGGGGGGGATGTTTGGATGAATGGCGCGCCTGGGATGGACAGTCTGTAAATATGCGAAAGATGTGCTCGACAGAAGTTGTGCGATGTGGGCTTGGACACTTCAACGAACTACTCACTGATCTGGTTTGTTGTTTCTAGAGTGACATGTCTTCAGGTGTAGTACTCGCCTGTGACGCATCTGCAACCTCACCGTTTGGTGCCGCATGCGTGGCAGCGTGCGGGAACCGAGCTAGCTCGTGGACTTGTAATATAGCTGAACCGGCCCAAGTCTGTGCTGTCTGTCGATGTGCAGGCGTTGAAACTCTCACCCAGCCTTGCGGCGCCGTTGGTTCGCCCTTGCCTGGCGCCGTAACTTCGACTCGAGCTGCGACCAGCGCGGCTCGGACAACAACCACAACTACCACAACCACCACAACCACCACAACTACCACCTCTGGTGTCGTAGTGTCCGTTTCCCCTGTGACGTCCACGACAACTGCAGCCACGTCCATTGCAAGTGGTGCCATAACTACTCTTGGTACTGAATCTTCGACTACCGCTACCTCGTCACCGATTTCCAACTCGCAAGGTGGCTCAAACAATGGTACGAATACGACACCGATCATCATCGGCGTTGCGCTGGGTGCAGTCTGCATCCTAGCCAGCATCGTCGGCCTGCTCTTATGGCGCAGAGCGGCACGCAAAAGGGCCTCGAAGCCCAGTGCCACCCTGAACCGGTCCGTTTTGGACCAGATTTACACAAAATACGACGACAAACGCCAGCGCCCACCTCCCGTTCCCGGCGTTCCCGCTACTGCAGCCGGGGCTCGACAGACCATGGTCGACGCCAACAGCATTCCGTACGCGTACGCCTCGTACGAGGATGATGACACAGCACGGGCTTCCCAGTACCCGCGCTCGATGTATCAGCCACCGGCGCCCGGACCGGGATACGGATACCAGCAAGGAAGCGAGGCGTACCCTCCGCAGCAGTACCACGTCGCTCCACAGCAAAACATGTCCTTGTCGCCACCCAATGCTTACGGGATGCAGAGCCCGCAGGTTGTAACCCAGCAGATGGAACACTACACTGTTCAGCAAGTGGCGGATCAGAACTACTACGCTTACAACAACAGTGGTGGTCCAGGTGCAGGCAGGGCCAATGAATCGTACTACGCACCTCCGATTGCGGCTCGGCAGGATTACCAAACCAACAAGTACGAAAGTGTCTACTCTGTCGCACCTGGACGGCAACACTAAGTCATTTGGATCATGAAAGACTTCAAGCATCTGTTAGACTCTCAGACTAGATCTGAGTGCGGTGTGCAGCAATATTTTTGGTTTGTCATTTGCTAACTTGTGGATGTGCCATTTTGTATTTTCTTTTGTTCTGGTCTGTGCCGTCCCCCGAGTTTTTCCGCTGCAGCATATTGTTCCTTGTAACACTATATATTTTTTGTAATTGGTTTTGATTGTAATATTTTGGCAGATTTGTTCCATAAAGCTAAAAATTACACGCTGCACATTTTAGATAGAATGTTCGGGCAAATCATTCTGGAAAAGCTTACCAAAACTCTCGAACTGGCGTAACTCCTCCCAATCACAAGACGTGAAATGCAGTTCTACTGAATCTGGTTCATCCTCATTCTGATGATAATGTTGGTTCATTATTGACACAGTGCCACAAATGTTTTGGCCGATCCCTGAAGTTTGAAATTTTCGCTGCGCTTTTAAAGGTAACGCGGTTGCTTTCGTGGGAATAGAACAAGCAAGAAAGCTAGTAAAGCAAGAGACTTCGTATCAACACCGCCCTCGGCGCGCTACCCAGAGATTAAGTGGGAGATATGACCTCACAATGACTCTTTCGAGCTTCTGAAACGATGCATATTCGCGTTATGTATGCTACGGCTTTGGGGCCATGTTTTTTCCTCTGTCAACATATCGAAATCGAACATATACCTGAAAATTTAGCCAAATCTCCGACCCGAGTTCCATCTTAAAATGGGTGCCTCTCCCAACGTTCTATTCATCCACCTATCACAAATGTCCACGGAAGGTCAGTGCCCAGCTCTTTGTATATCCATCATCAAGTCCGTGATCCACCGCCCAACTACTAAGCCGACGAACTTGGCCTTACCAATGTGACCGAGAAGGTCGAGCTCGACCACGGAACGGAGCCTCTCTCCGAAATGGATCTCCAGCTCCTCCAGCTCGAGAAGGAGCTCAACCAGAAGCTTGATGCAGAGCTGGAAGAGGCTGGAGACAAACTACTCTGGCCGAAAGCGCTCTACTTCATCATCCCGAACGAATTCGGAGAGCGGTACATTACAGACCTAATTTTTGCTGAAGATCAAGCACTTATCGCGAATAGCTTCAACTACTATGGTGTGTGGCCGTTGTTTGCCAAGTACCTGACCCGCATGGTCGGAGTTACGTAAGTGAGAAGGACAAAAATGATTGGTCAATCGTGATGCTCACATCCAATCAAGTTCTGCGCAGGGTGCTATCTATGTTTCTTACTTCAATGCCATGGCTTACGTCTTCCCCCTCGGTGGTGCTGCGCTCTCGGACTCGTTCCTCGGAAAGTACTGGACCATTGTTTCGCTCTCCGTTGTTTACGCAATCGGTGTGATCCTCCTCGCTGTCTTCTCCATCCCCGGACTCCTCGGCTACACCGGAGTCGATGACAAGGGTCAGCAGCTGCTCCCGCTTATCAGTTAGTTTGTCCCGGTTGTTCTGATTGCCATCGGTACGGGCGGTATTAAGGTAAACCAGTTTGAGCCATTGAGATTGATTTGTCAAGTTTCTGATCTACAATATTTAACAGCCCTGTGTCAGTGCACACGGAGGTGACCAATACCTCACCCACCAGCGCAAGGGTATGGACTTCTTCTTCTCCATCTTCTACATCTCGATCAACATCGGCAGTCTGATCTCGGGAAGCATCACCCCCATCTGGGCTCAGAACACAATTTGCTTTGGCCGCACCTGCTACTTCTACCCCTACATCATGTGCGCTTGCGTCTTCACCGTTGCCCCATTGATCTTTGCTTTCGGCAAGCCGTTACCGCATCGTCCCCGCGCGTGGGCAGTTCCTTCCCTGGCTCGCACTCAAGACCGCTCTCATCGGCGCATACAAATACGTCAAAGCATCTGCTGCTGAGCGTAAGACTAAGAAGCACTACCTCGAGTTTGCGACCGAGGAGGTAGGCGCCGACATGGTGGAGGAGACCAGGCTTCTTGGAAACGTGTTGTTTGCTATCCTCCCTATCATGTTCTACTGGATGGTGTACGACCAGGGTTCGGACGAGTGGTACTACCAGTATGATTTGATGACGCCCGCCAGTGGACTCCCGGCTGAAACCTTCTCCAACATTAACGCGCTCTTGATGTAAGTTTCCAACACTCCGACGATTTTGTGCATGATTCTGACTTGGGGCTATACAACAGTATTATCATGGTTCCCGCGCTTGTCCCCATTTATCGATGGCTCGAATCCAAGAACATCCGCTTGTCCATCTTGGGTCGTATGACGATCGGTTTCTCTCTCATGTGCATCTCCTTCCTTGTGAGTTCCCTTTCGCAGCGCCAAAAACTTTTGTGTATTAGATTGTGCTATATCTAGGTCTCTGCCATCCTCCAGATTTATATCATCGATGCTTTCGACCCTACTGACCTTGACGAGAAAGGTTACTGCAACAGCAAGTGTCTCAGCGGCTGGTGGCAGGTTCCTCAGTGGTTCCTCCTCTCTCTCGGTGAAGCCTTGTTGTCGCCCGAAGGTCTCAAGTTCACCTACATGGTACGCTCGTTGGCCTGAAAAAGTGCTCCCAGAACTCGATTTAAACTTGATTGCAGAACGTTGGCAAGCAGAAGCGCGCACAGGCGGCGTCGTTCTGGTTGTTGATGAGTTCGCTGGGTAACATCATCACCGCCCAGGTCTGTGTTGGAATCGAGAACAACTCTGCTTTCAACGACTACGACAGTGTCAAGGCTAAAGCGAGCCCCGACAACGGTATCTCCTTGCCCGCCAAGTACTTCTTGTTCACCGGTTAGTTTGATGACATTACTGGAAGAGATTGGAATTCTTCGTTGCTAAATCACGGTGTGTTTCCAAAAGGCCTCGCAATCATTGCCAACATTTGGTTCTGGGCTTGGGGTCTGTTTGTCTTCGAGTTCACAGATCAGAATGCCACCATGACTGGAGTTGAGGGATGGAGAGATCGTCGTCTTCGCGCTAAGAACCCCGAGATCGAGGCGACGATCGAAGTCGAAGCATCTTCATCTGATAAGAAGACTGAGTTGGTTGCTTAAGGAGATTGGTATTCAAAGGGATATCAAACAATGAGGCTCGAAGCATAGACCGAATTGTCTTATGAAGACAACCATTCAAGCGACCACCTCTTTTCTTCCGAATTTTTTTTCTGTAGTTGAAAAGTTTTGGTTGCAAAAAGGTTTTGAACAAAAGCTAGGGAATCAAATTTACCAATAATAACAAGATTGTATTTGCTATTTTACACTTCAGACGTGGTTGTAATCCGATCAAGCTTTCCTGACATCCAGATCTCAGTCACGGATGTTTACTCCTTCATCTTCAAGGAGCCAAACCATCCTGCCAATTGGACCGCACTGATTGATGCAACCACAGGCATGGTGGTGACATATGGACAACAAAGGGAACGGATTGCGCCGCTCGCGTCTGGGTTTCGAAAGGTCATTAGCGTGAAGAAAGGCTCTGTAGTCGTGGTCTTTTCGCCCAACAACATGGATTCTACAACGGTTGTGTATGCAACATTGGGCTTGGGTACGTTGTCTTTGGCCTTATCGCCCATCTTTGTTGGCATTGCAGTGCAACTGTACCGCTCGCAAATCCCCACATATACGAGCGACGAACTCGAATGTAGGATTTCAACTCACCAAAGTACCGAACCTAAAAAACCGATTAATTTTGTTCATAAAGACCAACTAACCTCTCTTATCACCTCTGCTGCGTTTTTGGACATTGCACTTCCCGCAGTGCTGCTGTACCCGCCATCAAGCATGTCTACGTTTCGGTGATGTCCCCGACTGCGGCAGGGGATATGGTATGACAGAGGTTAGCCCTGTCAGGCACTTCTCGCCTCACGGTTTGGCAGCTTCGGTCAAATCTGTTAGTTGTGCTTAAAACGCTCTTGTTTTTAACTGGAGAACATTGCTTCCACGTTGGGCAAAAGGTAACCAATAGTTGGGCAAATGTCACCAATCGTTCCCGGTACAAAGCTGGTTGACCCCGAGAGAGGAAAGGAAGTTGGGTTCAATGAAGAAAGTACCTATGGGGATGAAGGTTTGTCCATTTTCGCCAAGTGCTACATTGCTGCATTCAAAATTCTATGTTTGAAGGGATACCACAATAACCCTCAGGCAACGAACGAAACGATCGACAATGATTGGTGGTTACATACTGGTTCGGAACTTTGATGAGCTTATCCAAATCCCATGGCTTGCAATTTAACTTGAATTTGGGACGAGACAGAATTTTCAAGATCGCCGATCGTTTAAAGGAGTTCAATACAAAGGTGTGAATCACTCTTCCTCGGAAACTTCAAGATCGTCGATCGTTCAAAGGAGTTGATCAAACCAAAGGGTGTGAATCACTCTTCCTTTATCTATTCTCGAAGTATCAATCTTTTTTTCTAGGATTACAAGGTTCATTGAAGGACAGTTCGCACAGCACAAAAGGTCACGGGGATGCGTGATCTTCACCGATGCAATTCCGAAAGTGGCATCAGGCAAGATTCTGAGACGGGTATTGAGAGAAGATGTGAAAGCACGGTTGGCAAAAGGTGGCGGCACTTAAAAAATATGCCTTTGTGTATTGATGCCCGCCATGTTCGATAAATGCCCCGAACATTCGATAAATCATGTTCCACAATGTAGTAGAGCGAAGTATGATAACGTTCACAGGGGACTCGCGCAATAGTTGCTGTAATAAGTTGTTCGGACTGCCGAAAAGCTTAAGAGTATCTCCACCACTCCCGCAAAACCTTCTCGGATCACAGTCCTAAAGTGGTGCCACGATCCGCGCCAAGAAAGCTGCGCCTCGCTTTTTCCATTTTGGGTTTCCAAATTTCCTTTTATGAATTTTATCGCACTCCATTTATCTGGAGTGGCCGTGCCACCCACCATTGTTTCCCTCCAAAACGGAGCGATCACACAATGCCTATGCTATGGCTGATGTATGGGCTAAAGATGACGTATGGCATCACTCCAGTGGTGCTGACCCAGCAGCGATGTGTGTTGCTGCTCACTCGGTACCACGGTCTTATCATCACAACTGTAGAAAATGACCTGCTGACAGATTTTCACACATAAATTTGAAAATTTCCCTCCGATTAGCGAAACCTTTAAATCGAACGGATCCCCCTGTCCTTCCACCACATCACAATGTCCAAGGAAGGTTGGTATCTGTGCCTCACTCAAGATCGACAAGAATTATCGCTGACTTTGTGTAATCAGCGGACGAACTGGGTCTTGCTGCTGCTACCGAAAAGGTCGAACTCGAGCATGGAGTTGAGCCTCTCTCCGAGAAGGATCTTCAACTCCTCAAGCTCGAGCAGGAGCTCAACGTCAAGCTTGACTCTGAGCTCGAGAAAGCTGGTGACAAGTTGCTCTGGCCCAAGGCTCTCTACTTCATCATTCCCAACGAATTCGGAGAGCGGTACGTGAAAATTTTGTGGAAACGCAAGTAGTTAAACTGATCGTTTGAATCCAGATTCAACTACTATGGTGTGCGTCCCCTGTTCGCAAAGTTCTTGACCCGCATGGTGGGCGTGACGTAAGTAGAATTATATCAACTATTTGGAGTTGTGTGTCTCAAAAAACGCAACTTCAGCTCTGCTCAAGGTGCGATCTACGTCTCATACTTCAACGCCATGGCCTACGTCTTCCCTCTGGGTGGTGCCGCTCTTTCCGACTCTTTCCTCGGAAAGTACTGGACCATTGTCTCCCTCTCCGTCGTCTACGCTCTTGGTGTCATTCTCCTCGCTGTCTTCTCTGTTCCCGGACTTCTCGGATACGCTGGAGTTGATGAAAAGGGCGTGCAGTTGCTCCCCTTGTACAGTTGGTTCGTTCCTGTCGTCCTCATCGCCATTGGTACCGGTGGTATTAAGGTGTATAGATTCTGATAATCATCTCCTTTTTCTAACCAACATCTCAATCAACAGCCCTGTGTCAGTGCACACGGAGGTGACCAATACCTCACCCACCAGCGCAAGGGCATGGACTTCTTCTTCTCAATCTTCTATATCTCGATCAACATCGGTGCCTTGATATCCGGAAGTATCACTCCCATCTGGGTCCAGAACACCGAATGCTTCGGCCGTCCCTGCTACTTCCAGCCCTACATCATGTGCGCTTGCGTCTTCACGGTCGCCGCATTGATCTTCGCGTTCGGCAAGCCCTTCTACCGCATTGTACCCCCGCGTGGGCAGTTCCTTCCTTGGCTCGCCCTCAAGACCGCTCTCATCGGCGCGTTCAAATACGTCAAAGCACCTGCTGCTGAGCGTAAGACTAAGAAGCACTACCTCGAGTTCGCCACTGAGGCTATGGGAGCTGATATTGTTGAGGAGACCAAGCTTCTCGGAAACGTTCTGTTCGCCATTCTCCCCATCATGTTCTATTGGATGGTGTACGACCAGGGTTCGGACGAGTGGTACTACCAGTACGACTTGATGACCCCCGCCAGCGGTCTCCCCGCCGAGACCTTCTCCAACATCAACTCGCTCTTGATGTAAGTGTTTCTGGTGCAACGATACCGATTGAATCTATTCTAACGATCCGATCCCGGCCACTAGCATCATTATGGTTCCCGCCTTGGTGCCTTTCTACCGCTGGCTTGAATCCAAGAACATTCGCTTGTCCATCTTGGGTCGCATGACCATCGGTTTCTCCTTCATGTGCATCTCCTTCCTTATCTCTGGTATCCTTCAAATCAAGGTCATCGAGGCTTTCGACCCCACCGACCTTGATGACAAAGGATACTGCAAGAGCAAGTGTCTCAGTGGCTGGTGGCAAGTTCCTCAGTGGTTCCTCCTCTCTCTCGGTGAGGCCATGTTGTCGCCCGAGGGTCTTAAGTTCACCTACATGAACGTCGGCAAACAAATGCGCGCTCAGTCTCTGTCCTTCTGGTTGTTGATGAGTTCGCTCGGAAACATCATCACCGCCCAGGTCGGTGTTGGAATCGAAAAGAACGACTCGTTCAACGACTACGATAGTGTTAAGGCCAAGGCCAGCCCCGACAACGGTATCTCCTTGCCCGCCAAGTACTTCTTGTTCACTGGTAATTGATTGTGTGCCCGCACATGTGACTTTCAGTGAACTGACCGTTTCCTCACAGGTCTCGCTATCATTGCCAACATCTGGTTCTGGGCGTGGGGTCTCTTCGTATTTGAATTCAAGGACCAGAACGCGACCATGACCGGAATAGAGGGCTGGAGGGACCGTCGCCGTGGCGCTAAGCAATCCGAGGTGGAGGCCACCATCGAGGTTGCCGAGGTCAGCAGCGACGAGAAGAAGGCCGTCGAGGCCTTCCCTTAAGCCGAATGAGCTGATTCCAACCACCGCGCATCAACACGGACCTTATGCGGTTTTTCTCCTTTGTGCTCTATGACGACAACGCGGAAGGTTCACTCTGACGTTCGGTGTGTGGGATTGAACAATTCTTTTGATTTTCGTGTTCCTGTTTTCGCCCTCTTGAAATGCTTCTCAGTTCATGGATTGGCTGAGAAGCTGAACTCACTTTAGCGTGTAGTTTGTTGCAACTCTCATCAAGTTTACCCTCATAACTCAATAAAGCATCAGCTTTTCATTTGAATATCCCTGCGGTTCTATGGGTGATTGCTTCTGCAATAGGTGAATTATGCTCTCGAACAGTCTGGAGGTCCAAAGCCTCCCAAAGAGATTTTCTGGCGATTCAGCACTTCACCAGGGAACTTTGTAGCCAGGCTACCTGACAGGGTCTCACATGCGGTGAATCGTCATTTTCACTGAATTTGTCTTTCTGTCATATTTCAAAATATCGTCATATCATAATTTCAAGCATCAAGGATTGAATCAAACTCTGGATCTCTTTGCTATCTCTTTTATGTTGTAGAATGACTTATCCCTCAGATGAGGGGTGACCGGATGGATAAGTCGTTCCACTACAGCTGCCGCTGGATGTGGATATCTTCCTAGTTCTGGAAAGATGAAAATTCAAGTTTCTGGCATCAAAGAATGTTCCGGTGTCTGCTGCACCCAATGCCCATTTCACAGCACAAAATGATGATGGGTAGCTCAGTACGCTAATTCTTTCCAAAGCTTTCTTGTATGCTCGAGGTCCAGTTCCCATCTTTCTTGCCGGAATCATGCCGGGCTGCCACCAGCTTACTTCTGTAGAAAAAATTGCAAACGAATGCAAGTCCTTTTCTCCAACACTTCATGGGATCACCACAGCCCACATTTCACAGCAAGATGTCGAAGGAAGGGGGGTGGTGACTCCATTTTGTCTGTTCATCAGGATTTTACATCATAATCCCAAACCTACAGCGGACAGAAGACTTGCTGCTGAAACTGAAAACGTCAAGCTCGGACAGGGCGTCGAACTTCTTTCAGAGAAGGATCTTCAGCTCCTGAAGCTTGCGCAGGAGCTGAACCAAAAGCTGGACGCGGAGCTCGAGGAGGGCGGTGAGAACTTGCTCTCGCTCAAGGCCTTTCACTTCATCATTCCGAACGAGTTTGGAGAAAAGTAAAGGATTTATTCTTGAAGACAAGAATCACTGAATATTCATTTCAGTTTCAACTACTACGGTGTCCACCATCTGTTTGCAAAGTACCTTACTCATAATGGTCGGAGAAACGTAAGTTCTAGTTTAATGATGTGGTCCCATGTGTGATGTTGACAGAAAGTTAAGTTCCGCTCGCAGTAGAGATCATACCCCAATCATTTTGCAGATCCGGCGGTTCAGCTACAGTGTCCGTGTCAAAGTAGACTGCGCCCAGCTTACGATTCGGGATGATATGACTGCAGTTTTACCTAAGTTTTGCAGAATGTATAATGAAAAGAAGGAAGGCGCATTCTGCACCCTTTTCGTCAAGTAAGTACAAATGATGGTTCCAAGTATGTCCATCAACCCGAGGAATTCTTTGTTAAATGTTTCAGTGGATTAATATATAAGCACGTCAGTAATGAAGCTAGTCAAACAGTTAGGATTGTCACTTTGATGGAGCTTGAGCAAATCGTTGGTTGTGTGAGACATGATCAGGATCAGATTTCATTCAGAAATTACTTACACTAAGGATTTGGTCCAAAACAACTGCAGCGACGTGTTTAGTGCCAATCAAGTGCTTGTCGAGCCACAAAATTGAAGAAGAGCAACTGAATAAATATAATCAATCGACGTCTCATTGTCATCATAGTTGTTGCCATCCCCAACAAGGACAGCGTGGCACAAGGTCGCTCAGTGAAAGCAAATAACTTGCATGATCCAATCCTTTGGCAACGCCTCGACCTCTCCAAACGCATCAGCTGGACCGAGTCCGAGGAAACCCGTACCAGCCTGACACCGTCTGCGGGAATCCTGTTCCGTGAACACGGGGTGGATAGGAGTTTGTGGACTTTGGACGTGGCACACATCGCGAGCAAGAAAAGCGAGAACGAATTGTGAAGTTGAGATACTCATTCTGGGGCTAGATTGATGATCTGGGAAATGGAAGTGATACACTTCATGCCGCACCTAGAGCAACTCAGTTTGAGCTACTTCTTTTAGCCGACCTACGGGTTCTAAAGCGGATGAGGATGCCGAACCTGACTGAATAGCTGAGACTTAACTGGTTCGATTATCGGGTGCGCGTAACGAAGTTGATTTACCACATATTGTCCCATCGCCCAAAATTGAACTATCTCCCTAGAGCTTGTACAGATGCAAGGAACAATGGGAGGGCAATATCTGCCGAAAGGTTATAATTCCAGATGGTCCCCCAGTTTTAAGATGGGAACACGATGAGTGAAATTGAAGAAGCCGGATAAACTGATTATGGAGCGAGTTGTTAGTATAACAACAAAGGAAAACGCTTCGAAGGCCTTAGGTTGAGTACAGCAATCTTTGCTATTTTAGATGAGGAAATATTTGGCGAAGAAATGTGCAATGTTGCTCAATAAAAATGCTAGTGATGATAAACATGGCAAAACAGACGGACATTTTGCATGCATGGTGGGGGTTTCCATAAAACCAGGCACAGGATAAAAAACCAACGCAGGAAATACAAGCACACCCCAGCAACGGTCAAATTAAAGATGGAAGCTTACACTGGCATTCCGATGTCAGTGGCACTCTCAACACCAGCGATGGCGAAGATGGCCTGGACGACACCGAACACACCCTCACCGGCAATGAGACCAGCGGCGACAGCGTACATGTAGTGCTCGTGGCCGTTGGCGTTCACCTTCTTCCAGATGAGACCGAAGAGCCAGCCGAAGAAGATGGCGAACATGATCGAAGAGTCGGTGTTGGTGAAAGCGATACCCACGGCGTTCAAGTTGATCAAGTAGGAGTGGTACTTCTTGGGGATGACGGTGTTCTTGAGGACAACGAACACGACGGTGAACAGACCGGCACCGATGGCGGTGTAGAGCGAGGTCGAGGGGACGGCGGCGTTCTTGGTGAGAGCGAGGGTGATACCGTACCAGGCCTGAACAGCGGTCAAAGAGAAACCCTTGTCCAAGCACACGTCGTCGAGCTCAAGGTTGGTGATGCACGGGTAGGCGGTAGTGAAGAGAGCCCAAACACCGAGACCGACAACGGACGACCAGATGGAACCGATGAGCTGGGCGTAGAATTGGGCGCGGGGGGAAGCACCGACAAGGTGACCGGTCTTGAGGTCGCTGACCATGTCCACACTCTGGTGAGCAGCGGCAGCGGCGAGGAGACCAGAGGCCAAGTTGGCGGTCTGCTTTGCAGCGAGTTCGGGACCAGCGGGGGCGTACGGGGGAACAGCAGCGAGAACAACCTGGGAGGTCTTGGCAATGGTACCTGTGGGGTTACTATAAAAACGGAAAGTGATTAGATATTTGCCGAGTGTCATGAGAAAAGCAAAAACTCACATGTCGGTTTCACCAGATGATTGAAGACCGATGAAAGCGAACAAGAAACCACAGATGATGGCCAAGATTGACTCGCCAACACCGACGCCGAAAGCAACACTCAAGACAACGACCGAAAGGATGACGGAAAGGACTAGACCACCAACCCAAGCCCATGCAGGGACGCGGTGGTTGACTGGTGCGGGGTCCTCGTCGACGCGCTCCTCAGTAGTAGTGGCCTTTCCGGAAATTTTGGCAATACCGCCCTTGACGGTGGAGCCGAGAGCTTTGAAACCAGAGGCAATGGTACGCCAGTTGGAGAAGAGCTCGGTAAAGGAAGCAGCCAACATCAAGAAGACACCAACCCAGAGGAGCCAGTAACGGGCAGAGGGGAGGTCAGTGACGACGTAGGCCTTGCCACCGACAACGCATTTGTCCATCTTGAAACGGCAAGACGCGGGACCAGTGAGGACACCCTTGGAGTAGAGCAGGGGACCGATGATACCCCAGGCGAGGACGGTACCGAACACAAGCGAGATGACGGTGTTTCCAGGGGTCATCATACCAGCACCGACGAAAGCGAAAGTCCACTGGATGTAGAAGTTCCACTTGTTGGCCCACATCAAGTTGTTGTAGGCTTCAGAGTCCGAGGGGAAAGCCAGGGCGAGCCAGTAGAAAATGTGCCAGTTCTGGACGACGGGAACGAAGTAAACGATGGCCATGAACGAGAAGATGCAACCGAAGGCGATGAAGACAGCCAGGGTCTTCTTCTTGGCCATCTCGGCACCACCGGCCGCGTTGACGGACTGGATGATGACAGCGGTCGCACGGGGAGAGGGGAAGGGAAGGTCCTGCTTCAAGACGAACCACTGGCGAAGGGGAACGGCGAAGAAAATACCGTAGAGTGACGCGGCAATGGCCCAGACGAAGAGGCGACCGTAGTCGTCCGACGGGCGGGTGGAGAGGAGGCCGAGACGGTACATGGCGGGGATACCAGAGATGTAACCGGCAAGGGTTCCAGAACCGGAGGCAGTGGCCGCAGAGCAGAGGGTGGCGTGTTCACGGGCGTTGAAGGGACGACCGAGGGCCTTTCCAAGGAAGGAGATGAAGGTGACGTTGCTGGAAATCAGCTTGGCGAAGAAGGAGCTGATGAGCAGGATGATGGTGTAACCGAAGATACTGCCGAAGATACCAGCACCGACTGTGTAGATGTGGTATGAGCGAATGACACGATAGGAGATCAAAATTGCAACACTTACAGGTCCATCCGAGCTTCAAACCAAGGTAGAAGTTGGAGGCCGAAATCAGGGTACCGAGCAAGCAACCAACAACGACGGAACGGACAGTCAACTGGGGTGCGTCCGGGTCGTCAACGGCGTGGGCATCGGCAGAGATGGGCTCATCCGTGATGGAAGGGAGCTTCTTCTTCTCTTCAACAATCTCCTCAGCAATAGCTGCGTCAGGGGTCTTCACGTCCGAGTCAGCCATGGCAACAGTGAGCGGATATGGTGTCTAAGGGGGAAACAGCGCTCTTTTAACGAGCGGCTGCCCACCGCTTCTGCTGTCCCATATCTTGGAAACAAATCAAATTCTCAAATTCTCACGCATGACAAGAAAAATTTCATTCGATTTTTGAGTTTGCGATTACAGAGAAAGGGCTATATAGTATGTTCGCTGTTCTGTTCGCATGGGCGGACAAGACACAGGGACTGCTCGTAGCACACTCCACAGCTCTCGATGCGGCTCACTTCTGCAGACATCCAACCGCTGTCTGCGTAGGTGCCACTGCTCGCGTGGTCGGAACTTTCCGAATCCACGACGAGCAAAAAGAAAAACAATGTCATTGTTGTTGCAGAAAAAAAAATGTGCAAATTCTACACCCCACTGTAAATTTGAGTTTTAGCGTTCCTGTTGGACGATTAGCGAACCTTGATTTGTTCTCGGCCCCTGGCCGGTGATAAGCGATCGCTTCTCTGTGTTCCATCACCGAACGTCGATCCTCAGCGTACCCAGAGTCACAGAAATGCATTCAATTCAATAGGCGTTGCCACCACTGTGCAACTTTGGATCGTCGCACCTCCGCGCCATCGGGTGCCGGCGCAACAAATTTGAGTGGTGGCAATGACCTCACAGACGTTCTGTTCTGGACTTCCGTGATGAGCCTGTATTGCACCTTAATTCGTGGGATAACTATTCATTGTGGGGTGGAACAGCGTTTATGAACTGAAGTGGGGATGACCGTGTGAGACAGAGCGGAGCATCTGGAGCTTATTTCTTATCGTGCATTCTGCAAAACAAGATCATACCAACCATAACTGACTGAACTATGGAACAAGAAATCAAACTAAACAAAATGAATAGAGCTCGGATAGCTCAAAACACCGATCAGTGTACATACAAAAGAAAAATAGACCAACACCTTATGCATTAGCGTTTCCCAAGTGATCCACCAAGACCGTGCGGATCCGGAACCGCTCGAGCAGCTGCAAGGGAGTTGCTCAACGCCGATGGTGGTGTCGTGCCCGTCCCAACATGCTGCGCCAATCCCGAATGGATCCCTTGCGTCGTGACCCGCGCATACGTCACCTCGTTCTGCAGTTGAGATGTAGTCGCCGGAACGCTGGCTGGAATAGGAACTGCAGCCGAAGCTGTAGCCCCTCCTAACCCAAACCCGCCAACCATCCCTTTGTTCCCACCTGCTCCAGCATTCCGGCTTCGTGAACCGGCACCGGCCACTGACAGCCCCGTGGGGTTGGATGACGACAGGATCGGAACCGTCTTCCACTTGAGCACGGCAATTAGTGGGAGGTGGTCGGACGGGTAGTAGCGTGCTGGGAGCGACTGCACTCGTGTCAGATACGTTGAGGCTGGTGGGGGTGCAGGTGTGTAGTTAGGTCCCGCGTTCGTAGGAGTCGTACCAGCAAGATCCGGGTCCAGTTCCTGCCCCGCAGATTCACTCACTTTGGCTGCTGCATCCACGTCGGTATCTCCAGTTCGCTCAATCGTGGGCACACTCTTTGAAGGCGGTGAGCTTACTTCGCTGTTGGAAGCTGCCCCAATTTGAGTACTTTCCGCTGCCGGCAGTGGTGGGGACGGAGTCGTCACAGCAGATGTCGCTTCGACGCCACCACCAAGTTTCGCCTGTCCGGCCTCATCGCTCGCGTTCTCGGCATCTCCGGAAGACGGCACAGGTATCAAGTCACCTAGCACGTCACGAATCGAAAGCGTCCCGGAAGTGTACAGAATATGGTCGATCGATCCACAAAAGTCTGGAGTCTTGTTTGTAAATGGCAAATCACGTCTGTCGTAAGCAGACGCCAACTTCGTCCCATGACGCAAGAGAAACGGTGGAGACTGTCCAGGTTGCCCCGTGTATCCGTGATATCCACTTCCCGTATGTCCCGGCCCTGCGGGTGACCCAGCAGAACCTGCGGCATGAGCAACCGGGCTCTGAGGCACCTGTTGCGACTTTGCAGTGGTTGCCGGACTCTGTGCGAGAGCGGGGAACTGCTGGCTCTGGTTCTGAGCCTGCTGTTGTTGCTGCAGCAAAAGCTGCTGCTGAATCTGCACGCCATTGACAGTAGCAGCGGCAACTGCAGCCACAGCAGCAGATGACGGCAACAGCGGCCAGGGCCCTCCACCCGAAAACCGTCCGAAATCTTTGCCCGCGAAAAGCAACCCTGGCGCAACCCTCCCGCGAACCATGTAGTCTAACACCGGATCTCCAACCTTCGAGTTAAGATCCGCCGCGATAACAGTAGGAACATCTCGGTGGGTTCGTTCCAGCCACTCCATGAGAATAGCAGCTTGCAGCAGCTTTGTATCGCCGTAGTTGGGGTCCCAATGGAAATGCGTGTTCACCACCCGTACTCGCAATGAGCGAGGAGACTGACGGTTTTGGAACACACAGACCAACGCAATGTTGGAGAAGGGCTGCAGTCGCGTCTTTAAATCTGCAGTGGCATCTAGACCTTGAATCTGATCGTGATATGCAAAGGCTTGAACGGCAAGGAGCTGGAATCGAGATTCCTGATAGAATGTTGCACATCCGTCCGCAGCGTGGTCTCGCTTCTTCAATTGGAAATGACCGTCATAACCCAAGCGCTGGAGTGTTGGCAAAAAGTATTCCTTGAAGTCGTACGGTGAAACCTCCTGAACAAGATAAGCAGTTAATATAAAATGATCTCAATACAAGAAATTACCTGAAGACAAACAAAGTCGGGGCTGTAGAAGCAGATTTCGTCGAGAATACGTTCACGGCGATACTCCCAGTTCAAGTAGAGCGGGTCAGTGAGACTGTACTTTTCCAGCGACACATAGTGAGGGGCAAGAACATTGTATGACATAATCGTGAAGTGTCCTATCACAAGCGGCATATGAGCACCGACCGATATCAAATATGCACCTCAATAATACTTACTGCTGTCGATGTTCTCGTTCCCTCCTTTCTTCCAAAGCCGGTGAGGAATAACCATGGTTCCTGTAAACAATCGTGGGCAAGAGGCTTAATGAAAATGCGATCAGAAACCATTTACCTTCAGATCCTCTGAATGGAAGTCTGGGAACTTTGATAACAGGGCATCCCTCTTCATCAATCTCTTCAGTGATGAGCTGAGCAGAAAGCCCAGCAAGTCCTGCTGCAGTAGAATACAGCTGCGAACCATCGCGGAACTCATTCATCGAGCCCAGACTCGCGTGGTGCGCCAATAGACGGCGATCCGTCGGCGGGCTGATCAGAGCAGACAGCGTGCTCGTGGCGGGCATAGAAGCGCCAGTTGGAACTTTCCCCCCATATAAGGGCATTCCGTGGTGGTAATGCAGCGGCTGGCGACTTGCAATCGAACGAGCGGCGGCATGATCAAACATCCCGTCGTCCGAGCCAATCGATGTCCCAAAGTTTGGTGACGTACTCGTGTACGCAGCTGCTAGAGCTGCCGCGGCACCCCAAGATGAAGATAGGTACGGTTGGGACGTCCTGCGAGTGAATGAGCCATGGTGTCCTCCAGCTCGGATATCCAAGCCAGAGGTGTTTTGACTCTGTCCATCACGAGAAATAACGAGTCCCCCAAACATTTGACGTTGAGACGCACCAAGTGCCGATTGTTGCTGGTGCTGTTGCTGCTGCTGCGCGTATTGCTGGAGTAAATACTGCTGCTGCTTCAAGTACTGTTGCTGGAGTTGCAACTGTTGCTGAAGCTGCTGCTGTTGCTGCAAGCTCATGATCCTGTCCACCCTGTTGTTGCTCATCGATGCCGACAACATAGCTGCAGAAGTTTGCTGGCTTGGCGTGCTTCCGGGTCCGAACCGATTAGGTTCAAGAGGAAATGACGAAGACATAAAGTCTTGCCCAGGGTATGCACCGCCATATCTTCCACCGAAATATCCCTCCGCAGAATCCTCGGCAAAAGGCGACGCAGCACTACTGACAGTGGAAAGAGTTGAAGCTCGGTGACGAAGCTCACGATCGACTCCGAGGGAGTTAACATTTGAGAACTGTCCCAGAGATTCTCTCTCAAAACCAGTATAACCTGAAAAGTCCTGGTTGGGACGCTCGTTCTGTTGCATGTCGTCCAAATCTAGGGGAAAGGGCAGATCGCCATCCGGGTGAGCTAACAAAGGATCGACCGCCAAAGTTGTGTTGCCCAATCTCCGAGAGAGAGACGCAACGGAGTACGCATTCCCTTGGGAACCGGTGTTGGTGCGTGCACCTTGGTAACCGGATGATCCACCGCGCAAGCTTCGCGCAAGTGCACTATTGTCCCCTTCTTCATCGTCCAGGCGGTACGGGTGGTATTGCTGCGAACCAAGTCCTTGAGAAACCCCTGCCATTCGCAAATTCTCTTGCAAGGAACGGTCAAACATGGGGGAGGTCGCCTGTGTGAAATCTCGCCCATCCACTTTTAAATATGCATCAAAATGTGCGTCATCGTTGAACGGTGATGAAGCAAGAGTGTTGTGTTGGCCTCTGCCCAGTTGAAAAGTATTTTGGTTGGCCGTTGTCATGTTTCCATAGCGACTACGCTGCGGTGACACGATGTCTTCAGCAAGCCCTCCAGTGCCTCCATATTGACGTGACATCGGAGACACGCCCAGAGACGAGACATAATTCTGTGCGGACCCCTGGGTTGTCAAGTAATTAGACGCATCTGTAGCTTGATTTCCGCTGTATGCTGAGTCTGTTGGGAGATTCCAATCGAACTCTTTCCGTTGGGGTCCGATGGGTTGAGTTACCGCGTCTAACGGTGACCCATTCCCAATCGACTGGCGGAGTGAATCGACACTGGGAGACTTCCAGATTTCCGAAGACCACGGGTCATGAGTATTGTTTGGTATTTTCGATTGCTGAAAGCTTCCTTGAACAAACGCAGGCCGGGCGATGCTTCCGGTTGAGAAATTCTGGAATGGTTGAAATCCAGATTCCGACCCTCCACCATTGGATGACATCGAAGGTTGGGGCCGAATGGCAAGAGGAACAGCAGGTGCACCTCGCTGGACAAGGGGATCGTTCAAAGGATCAAGGTCGTTCATAATTTGATTCGCTCAACTGCTCCACAAAAAGTCAAATATGACGGTGGTTCAGCCGATGTGCCTTTATCTGGAAATGACGCCCCACCTAATGCTTTCCCGATGTCAAGGGAATACTAATGTTAGCTTGTGCTGTCCAGAGACACGACTGCTTGAATAAAATGGCAAATGAGGAGGTAGAGATGCACGCATCCACGCGCCACCAAGTGAAGACCAGAGGCTAACAAGATTGTAGCCGGATGCAAAACGAGCCTGGAAGCACCAGGCAAGCGACGAATGGAGCGAATCAAGCAATTGTTGGCGGGAATGACCAGCAGACCAGCCAAAAAACAGTACAAAGAACAAGCACAAGAGCAGTGTAAAGGACGGCAGACCGAGCAAGCTGCAGCCCGTCACGAATGCTGGGGTTGTAGGTTTTCCTAGCAGCGTCGTTCAGATGGTCGAGCGACTTCCAGTCCGTTTGGTGAGCACGCCAAGGGTGGGTGGCGGGAGGGACCGTGGGAACCATGTGAAAAAATAAGCGGATTTGGGCGAAGACATATTTCCGTTTTAGAAGCAACAGTCCAAACATGAACAGGTGTTTTAGCTGATTTCACTTCTTCAACTACCCCAGTACCCTACGTATCACGAATATGTAATAAAAGAGGTAAATCTACAGAACTTAAAACGAACTTTCAATTCCCATTTGATACAAACCTGCTTCCACGCCGCCGAATGCCCGAAATCTAGATCCTTCAAGCTGCAGTTAAAGCGGAATTCACGTTGGCATCAGCAAGCTTGCGGATCTATTCCGTGCAAACTCAAGATCACGGTTAATGCAGTTGATCACATGGCCAACTCCGTTTTCACTGCGGATCCGTTTGCCAACCAGTCGGGCCTTCTCTTCATTTTTCCGTCGGTCATTACGTGGATCAAGGCCGCAGCAAGCTTATCAAACGTGAGGTTCCGCGCTGCACACCGAACACCAAGCTGTCCAAATAGTTCGTTAAATCACATAGTGTCGAAGCCAGCTGGCTACTTACATCTTGCATTCGATCAGCCAAAAATACTGGTCTACAAACCAAGGCTTGATAATGGTGGGCACCCCAGCCCGGGACAATGTTCCTGATCCACTGTGGTGCACAACAGCAGCCACCTTAGGAAACAACCAGTCATGTGGGACATTATCGAGTGGGTATATATCGTCAGGGAACTCTCGCGGCAATTCCCCGATATCGCTGCGTCGCTAGACGCCGTCACTGCTGTCGTCGAGAAACCTGCGCTCGCTTCGTTGTCGTCGACCAGGGTTGTTGATTGCTCGTGAGTCGCACTCAACCCACTTCATTCTCCTAACAACGCACGCTGTATTTTTCGAGTGAAGGTAGCAGATACCGAAGCTGCGCTCATCTCTTTGTCACTCTCAGCTCGATCCAGCAAGCTTGAACGTGTGGTAGGTGCGGTTGTCACAACTACCACCATTTTCACCTCTGACAGTATTCCCAATCCATAACTGGCCCACTCAGATTCCGTTCCCTCATCCGAATCCAGCAAACTGCGAATCTCTCACTCTACGCGCGATCGCTGCCGCCCAACCCCCACCATTGTTCAGGCAATCATGAAAACAACAACGATCCAATATCTCAACATCAGATGCACCGCCAGACACCACACCAGCCAAGTTCTTTTGTGGAAAACGGACAATCAATCGTTCTTACATTTCTATGCGCTCTATGCTTCTTGACATATATCTTAGACCACTATGCTTAAATTTTTTATTTCTCTATGCTTTGACTTTTTTTCAGAGTGGAGGAGTGTCGAACGTGCACTCGGCACAAATGTACCCATCGGCCATAATTCAATACATACGTGTCCCACCCTCCCCACAAACCAGAATTTGGGGAGATTGACACTACATGGGCCGACAGTGCCGAACGGGAACTACAATGGATTGGATGGCGATGAGGCAAGAAAGAACGGGACAGCCGACCTGATCTCGTGTGGAATCCCATTTATTGCAAATCCCGATGCGGCAATTAAATTGATTCCCACTCTATCAAAGAACTGATCAGTTTTTATATAAGATATTGTTCCGTAAAACGAGGGTTAAAGTTGATAATGTTCTCTTTCATTTAGTATCCAAAATCTCTATGCGGTAAGATGACTGGTGCTGTTGTTGCTCATTAGCTCTTTTGCAGTACATTTAAAATGTGCTGGACATACCAAACAATGTCCAGATGTAAAGGAGAGACGATATCCAAGTCGCAACTACTTTAACCTTTTGCACACGATTTGTTAAAGTTCCACATGCTTTTGACTTACGAACGCACCCACATACTTCCAAACCCTCGATCGACGGTGAACTGGTCGTTTCCCTGGCCCGCGCCAACCTGTGCCCACTTCAGGCGCGATTGAGTTCCGAATGCCATAATGATCATCAGAGTCGCTTACGTTTGTTATGACACTTCCCATGTAGAAACTAGCGAGCAAAAACACAAAGTGGAACGCAGAGTAGTCATAGACAGTCCCGTCCGTTTCGTCATCTATGAAATCATTCGACCTCCATCCAGCATCGTCAAACATCAAACCCGTTGTGCTGGAGGGTGAAAGCGATGAAGAAGATGAGACTGTCCTTGGGAGTGTTCCAGAGGAGAAAACCGAATACCCCAGGCACAGAAGTGTAATCACAGAAGCAAGGATCTGAAATGCGATGGCGAAAGTACCATCACCGGTGGATTTAGCTGTTTCAAAGTACTATGAGGATCAAAGCGATGAAGGCGTACTTCACTTCGAACCTCCATTGCCCTCGAAGATGCTGCAGCTATTTGGATTGTTCACAACAGCAGACGACACCAGATATGTGTTGTACGTCGAGAGGGCGATTCCCTGAAGTATTCCTTCATAAAAAATAAGTAAAACCACAATTTTTGTGCTCGTGAATTACCAGAAGAAGGGTTTGCTTCTTGAACGATGGGGAGTACGGACAATGCCGTCTGCAACATGCTGAGAACAATATTGATAACCACGAATATAACTTCATTGATTTTTCAGTGTATTTCCCGATAAGGCATGAGTGATCCCTCTCACTATTTAATCCACAGTCATCCTTGGTTCCGTAAACCCAGACAACTAAGCTAGAGGCAACTACCACCGCCGATCCCAGCAAGATTGAGAACATAACCAAAATTACTTCAGCGAGTTTCCCTCTAGACTCAACCTTGTCAAGCAGCCAAATACACCCGTCGTGAGTGAAACCAACGAGGACCATGCTCTGTACAAGGATGAACAGGCCGCTGGTGATCCATGCCGGAACGAGGAAGTATTGTGAAGAAAAAACACCGTTTGGGACCAGGAGAAAGTGAATGACAAGGAGCCCAACGATTAAACAGAGTTTGAGTGCCCAGAAGCTGAAAAGCTATGATTATGACTCCATTGATCAAACTCATTTCTTTCTTACCGAACCTGTTGTGAATGTGCGCCCTTGGAGAATTGGATGAACGAACTCTAACAGTAAGGAAAGAAAGAATCGCATGGTATTCTGCAAGTGCAACGGCGAGCCGAAACACTGATTCGAAATTGCATGCTTCAGGATGCAGTGTGCATTCTCGAAAGGGTATGAATTTTGCCGACTGACTCCTGGTGGTGAAAAGGCGTCAATAATAAATCATGATAACGGGCTTCTCGATAACTACTTGAATGCGAAAGCAATTGCACAGACGACAACAAACTGTGCCGTGTATGTCAGTCTTGTAAGAGCTGAACTCTGCAAGATCCGAGCGCAGCAGCAGCAACAAGTCGAAAGAGCTGATGCCAGACACTGCTGAGTGATACAAGCGATGCACAGCAGCGACATCTCTTCTGTGATCCGTGGTGATCTCTCGACGGGTTACACACGTGACAAGGAAATGGCCAATGTCGACCGAACAGACACACCCAGAAATTCGACCGGCAGCTGAGGTGGGAGGAGAGCGAGCGAGATCGCGATTGGACATTGTGGAATCTCAATCAATTTTCAGGCTGTGGCAATCTCATGGTCAGGCTGCACTGGAAAGCAGAAAGCTTTGCCTGATCAATGCATCAGCAACTGGCACCGAGACACTGAAGAATCTGGTTCTGCCTGGTAATGCATCTCGTTTACAACCTTGTATTTCTTTTACTGACTGCATTTGGAAACTCTCATAGGTGTGGCTCCTTTACAATTGTGGACGGGGAGACAGTAGCGGGTGCCGATGTTGGGAGCAATTTCTTCTTGACTGTGGATTCTATTGGCCAAGCCCGCGCGAAGGCGACTACTGCCTCCCAATACAACTTCTCAGCGATGGACTCATTTGCGCGCAGTCATGTTCCATACGTGATTATTCTTCTGAAATGCTTGGATGAGTGGAAAAGCACCGTAAGCGAATCAATAATAAGGTTTCTTACAGTTTTTAACAGTTTACAACGGTCATCTTAGCATGGAGGATTACCACCAACGTCTGCAGAACGCAATGCATTCAAAGAGCTCATCAAGAGCTCATCAAGAGCAAAGCAGGTGCGGATAATGTCGACCAGGAGAATTTCGATGAGGCAATGACCGCTGCATACAGAGCACATGCAGTAACAAAGGTGAAGCTTCTGATAGTTCCTAAATCTATTGAGAATATAAAGAAACAATGACCCAAGGTTCCGGACTCCGGTCGAAAAATCCTCAGTGATCCACACTGCGAAGTTACGGCGAAGGTGATTTTTCCTCGAAATTTATTAGGCAAACCTGAAGGCCTAATCTTGAATATATTTAGTCCTGAAACTTTTGGATAATCGCCAGAGCTGTACGTGACTTTGTTCAAACGAGGTGGTGGTCTGCCTCCGCTAGCGGGTCCCGTCCCAGACATGAAAGCGGACACGACATCCTTCGTGAATCTTCAGACAGCGTAAGGAAATTGAACTTTTGCAAAGGCTGCTCAGAACAAACCACTTTAGATATCGTTCGAAGGCACTTGCCGACGCTGCTGCGGTTCGCTCAAGGGTTCAAAGCCTCCTTCAGACACTACAAAAGCCGTCCGACTCTATCACAAGCGAGGAGATCGATCGCTTCTGCAAGAACAGCCAGTATGTGACACTTCTTCGGTACCGCAACTTGGCCGAAGAATATGCCAAACCCGCCACAAGCGAGATCGGTAACTAGGAACGCAATCAAACAATGTCGAAAATCTCGTTACAACATTCTCCCTTTCAGGATACTGGTTAGATCAAGATTCCGATGATGTCATATCCTGCATCTTGCTGCGTGCAGTTGACAAGTTCTACATAGCTCAATCCAGGTAGGAAAGATAAAAGAGTGTTGGGGGGATGAACGCACGAGCAATTCGTGTTTGGCTACGCAAAAGTGATCCGTCAGCCTTTGTAATCTTGAAAACCACCCATTCTTAACCGCAAGGCACCGGCACGCGGCTGGACGGTTCTCCCCACTCTTCCCACACAACAGGTGCCCTCGAGGATGACGTGGATGGCGATATCGGACTCCTGAAGAAGATGGTGGTTGGCCTTTTAAACTCCTGGGGTCTTTCTGGGTCCTCCATTGGCGACGACCACATCCATGAAATGTTTGTATCCTCAGAAGCTACTGACATTTTGTCATCTTGCTTATCATCCGGCCATTCTTGCAGGGTTCGTGCTGGTGCATCGGAGTTGCACAGCATCGCGGCTATCATGGGCGGCATTGCTTCCCAAGAGATCATCAAGGTGATCACAAAGCAATATGTTCCGCTTGACAACACCGTCATCTGCAATGGCGTTAAATCCACTTCTGCGGTTTTCAAGTTTTGAAAGGATTCAACAAATTCAAGTTGCCAGTGGCACCGTTAAAGCTACATAACAATAGAATAGATAAGCGTTACAAATTTTCAAAGTTGCTCATCCACCCATGCTATCCTTATGTTGCATTCGCCACCGAATCGAATGAGCAACAATTCACCATGCGCTCTGCATCCGACTTGTCTTTGGCCATCGTCTTGCTGTTGAGCATTGCTGGCCAATCGATTGGTCTTAGCCATTTCGCAAATCCGAATCTCCTTTTTACCGGGTCCGGGTTCGCTCTGAAAGATCCAAACTTCAATGATTGCACTCCCATGGAAGAACCGCTGAACGGAGGTCAAATACCCCGAATGATCGTTGGAGAGACAACCCAGTACCTAACCTGTGAACCGATCGGAGAGCCGGGTCAGGTCATAAACATCAGGTATCCGAGAGAACGATCGCACTGAAGTTCAGTAACGCTTTGTACTAGCTATAATAAGTCCCGTATCAAGGAGATTGTGAAGTTTAGGGATTGGAGGGCTGAATTACGAATGGAGGTATGATGTGTGCAGGAAAACTTTCTCTTTTCACACATTATATCTGTAGTTCTCCTGCGGTGACCCGGACAACAGAGATTCGAAAGCTTTCAGCACTTCTACGAACTTGGGAGAAGATGGATCTGAAATCATTACCCAGGCCATAACACTCCCGGGGGAGCTTCCTACTGATGCATCAAGCAACAACAGCGGTTGCCTCGATATAGTGTGAGTGAAATAGTAATTGAAGAATCAAAAACCATTCTGAACTTCACAGTCCGTATGGGACCTTATCACTTCGTGTGGACTCCTTTGACAACGATTACTCGACGCTGCTGTTTACAATTCCATTCAACTTGAACATTTCGGAGCGTTTGTTGCCTGCCAACCAGACCGTTCCAGGCGGCATTGGAGTAGACAGCATCGGAGCGTTAATGATCTCATCGGTTGCTTTCACCTTCATCATGTTTTGGTCACTTCTGCTCCACCATGCGCATAGGAATCGAGAAGCCCGAGCCGCAATGGCCATGCATAAGGCAGCTCGTTCAAAGGAAGCCGTTAAACAATTCAATGCAGACCGCTTATCTCGTACATACTCTCACAACACTGCAATGACGATTACCGGCCCTTTTCATTCTCAAAATACTTCAACGAAAATAGCGGGTGCTGAGTTTCGTCCGTTGGAGTTTACTTTGGACGACCTGGATGCTCTTAAAACGTTTTCGAATGGGATCGATGCTCATATCAGTGAAGGGGATCCACAATTGCTCTGTAAAGCAACAGAAGACCCCGATCCTGGTCAGGCGGTTCATTCAACCACGTCCTCCACAAGAATCAGCAATGTATGGGTTCAGTAGGATAGCTATGCGTCTATGTCACCTAATTGAGCGAATCAGCTAGGGAAAACTAGGCTGGTCGTGTACCAAATGTTGGCATCCCAACTAGTTTCGATTGGATCGGCCACAATGGTCGTGACCCGAGATGGGAACCTTGTGAAGCTACCTCGGGCGTTTGATTATTTGGTTGTACTGATGCGTTCTTTGTTTTCCTCTAACTAACCCACCAAAATTAGAGTACCCTCTGGTAAACTTGAAAATGTGAGATTCAAGAACACGGCACTAACAATCTACCAAAGGATTTCCTTAGCCTTCTTGACAATCGTGTTTGCACTATCAGTCTTTGTAGCGAACTTGCTCTTTGCTGGTACAATCGATCAGAACTTTGGGCTGTTTTGGTGGATCGGGGGAATTGGGCTATATTCAACCATAGCGTTTATGCAAGGCACCATTAAGCGACCAGCAAAAGGTATTGATCAGACTTGGATATATTGCAAATGTCAGCTTATCTTCTTCAATATTTCTCAAGGGATGCTCCGTCTGTTTCGGAGTATTGCCCCACCAACGTGTGAAGAGGTAGGTTGTCCATTGTGCCGTATCAAGCATATTCTAAAAGGCAAGCAACTGCAGTTTATGTTTTCATATGCATGGTGATACCTGAAGTGTAGAATCCGGTGACTTCACTTAAACTTCATAATAGGGATGATACAAGTCGCCCCGAAGATATCCGTACTTTGGCTCGAGCTATGTTTGAAATAGGACTTCATGTCTGGGTTGACACAGTCAAAGTAAGTGAAAAGATGCCCAAACTGTGACACGCCTAACAACTCTACTGGTTAAGTTGGTATCGGGTTGTATGATCACAACGACTCTCGCTTCTGCCGTGAGGACTGCGAATACGGTAGTAATCTTCTTGACACCTGCATTCCTTTCCCGTTACAACACAGCGACAGAGCTCCTTGAAGCGCTTCATTACCCAGGAAAGATTCACATTCATGTCGTGAAATGGGACAAGAACGTATACGGGATACTCGATTTGATTGTCAGGACGTTCCACGTTCCGAAAGAGCGGATCACGGCTCATAAAATGAAAGAAGAACGGGACTTTGACCTCTCATCCCCCATACAAGAGATCAACGATGCATTGTTGAACGGCGGAGGGTGGTATGATCTCGGAGCAATGTTAGATGCCTATTCAAAAGGTAAGCGCAACAATAATCTATCTTCGTGTGGGATCCAAAATTTTGCAGACAACAACGACATCTTCGACTTTCAATGGTGGATTAAGTACGCATCAAACCATGGCGGAATTCCTCAGACAGCACCATACCCGGATGGC
The DNA here is from genome assembly GCA_025526935.1 of Cladochytrium replicatum. Classification (NCBI taxonomy): domain Eukaryota; kingdom Fungi; phylum Chytridiomycota; class Chytridiomycetes; order Cladochytriales; family Cladochytriaceae; genus Cladochytrium; species Cladochytrium replicatum. Next base: position 111,709 of record JAHLKD010000042.1, on the reverse strand, counting down.
ATCAAACCGTGGAATTTCTGGTGACTAATCGTGATGCTATCCCAGTTCATCAGATATTTCTAACCATACCTGTAGGGGCGTCATTGGATCAGCCGAAATTTGTTCTCCAAAAGATGTGCGAGTTGGCAACGTTTGGTTGCGTGCTGATGGAAAATATGTTGGCACAAGAGGATCTGCGTTTCCTTGGTATGTTCTCGACTATCCCCGTCAAGTCATATTGAAGATTTCTCAGGTTTGTGGTTCCAATCATTATGTTCATGCTATTCCCCATCGGAGACATCGCCTTAATCGCTTTGCGGGAGCATCAGATTGTTCAAAAGGCACAAGTATGTGCTGATGATCTTCGGACCCAGGTTGCTACCGGCGGAGTTCTTAAAAACCACCATGGAATCGCTTACGAAGCTTCGCCCACCTTGCACGCAATTTGCAGACGATTTCATCGATCTCCGCCCTTCACAACTAAATTTAGCGCTTTCAAAATGGACGCTGTTGCGGATATGTACGACAGCCTCTACGAAAGTCTCAAGCAAAACTGCACTGCCGGAAACAGGAGTCTCAGTTATTGGCTGAATCCTATGCTTTCCGGGCGAGTGGAAAGATCAAAGGCAGACTGCATAAGGGAGCTGCAGTATTACTTTGTTGGGAAAGATTATTACATACCCAGGAATGTGCAGGTGCGATGAACAAATGAATGTTGATTGTTTTGCTTATTCTCCTCCCGATTTATATTTTCTCTCGAAGATTGTGTTCAACGGGATATTCTTGGTTTTCTTTACAATCATTGGAATGTTGAACCTTCCGCGCGCTCTGAGCTATGCGGATCCTCCACCATGTCTTCGCCCACTCCTTGCGACCTCGACCTTAGTTTCGAAAAAGCAGGCTGCCCGAAACACGCACTTCAAGTCATTCGAAATGGATGGATTAATGGAGAACGGGGGACAAGTGGCAACAGACGAGGATGATGGATTTCTCCCACCGATAAAAGTTGCGGTTCACGGATCGGGAGAGATTGCAAATAATCTCGAAACATTCCTGAAGCTGCTTGGTTTCCTCGCGGACCCCTCCTTTTTCGAAGGGGGTAGAGTGAAACGTACTCCAAGTAGATTGGGACGATCGTCTCGACAATCCTCGTCGAACGGAGAACCAAAGAATCAAAACAATGAGACTCTCCCCGTGAAACATACTCCTAGTAGATTGAGACCATTTTCTCAACTATCCACGTCGAACGGAGGGCCTAGCAATTTCACCGATGGGAACGTCACAGATGCATCTCATTCAACCGAAGCCGACTCAGTGCTTGTACATGTTCCCTTTGTTTGGGTCGATGTTCATGTCATTTCGTCCATTCAAGACAGGGAGAACCTATATGGGATGCGCGAGCATCTACGGTACGACCAGATGGTCGTTGCCATCGGTGGGAGCTCGGAAGTGACCAACGATGGACCCGAAGAATCAAAAACGTGGCTGAAATCAGTGTTGTTTATCGATTGCAACGATAACACGACTGACTTTGCAACGGTAAGGTACTGCCAATATTGCTCTCATTATGTTTCTCACCTAGTCACAAGTCCGTGATGGAAAATATATCTCTGCGGACGAAAGATGCCTTGGTGGGATTCGGGCACCAGGCTTATTCACCGCAGCAGTAGTAATGTCGCATGCGCTGATTCTGGTTGTGAATACTGGCAACTAGATTTGCTGTGACGCTATCTTGCTGTGCTTTCTTCGTCATATTTGTCAATGTTTTTTGGTTTATTATCTTCCATGTCTCTGTCAAGAATTGTTCCTCTCAGCAGCGTTTGGATTCGGTTGCCTCATTTTTCTTTGTACCCAAGTGTATCTCTTGATCCCATCGCTTGTTTATCCTACTCTGTCGCTACTTCCTGTGTTACTGGTCTTGATTCTGTTTGTGGCCGTTTTGTTTTATGACGATGGTTGTTTGCTTCGTTTTTTTCAATAAGATACTTGCACTAGCATGTGAACACAACACCAGGTTTACTTGGTGGATAAGAAAGACACAAACAGACAGACCCAGATGTGGGTGATACGCTTATTCAATACGTTTCTTGCGTGAAAGAGAGGGCACACTTGGGCAACCCACGAGTCGTGCTGTCTTGGTGGTTGCGATTTCTGCACAGCAGTCAACAGTAAAAGGTAAGGATCGGCGGGGTTTCGGGTCTTCTGGGTCGGGTCTTCAGGAAAGTTTTTCGGGTCAGATCCTGGTCTGGTATTGGCTCCAGAAGCAAAACCATTATCGGGTCGAGCTTTAGACCTGTGTAAAACCCGATCTCTTAAGAAAAGATAGAAAGAAGCCATTTGTATTTTCTGTCCAGAAGGACACTTTCCAAGATGACAATCAAGGTTTTTTAACAAACTTTTTCTATCCACAGACCTCGAGAGCTTTACTTTCTGTCCAAGCGGACACTTTCCAAGAAGACACAATCGAGATTTTGTTTTACCTTCTTTCTAGCTCAAGCTAAAATGCAAAACAGACAGGGTCAGGGTACCTGCAGTGACGTGGCGGGTCCCCGGACATACATTCGGTTTTTTCAGGTTGACTCTCTAACCCGGACCTGACCTGGACCCGCCAAACCTTACTCAGGAGTGATGTAACTTGAATTTTGACAAAGGTATTTATATGAACACTTTGTGTCTGTGTGGACAGTTGATATTAACAACAAACACTATCGTGAAGTGTTCAAAAATCCATTAAACAATCACAAATTGATCAGTGGATAAACCCAAATCAGTTTCTGCATGTTGTTAATTTTGTCAGAGTCTCACCGGCCACTAATTATGTCCTTCACAATCCCAGTCCTGATTGATGGGGAAGCTTGAAATCCTTGGCCAAACCTGCCTTCCAATGGCTCCAATCCACCTCAGGTAGCGTTATCGACAACAGATGATTAATTTATTCAGTCCAGAACGTTAGCCACTCAGAAGCATATGTGTCTACCAAGGCTCTGAACAAACAATAAATTGTGGCAAAAGTAGCTAGAGAGTTATTGGGTCGAATCCAGTTCCTAAGCAAAACGTGCACACAAAGAAGAGTATTACCATCCTCGATAAAGCACATCAATGTTAAGTATAAAATACTCCACGACAGTAGGTACTCTCGGCCCATCTTCATTGAATCTGACGAATGCTCATGAGCGAGCATCTGTACCAACACCTCATTCAAGTAGTAGTGCTCAGAGCAATCTTAGCTGGCAATTTCTCCTGAAATGTAATCTCGTTGATTTTGTGTATCCTGAAGCAGATTCCCTGGATGAGTTCGTTCACCATAAGGGTCCGACAGATTGCTGCAAGCATACCAAGGCGAGAGAACTGGTTGCGGAGGCTTTGGTATTCTGCTTATTACTGTAATAGCTGCCAATATTCTTCCAGATTCACCTGGTGATGTTGATGCTGCAATTTTTGCTGGTTTTGAATGACCGGGTCAGCGTTTCAGTCTCTTCTTCCAGCGCAATTGCACGTGCTTTCCATTTGCCAATCTACTCTGATCCAGCCTGCTTCTCACTATGCAATACAGCAACAATCTCCCTGAATCTGTCCAGCTCTTTGCTCTCACCGTGCTGAATTCAATGCACCAGCCTTGCCCAAGTGATCAATTAGTGCCTGCTCTCTTGTTTCTGCAGTTATTCCGGTATCGAATTTGTGTCCTTGCCACCTGTAAAAATCCAAGAATGTCCTTCACTGCTCCAAAGTAGCACTATTCAAGCACTCCACAACATAAGTGCTTTAGCTGTTAAAAGCTCCGTTTGTCCACTGCATTTAGTATGAACATCATTCAGGGCTAAGAATGTGACAATGATGTCAATTCCTCGTAACTTCAGCAACGCCGTTCATATGGGGTGAGTAGGGAGCACTGGGCTCGATAGTGATTCCTCTTAATCTCTAGTAGCTCTGTGTGCGTTTGGCCTCGTCTGTTTTGTATACTGAACGGCTATTTATGAGAAATGCAAAGCGAAGCGGGGGGATGTGTTGGGTTTTGGAGAATGGAGGATTGAGCGGAAGATCTTCAAGTGTATTGAGCGGCATGAGCTCCGCTTTTAAATCAATCCAAAGTGCTAGAACTTTCCCCAACATAAAATCCTGCACATTCCATCAAGTTTCCATCACGTTCCGTTAAACTCACAGTCGGTAATATCTTTTGCACTGCAAGTTCTTTTCTCCTAAACAAAACTTTTATGAAGAAAACTTATAATTCAACAGGATGCCCACAACCCCCTTCAACGCTGGTTTGGTGTTTGGATGACGCAAGAGGTATTGGAATTGCGCCAGTGGGCAATCACGAAACAGTCGCCGAAGTGATTGTGTTCACACGGATCAATCATAAACTTTTGATCACTGCCAGTGTCCCTTGATGTACTGATCGGCGTGACCAGTCCCCCAATGCATTTCAGACGGGCAAAAGTTCAGCACTTATTGCAAAATGGCAAAAAAGTATCTAGTGAATATTTTTGTGACAGGTTGGTTACATTATCGCCGCCCACTGAACGCAGGCTGACAATGTAATGATCTGTATGACTTTTGATCCGCTCCACTCTCAAACCCTCCATCATCATTGGCAACGCCCTGTACCGCTGAAATCGGCGAGAAGAACAGTTCGTTCTCAGGCGACCCACCCACCGCCATTTCAATCTGTATGGTGGAATGGTGGATCCCGTATTGTCCACACACCGCCTGTGCGGCATTCAAGATCCGATCATAGTTCGAAACGGTCATCATCCCGCCATTTCCCGCGGGTGTCGATGGCTGCACCAATGTCCCGTAGTGTGCGGAATGGGAGTGTGAGTGGCCGTTGGCATGAGAATGATGTACCGAAGGATGGTGGTGGTGATCCTGCCCAGCGATAACGTGGTGGTGGTCCTCGTCGTGATGTTCATTATGAGAGTCGGGGTCGTACCCAGTTCTTAGAGAGATAGCTTTTGCCTGCCGTGGACTCACGTCTGGATGAACATCAAGATGTGCAGCCAATGCAACCTTTCGTGGAGATACAAGTTTAGTACAATTGCAACTGCAGCACGAAATATGGCCAACCTTTCCAACAGTCAACGCCCAAATGTGCAGGTCATGCACGTCCGTCACACCGGGAATCTTGAGAAGGTCAGCGGCGACTTGTTCCGGATCAATATCGGTTGGGGTGCCTGAGAACAAACATCAGCACATGCCATTACAAACCTGCATCTCCTGATACCCTCCATCAAAACAGTAATACTGTTCGACATTAGTCGAAATGTTGTCATTATCACGATGATCGAGAACACGAAAGTGCAGATGGGGTCGACTATGGTCATGGATGGATAAGCCCAGATGATGGCCGCGGAGATGAGTACTCCGATGGACGAAATGAGATCGCCGATGACGTGGAGAGCTGCAGACTTGATATTGACGTTCATTTCCTGTTGAACAAATATATCAGATTACATTATACGCAATCCGAGAATATGAGCCCACCTTCTTCTTGAAAACCTGGCCCTCCAATTCTGAATTGTCATGATCGTGGTTATGGTCGCGATCATGACCATCACCATGATCATGCGAATGTGCATGACCGCCGTGGTGATCGTGTGAGTGTCCATGCGAATGTCCATTATGAGAATGTCCATGTTCACCATGGAGCGTAAATCCAAGAGCAATGTTAACCAAGACACCTAAAGCCGCAGTGATAAACATGATCTTGCCATCGATCGGGGTGGGGTTGTACAATCGCTGGATTCCTTCCCACACAAGTCCCGCTGTCAAGATCCAAATCAGGAGAGTGGAGAGAATTGCGCCTAGAATTTCAGCTCTATAAAAGCCAAAAGAGTGGCCTGATAAAGAAGTTAAGTCAGATTAAACCTTAAGCAATGCAATGAACTTTTATATTAACTCGAAGTCGCTGGTTGCTGCGCAAGATACAAAGCCGTTAAGGAAATTCCGAAGCCGGCGATGTCTAAAATGAGAAAACTACGGTCAGATTTTTGCTTGTAAGATGAGAAGGTATAACAAACCTGAGAGCAAATGAAAACTATCGCTCAAAATAGCGAGCGAGCCTGTTTAGCATTTTAGCAATAAGCAAGCAGATGATTATACTTTGGAACGCATACCAGCCCAAATTCCAGCGAAAAGTTCAACCAAGAAGAAAGTAAAGCACAATACAGTAGCAATGATGAGTTTCCTCTGGTTCGCCTTCGACTCATGCAAATCCATATCCTCCTGTGTCGGCACAGTGCATGCAAGCGAGCGGGAAGGCGGCTCTATGTGCGACCTTTGCCGGTAGCCATTAAGCAAACGTGTGGTTTCCGCAGTTGGTGAAGAAGAAGTAGGGGTTGTTAAGTCCGATTTGTTTCCAGATAGGCTCAGCAAAGAAGCTCTGTGGGATACACCACGCTGGACTGAATACAGTGTTTGGGTAATGATAGTGTTGGAGGGGTCATCTTCTGGGTGGAAGGATCGAGTGCGAGGCGAGCTCGATAGTTCTGGCGACGAGGATTGATTCATTTTGCTATGAATACTGTCGACTGGGCTTTTAATACTACAGAAACACGGTTTGTGGCGCACAAAATGATGACACCCAAAAATTTATCACGATGAGTGTGTGCAGATCACTGCAAAGTGTAGCATGTTGAGTGTTGATGGGAGGATCCATAGTTACATTACTAGTATGGAATACTACGGTGGAAACTGCTTTGTTTACATTGAAAATTGGGAAATCATTTTTATGTAAATTGAAGTTTCTGAACAGAGGACCCTTACCGAAGTGTCTCACAACCCGCCACCAAACAATGAGAGGATCCATGGCCAACCCATCGACGGTGCTATTGGTTGTCGCCAGCAGCATCGCATGGCTTCCGTTGTCAACCTTTGCTCAGTACGAAATATATCCGGACTTCGCAAACCCAAACGTCGTTTTCACTGGTGACGGGTTCAACTTGAAGGATCCATACGGCAATGATTGTAACCCGAGGCAGAGAGGGGTTGAAGAAGTAAACAATAACACCATCGTGGGACAATCTGACGAAGGACTTCCGTGTGAGGCGATTGGGCTCCCAGGTCACCTTATAAATCTGAGGTATTGGCAACTATATCAACGTCCTGTATCTCACATTGTTTACCATTTTTTAAGCTACAATTTGTCGTACATCGACGAGATTGTCCATTTCTACAATTGGACCTCATGGATCAAAATGGAGGTATATTTATTAGTACGTCGAGTCAGGCACTACATTGAAAGAAAACAGTTTAATTGCTGGGATCCTAACAGAAGATCGGGAACCGTGAGCAGTCGCTCAGACATAACCCCGGTCAGGGTTGGGAAAGACAACATTGTGCCAAACAGCATCATCCTTCCAGGGATGCCTCCCCCAGCTGACGACAACAGCTCCTGTCTCGATATCGAGTGAGTCGTTTTGATTTGTACATTTTTTTGGATTTTGAAGTTATCCATTAGCCCATTCGGAAAGCTAACCCTTGAGGTCGATTCGTTCGACAACGAGTTCTCGGAAGTGTTATTGACCATTCCATTTAACCTGAACATTTCGGACCGCCTTTTACCGTACGACAACCAAAATGCTGCATACTCGGGGATCGGAAGGGATGGCATTGGAGCGATTATCATCTCGCTGGTTGCTGTCTCGTTCATCATTGTGTGGACCCTGCTGCTTTACCATTCACACCGGAAACGAGAACCTCGATCAGCAAAGGCGAAGTGGATGTGGGAGTGTTCAAAAGAGTCGATCAAGAAATTCCATGCATCCCGATTGTTTGAAAACGATTCGGGAAACGTTCATCCTCAGATCAAACGAGCTTCGATGTTGATTTCGGGTGCTGATTTCCGTCCTATGGAGTTCTCTCTAAAAATGCTTCGCTCGCTCAAAGAGTTATCTAAAGGAATCGAAATGCACGTCAACGAATCCGACCCCGAACTGCTTCGAAAAGCAGCAGAAGATTTGAATCCCGGCCAAGTACTTCGCTCTTCCACATCCACCACAAGAATTAGTAATGTTTGTCAGCACAGCATTTTCATTTCGTCAGCTAAATTTAAAAACATCAGCTTGGAAACACCGGAGTGTCTTTTTACCAATTGATCCCCTCCCGGCTTGTTTCCATCAGCTCTGCCACATTGGTGGTCGGTCCACTCGGGAGTCTGATCAGACTTCCGAACGCGTTCGATTACATGGTACGTCTTGGATGTTTTGGGCTAGCCAAAATTGACTTTTTTTAAGAGTACACATTGGTATATAACTTTTGCACCCGGAAACACATTATTCAATGCATTCCCAGGATCACCTTGGCTTTCTTGACCATTCTTCTCGCACTAGCAGTTTTTGTCACAGACTTATCTTTCGCGGGTACTGTGAATGAAAATCTGGGATTTTTTTGGTGGACGGGGGGCATTGGGCTATATGCCACCATTGCGATCATGCAAGGCACTATGAATACAGCGGGCAAGGGTACGGTTCATTACGTTTATATGAATTTTCTCTAAGCGCTTTGTTTCGCGAAAAGGAATGCTTCGGTTGTTTCGGAGCATTGCTCCGCCGACCTGTGAAGAGGTAGGCCATGTTTTAAGAAGAATTGGTGGAAGCTGTCTTATTCTGTTCTGTGGCAGTTCATGTTTTCATATGCATGGTAAGCCCAAGATGGTGTCATTGTACACTGAGCCAACCGACAGAATAGGGACGATACAGGCCACCCTGACGATATCCGAACAATTGCACGCGCTATGTATGAAATCGGACTTCATGTTTGGATAGACACAGTGAAGGTAGGCTATACTGAGTTTTTCTTCCAGAGCTAACGAATGAGACCATGAGAAGTTGGTATCTGGGCAAATGATCACATCCTCACTCATTTCGGCTGTTCGGACTGCGAATACGGTGGTAATATTTTTAACACCAGAGTATCTGCAGCGTTACAACACATCGACGGAGCTTCTCGAAGCTCTTCGCTACCCAAGCAAGATCCATATTCACGTCGTGAAGTGGGATCAGAACGTGTACAGAATGGTGGATTTGATCGTCAAAAAATTCAAGGTGCCGAAAGAGAGAATCACGGCGCATAAAATGAAAGAAGAACGTACCTTTGAGCTTAGCTCTCGCTTTCAAGAGATCAACGACGCATTAAATAACGGCGAAGGATGGTATGATCTTGGTGCAATGTTGGATGTTTATTCCAAAGGTATTCAACTCGAAACCAGTCAAGCTTTTTGTAGCTGATTATATTTAATTTTCCAGACAATAATAATGTATTCGACTTTCAATGGTGGATTAAGTATGCTTCAAACCTGGGCGGAATTCCTCAGACGGCACCATACCCCAAAAACATCAAATCATGGAACCTCTGGTATCTTTGAAAATCAAATCGCACGTTGAAGAATGGTTCCGAATCTGAAGTTCGCAATAGGGGTCTTACTTGTTCTGGCCAAATGACATCCACCAAAGACGTGCGTGTTGGAAACGTGTGGTTGCGTGCCGACGGACGACATGTTGGGACAAATGCATCAGCGTTCCCTTGGTAAGTGGTCAATTTTCCTACGTAGAAAAGAAGCTGAAACAATTACAGGTTTGTCGTTCCAATGCTAGTATTCATGCTGTTCCCAATTGGGGACATAGGTATGATTGCCTCACGGGAGCTTCAGATAGTTCAGAAAGCGCAATCATGCGCTGACACTCTTCGGAACATAACAAATGAAATGTTTCCGTTCCCAAACCGTGGGATCGCTTACAAAGTTCCGCCAGTCTTGCACGCCATCTGTAGACACTTCTACCGGTCCCCAGCGTACAGAACTGTGTACAGTGCATTCAAGATAGATGTGGTTGCAAACATTTATGATCGCCTGTACGACGAAAATGCCCACAATTGCACGTCCGAGAACAGAGTTCTCTCTTACTGGGCAAATCCACTTCTTTCTGGTCGAGTACAGATTTCGGACGTGAATTGTGTTTGGGAGCTGCAATACTATTTTTATGGGAAAGGCTACTACATTCCGAGGAACGTACAGGTGAGAAAGGCAAGCAAGTTGATAGTTTGGCGCAATGTCCTTATCGGTCGTTTGTAGATTGTTTTCAACTCGATATTCTTGCTCTTCTATTTCATTATTGTGACACTGAATTTTCGACAAGCGCTGAACTACGTGAATCCCCCGCCATGCCTTCGTCCTCTCCTCGCAACATCAACCCTGGTCTCGACAAAACAGATCACAGGAAACGCGTCCTCTCCCAAGCTAGAATCGGAGAGATTAATGGAAGAGGGTGGAAAAACGGGAGCTGACGAGGAGGATGGTGTTATCCCAGCAGTCAAGGTCGCGATTCACGGATCCGGACAGATTGCAGATAAGCTTCGAGAGTTCCTTGGTTTGCTTGGATTTCTGGCCGATTCTTCGGTTTTCGAACAAGGAAGAGTGAAGCGCGCTGCTCACACCTTGCCGAGGTCTCCCCAACTATCCCAACAGACGATTTCTGATGCAGAACCAGATTCTGCTGGTGCCCCGACTGCTGTCCCGCTATCTCCTAGGATCGATTCGCTGCTCGTATATGTGCCTTTCGTATGGGTTGATGTTCACATCCTTTCGTCAATCCAAGACCGGGAGAATCTTTATGCAACGCGGGGACAACTGCGGTATGACCAAATGGTCGTGGTCATAGGTGGAGGTCCCGAAGTGAAAAACGAAGGCCCGGAAGACTCGAAAATGTGGTTGAAATCCGTGTTGTTCATCGATTGCAATGACAACACAACCGATTTTGCGACAGTAAGTAGTTAAATAAATCATCTTGTTTAATGCTTGCTCATGATTTCCAAGTCGGTTATGGAAAATATCTCTCTCAGAACAAAGGACGCCTTAGTTGTTTTCGGGCACCAGGCATTTTTGCAACAGCAGTAGAGGCAATGATTCTGTATTTTCTAATCAAAGTGCCCTATCAAAAGTGTGTCGTGAGAGTGGGTTTGTATTTTCCGATTCCTGATTCATATCTTGCATGAATTATTGCTCGTTTTGCTTTATCACTGCTTTTCGTTTCGTTTCCATTTTAAAGGTTCCTTTGTTGTGTTTCCTCGCTTGTCACAAAATTTTCTTGGCCCGAGTCTTTGCGATTGATGAGTGTGACCTTGATCTGAACCAGTATTGAGTATTGGGCATGGCCCTGTGACGAAAAGCTATAAAGGACCATGCTAGCCGTAGAAACAGCAAGTGTACAATAGCAATACTAATTGCACAATCCAAGCTATGCACAATTGATGCATGCAGGACAATGACCCCTACCCGCCTGCCCGCATCTCCAGATCATCGGTCACGATATGCGCTCCAAATACAGTAGCCTCCGTCGCTATTGCCCTTCCGTTGTACGTTCAGGCCCGATCAAATCCAAATCTCCGTCCCAGTTTTGCCAACCCAGCAATCGTATTCAATGGTGATGGATTCGATCTGAGAGACCCAAACAACAATGACTGCACTCCAGCGAAAGACCCAGATGAAGTGCGAGCCAGCCGCTTTCTAGTGGGACAAACTGCCCAGAATCTTACCTTTTATCCTATTGGCGTCCCCGGCCATATTGTTAACTTAACGTATGCGAATGCGAGGGCAGCTCCCAGCTCACTTTTGATCAAAATGTTATATTCTTAGGTACAACCTGTCGTACATCGACGAGATTGTCGAGTTTAGAGCATGGAACGCTAGTTTCAGTGTAGAGGTATTTCACCAGCACTAGGTTGAGAACAGCGCTTATGTTGACCCTGATCAGTTTGCTTGCTGGGATCCCAGCACTCGAAGAACCGGATTGTTGAGAAACGTTTCCGATATAGTGAATATAGAGAGTACTAAGGCAATGGTGAATCAAAGCCTAACCCTGCCGGGGATGCGTCCTAACAGTGAAACAAATGCCAGTTCTTGCCTCGATGTTGAGTGAGTTGAATTGTGTGGATGCTCGTCACTGTTGTTGATATGATCGATTAGCCCTTTCGGAATGCTTGTCCTTCAGATATATTCTGCAGAAAACGACTACTCGAATGTTTTGCTGGCAATACCCTTTGACCTGAATATTTCGGAACGACTTTCACCAAACACCGAAGATTTGAGCGTGTCCTGGGTCAAAAAGGACGCCACCGGTGCGACAATTATCTCTCTCGTTGCTCTTGCTTTCATCATTGTATGGTCATTTCTGCTTCACAGCTCACACCAGAAACGAGAGGCTCGAGCATCCAAGGCGAAGATCAAGTCGGATATGGCAAAGAAAGCGACGGAAGATTTCTACGTGTCTCGATCGCGCGATCTAAAGAAAGGACACAGACGAGCGTCGATGATAATAGCAGGGGCAGATTTCAGGCCGTTGGATTTCACTATCGATAACCTGCTATTGCTCAAAGAGTATTCGAAAGGGATCGAGACTCACATGAGTGAAACGGACCCTGAATTGCTCTGTAAAGGAACGGAAGCCGCTAATCCTGTCCAAACAGTTCGCTCCACCACATCCCCAACACGAATCAGCAATGTAAGACAACTTCCACTATGGTAACCGCAAACTGATCGTCAGCCCGAAATAGCCAGGAAAAACCGGAATTTCATTGAACCAATTGCTGCCTTTCCGACTCATATCGGTAGGAACCGCCACTTTGGTGGTCGGGCTGAACCGGAAGCTGATCAAGCTTCCGAATGCATTTCACTACTTAGTAAGTCATTGTAACCTTACGCTACGCTCGATACAAACAGAGCTTTGAAAATATGTAAAGCACACACTGGTAACTTTTCCAACTCGGTCGGGAGGTGGAATTTTTCACAATGGCTTTCAGGATCACATTGGCGTTTTTTACAATCCTGTTTGCCATGGTCGTCTTCATCACAAACTTTGCGTTGCTGGCACAGTGGATGAAAATCTTGGTTTCTTTTGGTGGACGGGCGGAATTGGACTGTATGCAACCATTGCTGTAATGCAATGCACTGTGAAAAGAGGTTCCAAAGGTAGCAGCGCATCTTCTCATGGATTATCTCATGACAATTCGTAATGATCTCTTTTCTTAAAGGGATGCTCCGCCTATTTCGAAGTATCGCTCCGCCAACTTGTGAGGAGGTAAGCATGAATTGTTTACCCGTGCCTAAGGAGTTTATTGATTGGAGAATTGTAGTTTATGTTTTCGTACGCATACTGAGCCGAGATAGAAAGTGTCGCAAGCGGAATCTTACAATCGGTTCAGGGATGAAACCAGCCACCCTGACGATATCAGAACACTGGCCGAGCAATGTATGAGATTGGGCTTCATGTATGGATAGACACGGTCAAGGTAAATTTGACAACCTTTACATGTTACACGACCTAAAGTTCTATCCAAAGTTAGTTTCAGGGTCAATGATTACGTCCTGTCTCAAAACAGCCGTGAGACAAGCAAACACCATAGTGATCTTTTTGACGCCGGAGTACCTTCATCGTTACAACACTTCAACAGAGCTTCTGGAAGCACTTCACTATCCAACAAAGATACATATACACGTCGTGAAGTGGAATGAGAATGTATACAAGGTGGTGGACTTGATTGTCAATAAGTTCAAGGTTCCGAAGGAAAGGATCACAGCTCATAAAATGGAAGAGCGGACATTTGAACTTTCCTCTCATGTTGAAGAGGTCAACGAAGCACTGGCTTTTGGTGGAGGGTGGTATGATCTGGGGGCTATTTTGGACGCCTACGCAAAAGGTAAACACATCGCTATGTTTAAAGTTTACTAATTCTATATGCAGAAAATAACGATGCCTTTGACTTTCACCGGTGGATAAAATATGCTTCAAATCTTGGCGGAATCCCCCAGACCGTACCGTACCCCAATAACATTCAACCATGGAACTTCTGGTGAGTTTGAAATTCAACTTTGTAAGAAACTTTAGTTTGATTTGTACAGGGGGCTCAATGGTTCCGGTGAAATGACTTCCCCGAAAGACGTTCGAGTTGGAAACGTGTGGTTGCGGGCGGACGGACTACAAGTTGGCACAAAAGCTTCGGCATTCCCTTGGTAAGTTATTCAGCTAAGTGTTGGTCCAGAAATTAAGTCTCAAAAGGTTTGTCGTTCCGATGTTCATATTCATGCTTTTCCAATCGGGGACATGACTCTGATTGGTTCGCGAGAGCTTCAGATTGTCCAGAAGGCACAATCGTGTGCTGACATTATTCGGAATGGTACCCACTTCGCTGGTCATAACAGCCGTGGGGTCAACTACGAAGTTCCGCTTGCCTTGCACGCCATTTGTCGACGCTTCTACCGAACTCCCGCATTCTCTACGAAATACAGCGCTTTCAAAATGGACGCGGTCGCAAGTATTTACGATCGCCTCTACGACGATCACAAGCAAAATTTTACGGCCAAAAATCGGACTCTCTCTTACTGGGCGAACCCGCTTCTTTCCGGTAAAGGAGAGATTTCAGACTTCTTCTGCGTGTGGGAACTGCAGTACTACTTTTTGGAGAAAGACTTTTACATTCCGAGGAAAGTGCAGGTGGAGTCGACGAGCCATGGTGAACGTACGCTTTCACCTAAATTTTTTATCTGTTGCAGATCGTGTTTAACGCCATATTCTTGGTTTTCTTTGCCATTATTGATTATTGTGTTGCTGAATATCCGTCCAGCACTGAACTACGCTGACCCTCCGGCATGCCTTCGCCCGCTGCTTGCCACATCAACTCTAACCTCAACAAACCAAGCCAGCGGATTGACACACTCTAAGAAACCAGAATCGGAGCGACTGATCGAGGAGGGACTGATCGAGGAAGGCGGAAGACTAATAGAGAAGAATGACGGGATAATCCCACAAGTCAAGGTTGCGGTTCACGGAAGCGGCCCGATCGCAGAGAAACTTCAAGAATTCCTTGGTCTGCTTGGCTTTTTGGCAGATGCTGAGTATTTCGAAGGAGGACGGGTGAAGCGTGCTGCGCACACCTTGCCTAGATCCCCAAACTATCGGACAAACATGAGGTAGCAAAATCCCCGACAGACTTGAGCCAATAAGGTTCGATGATGTTTTCATCGAGAATCGACTCGTTGCTCGTACATGTGCCCTTCATTTGGGTAGACGTCCATGTCATTTCATCGGTCCAAGATAGGGAGGATCTCTTTGCAATGGAAAAAGATCTGCGGTATGACCGAATGGTCGTTGTCATCGGTGGAGATGCCGAAGATAAAACCGATGGGCCGGAAGCCTCGAAACTATGGCTGAAATCTGTTTTGTTCATCGATTGCAACGACAACAATGCCGATTTTGCGACGGTAAGTGCGGAAGTAAAGTAGTTTGAAATTTTTACTAAATCCGGTTCAAGACTGTCATGGAAAACATCTCTCTCAGAACAAAGTATGCCTTGATTGTTTTCGGGAATCAGGCCTTTTCGCCTGGTGAAAGCATCACACCTTGATTATTATTTCGGGTCGATTTGTTAGTTCCTTGTATTAACTTTTTTGGTGATCATTTTGGTTATTCAAATTTGTCTTTCGACATATGTGCTAATCCCCTCGGTGTTGCCATCTCGTTGCGGAGCACAACACATTCAACATGATCTACAGCAAAGCAAATATCCTGATTGCATGTTCGGGTTCTCCTCTTTGAATACCACATCTATTGCTGGCAGCAGCTTTAAAGGCTAATCTCGACTGTCCATGTCATTTATTCGGAATCACTTCTCTAGAAAATAAATCAGACGTTCTTTTTTGAGAAGAAGTGCTTCAAGTTCTCGCCAGCCCTGTCAATCATATCTGCACTCTTGCAGAATGTAAATCTTGCCAGATATCCAGCAACCTCCTTCTTCTCAACCTCGGCACCCTTTGCACTATCATCGTAGAAAGCGGAGGGAGGAACTGCCGTTACTCCAGCCTCCGTTCTCAAATGTCGGCAAATCCTGAACTCGCGTCGTCCGTCTTTGCGGTTAAGTTCTCGCTCGGAAACATCCGCTTTCAATGCAGCAAGCTCCTCTTCAGAGAACTCCGCAGGGTCCTCGACACTCGATGTGTCCGCAAGGATAAAGTAACCGCCATGTGGCATCGTAGGGTTCAGACTTACGGAGCTCAACATTGTGAATAGACGGTCACGAAGGGCTTCGTAAGCGGCACGGGTCTCTTCAAAGAACGTGCCCGCCATCGCTTGCTCAAGTGCGGTCGCGACGGCTTCTTGGAGATGTGTGGCGATACTGGATGGCACGAACTCGTGCACCATTTGGACCGAGCGAACGATTGGAGCAGGAGCGATAACCCATCCAATCTTCCAACCAGTCACACCAAACATTTTGCCGACGCTTCCGAGCGTGATTGTACGCTCAAACATCCCAGGAAGGGAGGCTAATGAAATCGTTTTTAATGTCAGAAATATATTCAAAACCACAAGCAAAGCACCCTGTTCCCTACCGAATTTAATAAACGGAGACACGGAATCAGAGTAAACCAGAGTCTCGTAAACCTCATCTGCCATGACGAGCAGATCAAACTCTTCGGCGATCGCCGCAATACCCAAGAGCTCCTCTCTCGTGAACACCTTCCCTGAGTTAGTCATGTAAGTATTTGGTTGCATGTCGTATCTGTATCCGAAACTCACCAACAGGGTTGTGGGGGTTGTTAACAATGATGAGCTTTGTCTTTGGAGTGACAGCAGCTCGTAGTTCAACGAGATTCGAGTTTCCAATCGTGCGATGTTTTCGCACCACCTGCAGCTCCGTGTCCTTTCGGTGGGCGCAATGAAACAACCACGGGTTTCCCGCCAGCGAGGGAGACAGATGCTGGGTAAGAGTCGTAGAATGGCTGGATCATAATGACCTCATCATCGCGATCAACGAACGCCTGGATGGTGCTGTAGATTGCTTGTGTAAAGTTAACATGGGGAAGTATGGTAAACTCAATCGTGCAGCGGACTGCATGAACGAAGAGAACAGCGATTAGAATTCAAACTGGAAATATCAGCATGGGTACACCTGTCTCGCCAGACCGTCTGGGACCGTCCCGTTCACAGGATTCGAAGACATATTTCTAATCTGGGCACAAATTTGTAGAGATACAAATTATTCGGTTGAGCTATTTAGCCAAATGCTCTATGATTCACTGGCAGTCACGGGACCATTCCAGCACAGTGGTGCAAGATGGTGGTTCAACAAGGGAATGGGATCGATCGCATTCGTTTTCCCATTAATCGTGACTGTCTCGCTTATCCTTCTTCGCCAATCCGTTATCGATCAAACGTTGCAGATTTTCAAACCAAGGTGCGCCAAACGTCGATCATTCAGCATCATTGCGTTGTCTGGGAACGAAGAGCACAACTAACTGATGGTCTCCAAAAAGAATAAGACAAATAATATTGTGGGAGCGGAGCAAATAAAAGGGTCTCGCATCCAGACATTCAGAGTATCGTTTGATGTAGCCGTGCTTGATTGATTCTGATTCATTCCTCTCCAACTTCAGTTGCCTCGGGTTCAAGGTTGTTCTTTGTGTTGAGAAGGTGCCATCTATACCAGTTATTCGGGAACAAATTCAGAGCAAACGAGAGTATATAACCGCCTTTTCGCGGCTGTGCGTAGTTGCAAGAAACAAATAAATATAATCGAATATCAGCTTTCTGCTTAACCTGAAGGTATTGTTGAGCACTCCTCTGAATGAACGGTCACACAGACTCCTTTTTTTTGCGTTCCCACCCACACTTCACACGCTCCACCATACGTTCAACAACGTATGAGAAGATTCGTGTTGCTGTGCGCCGAATCCTCAACGTCAATTCACGTACTCTTCTTTGAGGACGCATATGTACTGAATTTTGGATCGCGCACAGCCAGTCGAGTTACATTTGGGCATAATCTTGTTTATTTTTAATTAAAATGAGCTCCCTCTAGCCTCTTGTGATTCGTTGTCTGGAACTTATGAATGATTGCCTGGCTCCACGGACAATCCCGACACCACATCGATCATTTTGCTTTGCAAGCCATATTTTGTCAATATAATCGGATAGAATGTCGGCAGATATAGTTAGAAAACCGCATATACTATTGATCTAGAAGAATCAAGCCTCGCATTAGAAAAAGCACGACAGCCAAAACAAAACTCGGATTATATGCCACTCATCCTGCTGCCCCGTTTTTGTCCACGTATGTAGCTTGGTCGGACGTTTAGAAGGACTCACTGTTGAGGGAACAGAGCCTGTCATTAGATTGTTTGTTTTTTAAAATCGGCGATGTTGCCGTCTACATGAAGGGATCGACCACTGCACCACCCATGAGTGAACAACAAAAACAACCACCATATCATCGAGCATGGGATAACATCGTTTATTAAGGGGGAAATAAAGAAGGAAAACAGTCCATGGTCTTTTTTTTCTTTGTCATCCGAAAATCCGCAACTACTTACCAGCCGAACCATTTGTGCTGGGCTTGAGGCCATGAGGCCCAACCTCCAGGCCATGAGGCCCAACCTCCGTTCCATAACCGTCCAACAACTGCTCATACTCCATCTTGGGGTAACCAGGCAACGTTCCGTCATTCCACGGTCCAACATCTCCCTTGTATTTTGAGTTACCACCGAGCAGTTCGGGTGCGTTGTCCCTGTCGATCGTTTCAAAGATAAAGTGGGTGTACCCCGTGCTGAGGAACTCAATCTTGTTGACCGTTACCTCGTCGAGCATGGGCTTCACGAGCTGCCAAACAGCCGTGAACAGCACCGGCGTGTTGATGACGTACATCTTCCCGAGCATCTCTGGGTAATAGTTTTGCGCTATTGCCGAGACGTTTTTGACAAACGTGAACACTCGGGAAAAGTTTGACACGGAGACTCCTTTCAGGTCGAGGATGGTGCAGGACTGTTCGATGTGGAAGCCTGCCGCGAGGGAGCAGGCTGGAAGGCGGTAGTTGACGAGCTTCTCGTATTCGACGACGTGTTGAATGAGCATGCGCTCGAGGTTGGTCACGGCGAAAACTTGGTCGAGGTTGATCACGCCAATCTGCTCGATGTAGATCGGGCGGCCGTGTTTGTCGGTCTTGTGATATGTGCGTGGGTAGAAGGCAGCGACGACGGGCATCTCGGGAAACTCCCACTCCTTCACAAGGCGGTCGACACCGATGCCGCCAAACTCTTTTCGCCACTTGATATAGTCTGAGAACATGAGCTTTGCATTGAGGACGTTGAACTTTCGGGCGCGAAGGAAACGGAGGAGGAGGTGGTTGTCGTGCCGGGAGGGATCGTAGAGGTCATCGGCCTTTAGCTCTTCCTTAAATTCCTCCAAAATATCCTGCTGCTCATCTGTGAGAGTCTCCAGACGCCCGGGGAGATCTAGCTTCACTGGTGGAGGTGCCATGAGGAAATTTGTTGTTCGCTGAAGATAATGTATCAGCGTGAAGAAAAAATAAATTGGCGAGCTGAATCGGAGTGCGTGAAGTAATGCTATTGAGAAAGCAGCGCAAAGCCTAAGGCCACAGGGGAAAGTGCTGGGATGCGGTGCGAACTTGATGGCGAGGAGGAGTCTTTCGTGCCTTCCGGAGTCGTCGTGCACCACTCAAAGCAAATGAATAATGAATGGGCTCCGTGTGGCTGGAACAGTGGCGTTATGGGGTAGGTGATAAAGTTTATTGACTTGATATGGCCAACGGGACAGGTGAGCGGGCTATTGTCTTGGCAACGAATATGCCACGAAACCACCCGCCATGCTTATTCTACTCGCAAGGGTTGTCTCCCATCTTGTCGGTGACAAACCACCAACTCACGTGAGCAAAACGCGGTTGGTTTGGCGAGTTCCAATGCCTCGACAGTCGGATCGACGGAGATTGCGATCCTACTCGCAAGCATCGATGGATCTTCATGAGGGAAAAACTTCGCCATTGAGCCCTGTTGATGACACCGCGCGCACGCTTCTCATGATGTCGCGTGGGGTGTGCTTGACAGACTCTCACATTTTACTGTCGAAATCTGCATTGCCCGGTCGCGAAACTCAAGAATCTGGAAGCGACGAAGATGAAGCTTTACCTTTATCAAGAAGTCACGAGAGGAACGCGACACCCATGGCATCTGGGACAGAGAATGGAGCCAGTGAAGGGAAAGGAAGCTCCATAAGGAAACACACGCCAGCAGCAAAAGCTCATCAAAAAGTTCACCCCAAACTTCCTAAAATGAGTGCCGCTGCATACGCCAGCCTCGGCATGCAGGGCCAAACTTTCGCCGTTTCAGATCCAGAGGACACTGATGTGATGGACACGGATCAGATCTCAGCACGCTCTGGGGAGCCTCACCAACCGTCTACTTCTTCACTTGCACAAGAATACGATGTGAAACACTCGGGAAAGGGTAGACAGCTGGCCCCACCTCCCATTCAAACTTCACATCGAAACCAACGCGGCCCTGCTTCAAACGGGAGAGCTTCTCCAGCTGAAGGTACTTTTCTATAAACTCTGTACTTCAGGTACTTACGATCGAGCTAGCCTCAACAGTTACAATGCCGATGGCATTTATGCACGCACTTCCAAACCCATACAGTGCTCAATTGGCGCATCCAGAAATGCTATATCATCGTCATCTCGCAGCTGCAGCGCAAATGTGCACACCATTGACTCCAACTACTCCAATGTGGATGCTGTCAGGAGCGCCAATTCAGCACGGATATTACGGCGTTGGAGGTTACTTTGGGGCGCCAATGATGTGTGTGATGCCGATGCCTATGATGCGAGCCACATCAGGATTGGTTCCGAGCAAAGGTGGAAGCGCTGGAGAAGGTCCCACCGAAGAAAACCATTTGAAAGATGACGAACACTCAAGTCCAAACATGGAACCTACCAGATCAGGACCGGTTGCTGAATTACCCGAGATCAACAACAGCGAGGGTGCCCATCAATCCCCTACATCAGACCCCTCAGTTCCGTGCCACAGCTTGAACTTTGATGATGAAACCCAACGCGTGATCGAAAACGCAACAACGAAGGTGCCAACTCATTCTGGTGACAACTCTAAAAAGAGCAGGAAAATTGTGTTCCGTGCATCCTCTCTTTCAAGTAAGAGACGGAAAACGGGGCGGACTGCCGCAGGTGGAATACATTACGAAGAAGAGAGCCGAAGTTGTGAAAGTTCGCCTCTTCCACCTGCTGAGCCAAAAGCATCGCAGGGTGCAGTTTCTGTTTCTGGAAACTATACGTATGTGGGAAGTGGGAGCTCGGCAAAGGAAACATTAAAGGAGCAAAATAATCGAATGGACGTAGAAATTGGAAACCTTGGTGGGAATGGAGTGGATGAATGGCTGGCACGAGCCGCGGAAGAGGATCGACGATGCGCATGAGTGTATGAATGGTGGGCTTGATCCGTCAGTCAAGTAGGAGCGTGATAAAAGAAATTGGAATAATTTGTATGATGCTCGATAAGATGTTTTTGGAAATTAGTAGAGAGAAAACACTGGAAAAAATGTGTACTTAGGGTAGTTGAGCTCAGCATGGTCATTTATCTGACAAGTTCCCACGCTTCAAACATTCGCCCTTTTTACTGCCGCACTGCCACCTCCCACAACCCTCCACACGGACACTCTAGCTCGAGTCTGTTCTGCCCCGTCCGCTGCCTGCCTCGTCTCTCTTCGCCTGGAACTGAACTGGAAACCAGCCTCTCAATAGCTCTCGCTTGTGCTAAAGTACCCCATCCCTAGTTGACCGCCATGACGGAAATTCGCCGAAAGGTATTGCTTGCGCAACCCAAATGTCTCTCCCTTTCTCGCAATGCGTCCCTTTCACGATGCAGCATCGAAACCATAACCAAATGTACTGACTGTTTCTTTTGTTTTTCCGGACATTCTATCTTTGCCGTTCTATTCGACGGGTCGTTGGCTTGGAATTATTGATTTGCTTGCAAACTCAATCCATATATTTGGGCTATTCAACTGAAAACCTTTAGCTGGTTGTTGTTGGTGACGGTGCCAGTGGAAAGACTTCGCTCCTTATCCGTTTCTCGAGGAACACCTTCCCCCAGGTGAGCAATATTGTTTTGTGCATCTTATTGAGGAGTATATTCACCGGTTTCTGGTTTCTTTCCCTATAATTAAGAGCTATGTCCCAACCGTTTTCGAGACCTACGTGAAGGATGTCCACGTTGACGGAAAGACTGTTGAGCTTGCCCTCTGGGATACGGCTGGGCAGGAAGACTACGATCGTCTGCGACCTCTCTCTTACTCCGACTCGCACGTTATTCTAATTTGCTTCGCAGTTGACATGCCTGACTCTTTGGAAAACGTCACGGAGAAGGTGAGTGACTTATCTCCTCTTTGACCTTTCCTGTTGTTTCTGGCGTTCTCGCAAGTCAGTCGAATCGAAAATGGGTGAAACTGCCTGCCTGATACAGAGCCAATAGATTTTCCTCGTGTTGACCTTTCCTATGACACGTACTCAATTCCTCTTTTAGTGGATCTCTGAAGTCAGCCACTTCTGCCCGCGTGTCCCTATCATACTCGTCGGTTGCAAACAGGATCTTCGCCACGACCCCCAGACCCTCGCCAACCTCGCCCGCGCCAATCACCGACCCGTTTCCCCTGAGCAGGGTGTGGAAATCGCACAACGTATTGGTGCATACCGCTACCTCGAGTGCTCCGCTCTCCACGGTACTGGTGTAAACGAGGTTTTTGAGCATGCGACGCGCATTGCGCTCGCAAGCCAAAAAAAGCAAAAGAAGTCTGGCCCCTGCAAGCTCACATAAGCTGTTTGTTCAACGCTGGAGGGAGGGGCATCTTAATCGCAAGGGAGGGAGTTGATGAAGGTGGGTAGGCGAAGGAATTTTGTGTTTTCCAACGATCGACGAAACTCCACTGGCATTATCCTGCATTTTCGACCTCGTTGACTTTGTTGTTTCTTTACTGTTCTTGTTTTGTTGTGAGTGAATAGAACCGGCGGCAGATCTTCATTTGCGGATTGGGTGTAGTAATTCTGTAGTCTTTCTCTTCCAATGTTTTCCTTCTTCCCTTTGCGCCAACTTTTGAAACATTCCGATGTTTTTCAATGGTAAATCCAGTTGTTTCATTCTTTCCTTCTTTGCTCCTACATTGTCATTAACATTGCGTAACTCTCTGTTTTCATGGAATTGCGATTGGTGAAGGTTCCACTTTGGAAAAGAAACAAAGGTCTTATCAATAATCATTCTCGGAGTACAACTTCGGCTCGATATGGAAGCTCATTCGGTACTGCTTCAATTCACATCATTCGATTTTCACAGATGAGCAATTGCCCTTTTTACAAGGTGGAGTGAGACTCAAGCTTCGCTTTGATCGCTGCAAGCGTTTCCGTCAGCTCTTCTTTTGATGGTGACTGCTGAGGCCATTCAATACCCAGACCTTGGCGAGCATCGGGTTTCGGACTGCTCGAGAGTTTAGTCACGAACTAAACAGATCTTCTCAACTTACATGATGTGGAAATGAACGTGATCCACTAAATTTCCCGTCGTAATTTAGTTTTTATGCCGTATGACTCAAAGCAGGCAGCTTACCAGCTTGATCTGTAACCAGTAATCACCCAAAAGTGTGCACAGCTCAGCAATGGAAGACGGGGTTACATATTCACAAGTTTACTTACGGGCTAACCTTCCATTATTCTGCAGACCACAAGGTTAGCACTATGAATCTAAGCACAAATGAATGTTCCCCAAAACCTGCAAAATGTTGTAGTTTTCGGCACCGATGGCGGTTGCGACCTTCTTCGCGATCGGAAGAATGTCTGCGAGATGCTCATCGGGGACTTCATGCATGAACTGGGCATGATACTTTGGAATGACCAGCGCATGTGCTTTCGAGATCGGGTTAATGTCCAAGAACACATAGGTCAATTCAGTTTCCAAAATCTTGGAAGAGGGGATGGCTCCCTGAAGCAAGAAGATAAGCACACAATCTTGCACCGCTAATGAAGCAATCCATATTTACCTTGATGATCTTGCAAAAGATACAGCTCGCATTGGATGACATTTTGGTTAGGTGCTTGTGGCTTGCGAACTGTCCAATACCTCTATTTGATCTGGAATCTAAAAAAAAGTGCCAGTCGCATCATGTTGCAAACACTCGCACGTTCTATAAACACCAACAACCAACTCCATGATCAGTCGCAGACCCATCAAGTACTCGCCCCTTGTGTCCCCGACTCCTTATTCCCAAAGTGCGAAAACCAAGTCATCGTCACTTGGCCCTGGGGTACGTCCCGCGCGCTGCTGAATCACATGGTCGTTACAGAGCCTTTGCGGTTGGTTGGCGTGGGTTACCGTGCGCAGCTCGACAAAGCGCAGAAGTGGATCGAACTGGGAAATTGACGAAGACGTTCCCACAAAAGAGGCCTATGCACAGTATCATACGCTGCTTTAATATCTAAGAAAATAACACAATAAGGCAGAGCAGTGCGGGAAGCTCGTCGAAGGGTAGCATCTAATGCAAAAACACACTCAACACCTGAACGATTGGCCTGGAAACCAGCTTGGGCAGGGTCAAGTTTACCAACATAAGCTACAAGCATAGGAAGCAGGGTACGCTCAAAGATTTTTCTATCAACATTGGTTAAAGTAGTGGGGCAGTACTGACTTATATCACCAATGGAACCCTTATTCTTCCAAACAGGTAACAACAAGCCAGCATTCCAGGCAGAGGGCGACAAACCTGAACGGAAAATAGCGTTTGAAAGTTGAACAAAAAGAATAGCAACATCAGAAGCTAACGGCTTAAATAACTCAGCTGGAATATGGTTTGGGCCAGGAGCAGAGTTGTTTGGGGAAGAACAAATAGCACAAACAAAGTCACTCACACTAACTGACACAGAATCATTCAGCGCATGTAGACGAATGTGTTCTGCACTGGCAGAGGATTGTGCAAACTGAGTCTGATAAACGGAGGCAAAGTGATTGCGAGATAAAGAGGCAGGATCAGAAAATAAACCACTTGCAGCTGAGCGCCGTTGATGACACCTACGCGCGGTGGAAAGAACTTTGCTAACCTCGATTAAAGAACTAGGAGAAGAACTAAACATATTGTCGCCAGAAGCCTCTCGAGCTCGCTGAGAAAGAGACCAAGTACGAAAAGCTTTGACACGCTCACACGATAGCCGGTCACGCTCCAAGCGGCAATACTCAACTAAAACAGGATCAGGATCATCACAGGAAGAAACAGCTAAATAGTGCTTATGAGCAAGTAAGTAGCTCCGTCGCAAGGCCACTAAATGCGGTGGCAACAATGGCAGGGCAGGGCGACGGCGAACTAAACTGGGGGTCCAATGACACAAGCAGCACACGAAGTAACAAAGGACAAAATAATATCCAATGCAGAGTCAATACATCCCTGTGCAACTTCCACAGACATTTGGGCAAAGGCGGGAGCTTCTAAAATTGGACTGAGCGCAGCATTGACATCAGCAAGGGTGGGATCAAAAAACAATTGTCCCACATCCTCCATTGCTTGAAAGACAGCAGGTTCACGCAACAGATGAGCAGCCCAGCGCTTGTGGGGGGGAGCAGCAGAGGGAGCGCTGGCATTGGGAGGAGCAAAAGAAAAAACAGCTGTAACCGGAAAATGGTCAGAAGCCCAAGGCATAAACTCGCCATCGGCTAGACGACTATGAACTATGTAAGAAATAGGATCACATTGAAGCAGAGGATTGACAAACAACAAATCGATAATGGAGTCACCATTGCGAGAAGAAAATGTGGGGTTATGACAGGAAGGGTGCTTAACTAGAGAGAAACTAGCGGCAGAAATAAATTGCTCAAACAACCTACCCCAACGATTTGAAGAATGATCACCAGTAGCTAAAAAACGGGCATTGAAATCGCCCAACAAAAGAACAGGGCACGGAGACGACGGGACATGTTGAGGAAGTAAAGCAATAAACTCTTCAAGGAAGGGGTCCTGAGCAATACCACACAGAGGCAAATAATACCCTCCAACCAAAAGCCCACGAAATGTAAACCATAGAGAGGTGCCACCATAACTAGAAACGAGATGGAAATCAGAAGCTCTACAAAGACTGCGATTGATCAAGACTCCCACACCAGCCCGTCGTGTACCCGATGACCCAGGAGGAAAACGCGTGTCAAAAATCAAATCTGGGGAAGGCAGCGGGTCTAAAGGAAAAAGGTGTGTTTCAGTCAGGAGCAGAAAAACAATGTGATTTGCGCGCATAAAACGAAACAGTGAATCAAGAACTCCAAAGCTCAAACTTCGACAATTGAAGGTACCAACTCGAACACTAATCATTGACGAAGATGGGTTGAGCGAGGCTGACGCGCAATCCCGCGGGCACTGTCCAGCACAGTTTCCTGAGCATCCATGGGGAGCTGACCACGGACATTCAGGAAAATAGCAGGATCAGTAACTGAACTGAGGATATTTCCGGGAGAGATTGTTTGAAGGAAACGTCCCACATTGATTACATGAAATAGTATATCCTTTCTGGGAACCATTTTGTGTCGTGCACTCTATTTCCTGTTTCGTTCAGATCCACCAGCGAATGTGTACTATTTCTGCTGAAACTAAAATCATATGTGCTTCCAACAACCAGAGCACACATCACTATCCTGACCAGCGCCTACCATGTGCATGGCCTCCACATCGGTCACAAAAGAAGGGGAGCCACTTTACAAAAACTAGCGACAACGATCATTAAGAATGGCACACCTCACGTTACCCACTTGGAAAGCTACAAGTAAAGATTAACTATGAGAAATGGGGAAAGGAAAGTGTAAGAAATAGAGGAAGAACAGAAACGTAAAGTACATGGCATGAAGGTATTTTAACAAGAAATGTTTTGTTTCGAATGACAAACGAAAAAGATAATAATAGCTAAAACGATTCTTTTGGTTTTGTCATGGACAACAAAAATACTAATACAAAGCAAGCTAATTTTCCCCCGTTTGTCATCACAAAGACTTTCCCATCAGCGTAAATCCCTTTACGTTAAACAAAGAATGACAAACGGGCACACGGTTAACCACATAAGACCTTACACATTTTTGTATGCGAGAGTAGGAAGAAAAAGGGGAAGAAAGGAGCAAGTTTCAACTCAACTTCGGACTTTTCGTTCTGGGCGAACGTACAAATTCTTACCCTACCCAAAACGGCAATCCCAGAGAGAAACTGAAAAGGAAGAGAGAAAAGGGATCGAAGAGACCTCTCACATTTCACACCGAGAAGTATATCAGCTGGGAAGCAAGAGACATTGTAAAAAGAAAGAAATAAGGGAAGAATAACTAATGGGATTACTACTTTGGATGCCTTACAAAGTGTTGTGAGAGATGTGTTGACGCTCGTTGTGACAGCAATATCCAACAATGCGATAAATGAAACGAAAATTAGTAAAATAAACGGGTAAGAAATAGCACTTGATCCGGTATGGATCTACGTGTAGATAGAAATAACGGAAGAAGAAAGTCAACGAACCCAAAAAAGGAAAAATATCGAATCTAAGGGAAACTGAAAATATGCAAACGGGGACGATATAGAAAATAGCGACGAACGGTCCATAAACCTATTGCTGAGTATCGACGAGATCATTCCGTCTGCGACGGATCCGTCCCCTCCTCGCGAAACAGCCCCGTCGAATACAAATCCATCACTCCCGATTGGGATGTCCCTGCAGCCCCGTAGTGTATTCCCATAGGAAGGCTCGCAACCGTCAATGCGTGTATAGCTGCAGCAAGATTAATCTCGTGCCCGTCCAAATGCAACCCGTCGGCTACCGTCGCGTTGGTCGAGTTCGAGGTCAGGTTCGAGAGCTCATCCAGGTACAGAGTCAATGAGGGTGACAAAGTTGTTGCAACTGCATTTGAGGTACACGATGTGGAGGAAGACGATGTACCACCATCTTCTTCTGGCAGCTCCGCTATGGCCCTTGACGATAGTCCCGCTGAAGGGGAAGGGAACTGTGCGGGGAAGTTTCGCGAACCTCCCAAATAGTGGTTACAATATCTAAACGAATTGGTAAAATATAAGCAGACTGAACCGCGGTAACAAAAACCAGCCACAAAATTGGGGAGCAAAAAGACGTGCTCCATAAAGGGACAAATTAAAAATTCCCACACTCACTTGCTCAACAAATCGCACAGACGCTTCATCTCGAAAGGTTTCGGTAGGACCTCGTTCATTCCCGCATTGTAGTAGTTAAGCACATCGCTTTCAGTGGCATTTGTGGTCATCGAAATGATCGGAACTCGAACGTTGAACCGTCTAATTGCATGGGTTGCGTCGATCCCATCCATCGTAGGCATCACAATGTCCTAAAATGATTTTATTGTTCAGCAAGAAAAGCTGTACGCAAAATAGCGTTGTTCTCACCATCAAGATCAAATCTACTTGCTGCTCCTCCTGAACCCGATTGACCGCATCAACGCCGTCTTGTACGGCAAGAACTTTGCATCCGATCCGCTCGAGAATGTTCGTGCTCATTCGGATCACATTCAAGTCGTCGTCCACAAGAAGCACCACCGGAGTCTTACCCCATCTGACCATCAAAATTCAAGACTCAATAGGGTAATATCAACACAGTACTTATTCACATACGAAAATTTGGGTAAATTCCTCATGCCGTTAGCTTTTGGCCGACGTCCAGCGTCAGCATTGCCACCAAGAGGTACAGCTGAAGAGCGAGAACTTGCCATTCGTGGAGCAGCAAGAGTGGGTCCAACGTGGGATGCGAGGCGGGTGAGCCCCTGGAAACAGTCGAGCATCACGGCAAGCTCATGCTTGCGTTGGGCACGAGCGGGAGATTCCCCAGGTGTGTTGAGAACACTGGTAGCAGCGGCGGTCACCGATGGAAGTGGGACCGTTGGGAGAGTAGAAGGAAGTACATCGCCCATCGGCGCGGGAGCAAACAAGCCCGGTCGTTGTCCTGCGTGAAGCGCTACACAATCCGAAACGAAAATATATCAGAACGAATATTTCAATGAAATTGATTCAAAACTGCACACCAGCTTGTAGTTCGGCGTTATAGTCGGTGAGATATTTCACTTGGTGCGTAAGTGTAACGACGCTTGTAGTGAGTTCTTTGAGGAGGTGGTAGAGGCCGCGTTCCCATTCCATATTAATGGCAGGTGGAGGAGGATGCTGAGACTCTTTTTTTGGAGTCTCGAAATTCCCGCGTAGCACGTTGGAGCTAGACGACGAGCGCTGTAACCCAACAGCGGGAGTTGCAGGAGGTTGAGGGACTGGGTCATCTGCTTTAGCCTTGGGCTTGTTCGGCTTGCGTCGAACAAACTCCAGAAAATCCTCCCGATCACGTTGGAAATGGGGATGTTTGAATTCCCATGACTTGGCGCCGAAGAAGCCAGTCGTTCGATAAAACATGGTAGTATAGCATGGGGAAGGGACATAATCAACCACCGATCAATCGCGATGTGTGTCTGAACACTTACTCCTGCCGGCTGCTCACGCTCCGTTGATTTAACTTTGTGAAAATCGTATTTGTTCAACTGACGAACAAAACTGCTGAAGTTCGAGTGACTGAACGATCGGGGCAAGATCGTCTGAGAAAGAGCTGCAGTGTCCTTAATAACAAAGCTGTCACCAGCGGATCCCCACTCCAAAATGTGAGAGTGCTCCGACATGTCGAGAAGGTTGTATAGCTTTCTCACGAAATCATTTCCAGCGACCATTGTAGTGCGGGTTCCCAAAGTTGTAAGCGCCGGTGGTGCACTAGCTGGAGCGTCCGATGGTTCACGAGACAGCCGACCAGCGCCTCCCGGAACAGCACCAGATGCCGTTTTGGACTTCTTTCTGGAGCGGTCGACCTCTGGTTCTTTGGCTAAGCGCTTGGTCCCAGAGGCAAAGCTGAAACTATTGCTGTGCTGGATCTTTGAATTCCTAGTAACGGGCTTGGTAGTGTTGTCCGAGTCAGTTTCGTCGTTGGGAGATTCTAATCGGGAGTCCCGGCGACCCAGGATAAGTCGAGATTTGACAGAACGCTGATCGTCTCGATCGTCCGAAATGTCGTCCTCGTCCTCATCGCCTTGAATCGATGGGGACGGGTTTGATTGAAGCGGGGAGTACGTCGTAGGGTCGATTGCTCCAAGAAGACCCCGGGTATCGAGACCACTTGGAGAGTGGAAGATTGGGCTCGAGCTGGGGTTTAGTTGCTGCATACCAGCGTGAAGGTGCTGTTGTGAGTGTAACGGAGCAGGAAGCTGAAGGTTGTCTGGATGCATCATATAAGAGTTCGAAGAAGGTGACCAAGACCCGCCCATGTGCACTCCCGAAAAGTGGCTGTGGTAGGAAGGTCCCCCGGCGTGAGGAAGAAAGGAAGGGGAGGGAGTCGTTTGGGTGACCGAGCCTGTAGGCATCTGAAGTGGTGTGAGCGTCTCAATACGCTGCATAACTTTCCAAGCCGATTGGCAGATATGTTTCTCCGAAGAGAGGAATCAGAAGATTCCTGGATGAGGAAGAGGTGAAAAAGTGAGAAAACGCGGAAATAAAGCAAGTAGCGATTCTTTCGAGGCAAAGCGGCAGTTCGAAGAGTCGCACATACCTAGATCGACGAGTGACCTGCTATTGTACACGACTGTGAGACAGATGGTTACTGTAGAGTGCGAGACCGTGCGCCAGGTGGTTCTGTGGACAGCAGGCGAGCGTCTTGGGCAGGGCGGTCGTCCAGGTATTGGCGAGCCAGAACGGAAGGAAACAAAGACGCCGGGATTGTGACAACCGAGGAAAGGATCACACTAGCCACAGAGCGAGAGCCAGCCACAGAGGGCGGGTGGGTGGTGGTGCTGCGACAGCCTAAATTTAAGAACGGAAGGGACAGCAGGGGCTGACAAGGAATGTGATTGTTGGTAGGGTGCAAATCAGGGTGACTGTGCTGAGCTGTTGGCGAAACAAGAGGAAACGTCAGGCCGGCTCATGCAGGAAGTTGGTGCGTTGCACTAAGGAGGTTAAAACAAATCAACAAAAATAATAGCACTCTGCGAGAATTGCCGGACCACAACGGCATGAGGCACAGACGAGCCATTGTCAAGGTTTCATTACGGCACAGACAGTTTTGGGGATCACGTATCAAGCGGGGCGTTCAGGTCGCTAGTTGACCACAATTAGAGTTGAAGTTTTGATTGGACCAGTTGATCGAAGAGAATGCGATCAGATTAGCAAAGGACTACTAGGTGAAGTAGGTGAGTGATTTGGCCGTGAAGATCGACCGCGACGCCGAGACAGACGACTTTTGTCCTGCACCGTTTCTGCCTTTCCGCTGATGATCCAGACGGACTTTGGGGTCTTGATAAATCAAGTAAATAAGGGACCAACTTTGAAATGTGGCTTGTGATTGAATCAACTGTGCAAACTTGACAAGAAGAATTGATGCGTCTCTCAAACTCATGAGTGGTGCTGGGGACACAAAATTGGAGTTGCATGTTTAGATGCTGATGTCGCGCACCACTCTGTCTGCATCTGTGGAGCAACAACATATTTGGATCTGGTCAGCTCCATAGTTTATCTGCAGGCACACAAGCAGAATCGATTATTCGAGAGAATCACAGCAGCTGTGAGCGGAGGTGCGGGGAATTTATTATTATAGACTTCTTTGTCTCAAATTCGTAAGTGATTGTTCCGAGTTTGGTAACTTCCATATCAGGTAATGACTAGGTTCACAGTTTGTCTGGTTGCCCACGCCCTTCATCAAGTCTGAAAACTTTCGTCACAGACAAGGGAACCTCCTCACGATGATGTGAGACAAATAATACCGTCTGCCGCTCGTCTAGCATCGTATCAATGTACTCCTTTGCTTTTCTAACCCATTCCTGGTCGAACCCTTGGAAGCTCTCGTCTAAAACGAGCAGTTTCGGCTTCTTCACCAATGCGCGGATAAAGAGGATCAGCCGTTGCTCTCCCGTGGATAAATGCGAAAACTTGCGTTCGGATAGGTGGTTGACGTTGAAGAAATTGAAGAGATCAGCTGCGGCTGTGATTTGTGCTGGCGTTAGTTCTTGGGCCGGTAGGAGGAAAATGTCAAAGAATCCAGTGTGGACCGTTTGGAGGGCTGTCAGTGGGTATTTGAAATATCTTAGATTGATTTGAGTCGTGAGATAGAAGAATATGTTGTAATGAATACTCACTGATGTATCTCAGTAGAAACCAGTCCGATATCGCGCTTGATGTCCCAAATCGTTTGGCCAGGCTCTCCTCGCTGATGTCCAAAGAGTTTAATTTCGTTGGCATATGCTTGAGGGTTGTCACCGACGATGAGGGACAGCAAAGTCGACTTTCCAGATCCTAAAACCAGTCCAGTCAATAACCAGAGAGAAATCAAGTAAATTTACCATTGGGTCCAAGCAACGCCCACCTTTCGCCTTCTCTTATTGTCCAATTGATATCCCTGAGTATTGGAGTGTCCGTACCGACCTTAACGTTCTTAAGCTCAACGATCGGATCCCCAGATACTTCTGGCTTGCTCAAGAGAGTGGGAGAATTTGATCTGGCGGATTCTTCGAGAGAGCGTCTGCGGCTAGTGGCGTATTCTCCCAAGGGACCAAAGAACACTGTTGTGCTGGACGCATTGTGCGACTTCTTGCCAAGCTCAATGATATGTGTCACTGCGCTGGGAATTTCATCTTGCGGTCTGAGTACAAGTAGCACACGTGGCCACCGTTGCGGTTCTTGAATCATTGTATTGATTGTATTGGAAAGCACTTCCCGATGCTTCACGTCAAGTCCCACTGCGAAAAATCATTCAAATAAGGAAAATGGTTACGAAAATTGAAGCTTACTGAATGGTTCGTCCAAGATCAATACAGCTGGGTCTTCCAGGAGCGCTTTGGTAATTCTGGCCCGGCGCACCTGACACATCAATGTGAATTTTTCACCTTCGTTTTACCATCAGCATCAACGAACCTGCCCAGAACTGAGATGTATAAAAGAACGATCGAGGAGGGTATCGACCTCCATCAACTTTGCAACATCCATCATTCGTTGTTCAGGTCGTTGGTCTGCACCCGCTCCCGCATCGATGAGCATCTCTCTCAAACTAATATCCTCGTCAACTTGAGAATGGTACCGCAATTGATAGCTGAGACGACCATAAGATGCGGCAGCAATTGAGTTTCCCTCCTCTTTGAATGCAATGCGTCGAATGCGTGACTCTGGTGGAAAATAGAACGTTCTGGTTTCTGGCGGCCATACGCGGTGCTTTCCCTCCAGCACCTGTGCTCTTTGTTTAGTTTGAACTCAGGGGATTGTCTTGGAATGCTAGTGCGCATACCTCAGTTAGTGTTGACTTGCCAGAAGCCATTCCACCAACGATAGCGTGAGTTTCTCCATCCCACCATCTCCATACTACGTTCTCCAGAGTCGGACGGGCAGATCCGAATCTGTAGACAGCTGCATTCGCCAGATCAAACAGCACCCGACCTCGTGTGGATGTCATAATTTATGGACACCAACACTAACTAAATATCCCACGTCAGGGGCGCCACACCAGATTGAGCCACTTGCCAACGAGCAACACAAATCGCTCAAAAATTCAAAAAAATGCCCTCTGGCGTCATTGAAAAACGAACCTCGAAAATGGACCTGTTTACAGGCTCTGTCTCTTCCGTAATCGAAGGGAGGGCAGGGAGTGCTCTGGAATCGGTTGCTCCGTCTCCCGCAAACTACCACAAGAACCACGTCGACACCGACTCGGATCTCACTGACCACGAGCCTGACCACGCTCACAACCTGAAACCACTCACCTCTGCCTCAAAGCAAAACGGTGCCGCCAGCAAGGATTCTTCCGGTCTTCGCCAGCGGAACAACGCTGCCGATTCCGGCAAGCTGTCGGAGAGCGATCAAAAGACAGCCTTGGAGCTTAAGAGAGAGGAGCGTGCAAAGAAGAAGAGAAAGGTTACGCACTACTCGCACACATTTATCATTCACACAGTTCAGCGTCCCTCACCGCTGTCAAAAGAGGTTGGTCATGACATCACAGCCCAAGTCCCGCACTTTTTCTGATCTCTGCGATCCTTCAGAGCCCGGAACAGAATTACCGTGGATTTTTTAACCTGTCCATGCTAGTGCTATTCGTCTCAAATCTCCGGCTCATCATCGAAAACTACATGAAGTACGGGCTTTTGCTCTACCTCCCATCCATTCCTGCTGCAGATGTCGCCATCGTTGTTTTCGCATTGGCGCTGGTTCCTCTCTTTGTCTACATCGCTTACAGGATAGAGAAGCTTGCGGTGCGAGAAATCACCACAACCAAACCCACCGCCGACTTTGTGTGGAGGGCTCATATTACCAATATTGTGTTTTCTCTCGTCATTCCAACTACAATCTCTTGGTTTTTGATCAAAAGTCCGGTGAGATTATTGGTTAAAACTGACGTTATTTTATCTGAATGCATTTGCAGCTCGCGGCAGCGATTCCTTTGTTCCCCGCTACTGTCATTTTCCTCAAGCTCATTTCTTACGCCCTCGTGAACAGCGATCTCCGACGAGAGCTGGCGCTTAAGGTGTTCCCTCGTCGATATGAGGACACCACATCCCGTGAGGGTCAGGCAGCCAGAGCAAAACAAGACGAGCGGATCGAGCAGAAAAAGGACGAGGACAAAGAAGATGAGAAGCCTCCCCGCGTCAACCTCAGCGATCCGCCATACCCGCTCAACATTACGTTAAACAACCTTGCATACTTCTGTTTTGCTCCGACCTTGGTAAGTTCATAATATCGATTATTAGCTTTATTAATTGAGCTCCTTTACAGAGCTACCAACCAAGCTACCCTACTACTCCCAAGTTCCGTACTGACTTCTTCTTGAAACGAGCGGTTGAGTTTTCTGTTGCGATCCTCGGAATGTACATTTTAGGTGCACAATATGCTGGTAAGCTCAGTCGGGAACGTTTTGTAGCGAGTAGTTTAATCACTGGCGCAACTCTCAGCTCCAACATTGCACAACTCTCTTCAGGCTTTGGAGCAGGGAAATTTAGTTAAGATTATGGAGCGTTTGTTGAAGCTATCTGTCATCAGCGTGGTGATGTGGCTCTTGATGTTCTACGCCGTATTCCATTCTGGAATGAACATGGTGGCGGTGAGTGGGCGATGGAGTTCATATTAGCAAGTTTCTGATAGAGCGCATTCAGGAGGTACTGCGGTTTGGTGATCGCCGATTTTACGAACCTGTACGTCGTGCGCATGACCTCAGCAAGCCATGCTGATTAACTCTTTTCCTGTAGTGGTGGAACTGCTCCGACATCGCAACTTAGTATGACACACGATTCGTCATTTTGAGGTCCTGTGCTGATATGGCATACATTTTTTCAGCTGGAGGCTGTGGAATACCCCCGTGTACAACTGGGGGAAACGCCATATCTACCTTCCGCTCATCATCAACTTCAAAGTCCACCCAACCGTCGCGTCCCTTGTTGTATTCACTATTTCCGCACTTCTTCACGAGTTGCTAGTGGGTATCCCCGTACACTCTGTCAAGGGTTGGGCATTCTGGTAAGTCGCGTGCTGCTTACTCAATCTTGGAACATTGTTAACAAACGAACCAGGGGTATGATGGGACAGATCCCGTTGATTGCGTTCACAAAGTGGCTGGAGTCACTTCGTGAAAGGAGGTTTGGAGATAGCAAGGAATTCTTTGATACAATTGGAAATCTCATTTTCTGGATTTCGTTCACGATTGGTAAGTTTTACGACAGATCTGCTAAAATAATTGATCTGATCTTTGACGTACCAGTCGGCCAACCAATGTGCATTATGCTGTACTACTTTGATTGGTATCAGAAGAACGCTCCGAAGAACTAAGGTTTTCAAACGTAGGTCGACAAGATTAGTTTTTCATTGTTTTACCGGTTGTGGTGCTTTGTGACGTGACTTGAAGCTGTTTGTGCTTCTCTATTGTGGTCTTCTGTTCTTTTGACTTTCTAATTGGCGGGCCGGTACAAAGTTTGTCTCCCCTCCCTCATTGGTGAGAAGCATTCACAAAATTTTCAGTCCGTATCTCTTCCTCTCTCTGAATTGGACATTTCGTTTTTGGATTTTGCAGTTCTGCTGTTTATTGAAGGGTGGCCTCTCTATTCTTTGTTTCCCTCTCGATGATATTCACTTTTCTGAACGCACCCCATATTGTAGTGATGGGGACACCTCATATTATTCAGGAAATAAGTAAATCAAAGTGCAAGTAATGTCTCTGTCATTGCGATGCTGTAATGTGATCGGGAACGCCCGCGTGTCCCTCGCGTTTTTTGCCTTCGGATCGAAACGCGTCCGACAACAGTTTCAAGTCACAAAAAAACCGCACCTGTCCTGATTGCGCGCTACCTAACTCGCCAGGAACGCTCGCAGAAAACCAGCATCTGCGACAGCATTAGAACCGAACTTGTAGACTTCTGTTATCACTGCACCTGGTGAGTGTTCTATCAGGAGTGAATGTGAACGATTGGTTTCACTTCGGATCAACACTCGAAATCACTTCTTGATGGTCGAACGCCATGTCTGGGCTTCGATATCGTTTTTTCCCTGAGATGGAGCCTGTGGTCGCGCAGGATTGCGAGGTTTATCTACCGATCCTGATTCTTTCCATATTGTTCTCTTTTACTCCATTTTTACGACATGCTGATCTGAACTTGTTTCGGTAGGCATTAGTGGACTCCATGTCGTTGGAAGATCTTGTCCTAGAGGAGCGAACGGAGTCCGGAGCTGAAGGTCCGTTGAACGCGCCCAGTTCGGAGCAACCTCAAGGTAGGTGTGATTTACATGCGGAGGCTAGCTCTCCGTTTTTAATAATGAAGGGACGGTGCTGATGTGATCCGACGTGCATATACATCCAGTGATCGAAACGCTCCCGATCAAGGTCACCCTCGTTCTTCCGTTGGGGACTTCAACGGAGCTCTTGGTATGAAGGGTTCTTTTAACTCACTTTTAAGATTCTTATTCTGATACTTTCTGACTGTTGCGATCATAATTGTGTTTTGCGCGATTTTTCCGGATATTTTCAGGTTCACGGCCATGGCACGATCCAGGATGTCCGTCAACACGTCTTTGAATCGCCCGAATGCCAGTCGTACACATGCTTCTTCTTCTCGTACAATGGTGAGCGCGTGAACGAGATGATGGAAGTCGCGGAGCTCCCTGGGATCGAAACGAAGACCACTGAGGCGGTGAGGGACATTCCGAACTTGCCCGCGGGTACTGTTGTCACGACGAAAGAAATGTCGTGCACGCTTCATCTTGTCCCGGATGTTTACACGGAGCGGGAAGTGCGTATCCATTTGGTCCGCATCCGCGAGATTTTGACGAATTACCAAAGTCCAACAACCGCCCATGCATTCGATCTTGGGTCATCTTTCCTTTCGAATGTCAGCGGGGATTTTGGTGAGTTGCTTTTAAGGGGCTGGTAGACATGAGCATGGATTGAACTGGTTCTATTTGGTAGAGATCTTTGGTGAGGCTGGCAAGCAAGGGCCAAAGAATAAAGAAAAGAAGGCTGGGAAAAAATCGGGCTCGCCCACTGGAGACGACCAAGATCCATTCAGAGACTACAATATTGATGCACCTTCCACACAGTCGTTGGAGTCGTTTGTGCCCAAAGGTTTCAACCCTCCCCCCATCAATTGCTTGAATCAGTTTGCTCTTTCGGCATGGAACCCTCCGCCGCACTACCGCCGCATAGCAGGCGACGTGATGTACATCCGAATTATCACACTCGAAGGCCAAACAGCACACATCACATGCAGTGGTTCAGGGTTCTTTGTGAACAAATCCACGGACTCTTACTTTGATCCGACACCGCGCACTACCGCATCGGGAAAGCCACAGTTCTACTCCCACACCCTTCCACACCTCCTCTCACAATTCAGCAAGCAGTTTGCCGCAAACTTTGAAAGCATGATGCAGATTACCTCCTGCCGCCACCCGTACGAATTCCTTCTGAGCTCGTCTGCAGCGTACCCCTGGTGTGTCCGCAAAACCTCCCCGGAAGGTGAAGAGCCATCACCCTTCCCACACACTGCCGACCCTGGTCTCCTTATGGACATCCAGCTCTCTGCTGCAGAGACACTGGACCAATTCAACGCCCGTGACTGGAACGAAGACCTGCAGAGCGCTCGCGAGCTCCCCCGCGTCACTAGCCAGGACCGCGTACTGAGGGAGCAAGCCATCGCCAAAGTTCACAACGATTTTGTTGAGGCCGCGGTACGTGGTGCAGTGCTTGTCGCGGACCGATCTCTACCGGCACTGAACCCGCACGAGTCGGATACGTCGCAGCAGATCTACCTGCACAACAACATCTTCTTCTCGCACGGTTGGGACGGTCGTGCGCATTTCGACCAGATCGGAGGTCCGGCCGCCGCGCATGTGGCAGTGAGCAAGGATATTGATGGGATCAAGGCGTTGACGAACTTGGACTACGATTTCAACAGGGATAAGCCTGAGGATGAAATCGAGGATGGAGGTGATGACGTGACTTCTGTTGAGAGTGGGCTTTTCACTGTGGCGACGGCTGTCGTCGATTTCCGTGGTTACCGAGTAGTTGCGCAGTCGATCGTCCCGGGGATCTTGAAGAAATCCCAGACCAGCGAGAATGCTTCCGTGGTTTATGGATCGGTGGACGGCGGGAAGGAGATTTCTTCGGATCCTGCATTCCACAACATGTTAGAGAAGGTGGCACCTGCGCTTCGATTGAGCAAGCACGAAGTGACTGATGGCAACGGCGCTGCTCACAAGCTCTATTCCTCGGTCGAGGTTAAGGTGTATTTTAATTTGCAACATTGTTTTGTTTATTTGACCCATTTGAGCTAGGGTATTGTTGGCGATGACCGTCGCAAGTACTTGCTTGACTTATACCGCATGGCTCCCGTGGACGTTGATTTCCTTGACGAGCTCGACCGCGAGGCAACCGCTTTCCCGGCGTACCCTCACAGAATGACGTTGCTAAGGTATGAGCTTCTGGACATTTTCCATGAGGAGAGCATGAAAGCTGCAATTGCCAAAGCCCGCGGAAAGGTGAGATAAGCTCAGTCTATTATTTCAAATTGCCAGAACGCACTGATCTGTTCTTTTTGTGCAGTGGGATGCAGAACGGCAGTCGAAGAAGGAAGAGGAAGATGAATCGGATGCCGTGGACGAAGCTGAGGAGCAGCGTTCGTTGGA
This sequence comes from Cladochytrium replicatum, assembly GCA_025526935.1. NCBI lineage: Eukaryota > Fungi > Chytridiomycota > Chytridiomycetes > Cladochytriales > Cladochytriaceae > Cladochytrium > Cladochytrium replicatum. The sequence goes on along the minus strand of JAHLKD010000042.1, from coordinate 72,698 downwards.
AGCTGCATTGAACGAAGCCGCGATCAACGTCCGGCTGGAGTTTAACACGGACTTGTTCTCTGATGGTGTAGTCCCGAAGAAACCCAATGAACAAAAGGCAGAGGGCACCGATGACGCTGCAGAGACTGAGAAAAAAACTCAGGAGCAAACGATTCGTATCGTTTCCCGGTTCCTTCGGCAAACAACCATTCCAAGTGTTGTAGTGGAGCTGATGGAAGTTCCCAGCTCCACACCTATGGACGGAGAATCCCTCACAAAGTTCTTGCACCAGCGTGGTATCAACATGCGGTACCTGGGTCGTCTTGCGACAACCTTCAACTTGCTTGGTACTCAGGGCATGCGTCTGTACTTCCGCGACCTGCTAGTTCAGGAGATGATTGCTCGTGCGGTCAAACACATCCTCCGTGAACTGTTGCGAACAACACCCGCATTCCTGTCGGCGCACTGCATATCACACGTTTTCAACTGCTTGTTCTCCAAAGATTCAAGAGAAGTTGTGGCGGAGATAGATTCGGTACATCTTGAGATGTTGCCGGAGATCACCGTCAAGAGCATGGTGGGAGTGGTCGAGACCGTTGCGTTGGGACCGGCAACATGCCCTGTTACTGGCCATTCTCACGGCCCGACACCAGATGACCACCCTGACATCTCCGCCCACGTTTCTGAGTCGGTCATTTCGCCAACCGCATACACCTCATTGACCCCTGCATCGCTCCGCAGCAAAATTGCAGAAGAGGTTCGACGACGATACAGGTTCGACCTTAATGCCCCAACAATCCTTAAGCGAGACGCGAATGCGGCGGAGGGAGTGGATGCGGAAGCTTCCAATTCGCAGTCGAAACTTGAAGAACTTTTCATGAAGCGCCAGACTCCTCTGCTGCGGTCAGTGTGCCTCAAAGTAGGCATTCAGATCCAGGCGAAAGACTATGGATTCGTCTCTTCATCTTCCGATGTCACATCTGAATGGTCTGGCCCAACGTTCGCACCAGCGGACATTCTGAGCATTTACCCGGTGGTGAAGCACGCAGAGCCCAAAGCGTGGCTCGGAGACGAGGCACATGAGCATGCGTTGCTGAGCCTGAGCCACGGGCAGAGGGCCGTCGGCCTTGAGCTGATGACGGAGGCGATGGGAGTGTACGAACAAGTACGTGGGCTTGTGCATCCCGAGACAGGCCGGTGCTACGCTCAACTAGCTATGCTGCACTTTGAGAACAACGATCGGGATACAGCAAGAGTACTGCAACGCAAGGCGGTCATCGTCGCTGAACGTACCAACGGTGTTGATGATCCCGACACACTTCAGCAATATGTATGTATCTTTATAGCTATTTGGGGTAGCTTTCTTGACTGATAGGTGATGTTTGTCTTCAGATGAACCTTGCCTACTTCGAGTTTGTATCTGGAAACGAAGTCCTTGGCCTTGGATACATGAGGCATGCGCTCCGGTATTGGGAGCTCCTGTGCAGCGAGGGAAAACACCCGGACACTGCATCTGCAGACGCCAACATCGCCGCAATGCTGCAAAAGCTGAAACGCTTTGACCTCTCCACTCGGTTCTACGAGCGAGCGGCTCGAACAAACGAGGAGCTCCTCGGAAAGGACCATGCTCTAACTGCAGTGTCTTACGAAAGCCTGACCAAGAGCTACCTGATGCGTGGCGATTTTAGGAAGGCACTTACTGCTGAGAAGCATGCGTACCAGTTCTACAGGGACAGGTTGGGCGAGGCGGACCCGAAAACCAAAGAAGCGGCTTTACTGTTGCAGACACTCACTGAACAAGCCGTGAAGGACGTACGTTCCAACTACACCTTTTGTGTTATAATCTTATGATTGATTTGTTTAAATGTTTTTCGATCAGGCCAAGAGGGAAAAGGAGGATCAAGCGCGCAAGAAGAAGATTCGTGGACCGAATGGGAACGGGAATGGTGCCACATCGAATGTGGAGGCAGACCCGTCGATCTCATCAAAGGGACACTTACCTGTTGAGGAGTTGTTGAAATTCATTGGCGAGCCACAACCTGTGAAACGGTCCACTGGTACACGAGCTCCTTCATCGATAAAACGAAAGTAGTTGTGATGTTACTTCAATGTTGAAGGGAGATTGCTGCTTCTCCCAAAAAGTGTAATGATTCGGACGATTCAGCAGTTCTAACTCGGCGATACATTCAACTTGGCATGATAAATATATGTCAGATTTCGTTACTTCATGAGCTCTTCCTAACCCATTTATCGATCTGTGGGAAGTTTGCCTGCAACTTAACTTTAGCCCGGTCGAATTGGACGGGCATTCATCGAGCCACTCTGGCTACACAGATTACGTACTGTTTGCAGCCAACCATGTCCATCAATATTCACACAGTTCCACAGTTGATGTTTGTGCCGCGACACCAAACTTGGACTACTCGCTTTTTAGAGCTTGCCACGATCACGCTCACAATCTACTGCCTCCTCTTGCTCCTTGCTCGAGCACGGCAGCGTGCTCGTCTCTACACTGCTTCCGGTGTGTTATTGCGATCACTGAGTGGAAGCTTATATCTTGGTATTTGGCGTCGGAAGAAGAAAAAGCAGGAAGAGCTTCAATATTAAGGGTGTTGGGTCAAGCGATACTCGTTCCTGCTGTGTCTTAAAGCAGTGCCGAAAGTCGGAATTGTCTCGGGGGGAGGCTTAGTCACCGAAATTGACCACTTCCGGTTGCGAGAAAACCACAGTAGCTCGAAAGTGGAGTCTTCGCTGTGTCGTCTCAACAGTATCTCTAGTGAGGAAGGACGAGCGAGAGATGAAAAACAAGAGTTGAAGGTTGCAGTCACCAAACTTTCTGAACCCGCCGATACCAGCGAGTGCCACATAGATGTCCAAACTGATACCGAAGAGCTCCACGAACGACTTTCAGGCCCTTCGTTTGAAGACGGAGATTGCAATACCCCCCAGATCGTGAGAAACGAAATTTCGTGCTTGATTGAGGTCACATTTTGAGGAGGTCTACACCAAAGACTCCTCCATGAGCCTAATGCAGCACGTAACGCTATTCCGATTGATGAGCTTGAAAGTCACTTCATGAAACCTGAAAATAAAACGACTGCTTGTTGTGGACGCCAATATCACGACAGGTCAGAGGTCTGTTTCAAGAAGCCAGTTGCACCAATAAGAAATTGACAAAGCTATGTTCGAATCTCTGTTTGTTGCTTTAGCTGGCTGACGGGAGAGACGTGAAAACCTCGATAGTTCAACAACCATCGCACGTACCATAGAGTCAGTGTTCGCTAACCAACTAAATCGAAAATGAAGTGGCTGTTGTTGTTCTGAGATCTGTGTCGATGGGGCGAAAAATCAGGCCTATCCCTAAGCGCAAGGCTTTGAAAAGCTCTGAAGCGAACCAAGCAGCTGACGGGAAGCAGAACCGTGTTGCCTAATATTGGCCATTTGATGAACGAAATGCCACTGAAGAGAAACTTACGATCATTTTTGCACTATGAAGAACGAAATGCCACAGCTAGACAACAGGACAATATGAACAGTCAGATCAAGACAGGACAAGGACTAACTAATGATCTAATGGTTCCCGACTGATAGCTTCCCGCTATTCCAAATTTGGTAATCTTGCAACCCAACCATCGGAGACCGGTCTGCCTCTTCCTTCAAAATGAAGCCCCAGCATCGGATGTCCAGAGCTTTTCTTTTAATTGCTAAATTTATCATTGCAATCACTACCATTACCGCCGCGATCATTGGGGTCGTCTTCTTTGCCTATCTCGGTCGAGTTGTGGGGCAGCACATCGACTTCCTCGAGAAGAATCGTGCTGTCTACAAGATCGCTCGAGCGAGGGCACGCCCTTGCGGCACAGCCAGGATTGACGACTTCTGTGCAGAGTGTCAAGCTGGGCACGCCGCCGTCCTATCCAACTGCTTGTTGATCCACGCGAGGAGCGAAGCTTTGAACGAGTCTCACAACATTGTGCTCGAACTTCTTCGGGACGTCAGTTCACAGCTGAAAGAGCGAAACCAAATGCTCAAAGACGAGATTGAAGACTTAAAGGAGAAAATCAGAGTGAAGCAGAAGGGAATCCTGAGATTGCGGCGGCATCTCTCACTCGATATTGGACACAATGCGTCGAAGCATTTCGTGCTTAGCTTTAGCGGCAGGAGCTGGAACCGACAGGGCAAAAGCAAGTGAACGAGTTCGACTCGGCTAAAGTGGGAGATCAAATATGCAAAAGAGAATCCTGCCCAAAAGATCGCGAAGATCAGGATTGGTGCCACTGTTTCTAATGCAAATCTAAACTAAACAAGGCTTGCACACGAAACTGGAATCGACTCCGCCAATACCCGATAACATTTTAATTTGACCTTTGTAGAGTGTTTCAACGAATCTCTATTGAGAATAGCATGTTGAAAAAAGAAGATCAAGCACTCTTTCCAACTTCCTCACTATTGTTTCATTTTTTTTAATACGATCCTCGAAATCTCGCCACTGTGGCACTGCCATTGTGGCTGATCCTCAGCTCCAGCCGCCACGTTCACTTGCATTTGGATTTGGATGCGGGACGACCTGAGACCTTTTGTTCAGGTGAGCTGTGGGACTGTGGGTTAATGCTTATAGTATTGCATTTCTGACTCTCCATCCCTTTAGCACGCTAAAATCCGAGTTTTGACGCCATTTCCAACCAAGAAGTCTCATTCTTTCTATTAATCGCCACCCACAAATGACCGACGCCATTCGTAAAAAGCTGGTCATCGTCGGAGACGGTGCATGCGGGAAAACTTGCCTGTTGATTCGCTTTGCAAACAATTCGTTCCCGGAGGAATATGTGCCAACTGTGTTTGAGACCTACACCAAGGACATTGTTATTGACGGTCGCTACACTGTTGCGCTGACTTTGTGGGATACGGCTGGGCAAGAAGGATTCGACCGACTCAGGCCGCTTTCATATGCCGAGGGGGACGTGGTGCTCATTTGCTTTGCAATTGATACCCCATACACTTTGGAGAACGTCGAAGAGCATGTATGTTACCCACGCCCTTTACACGTATTATGTCTGATGGATTGCTTGTTCCTGGACAGTGGCACACAGAAGTGACTCAGCACCACTCACACCACTTCCTTCTGATTGGTTGCAAGAAGGACTTGCGTTTTGACAGTGGAACTATTGTGCGACTGGCAAAAGAGAACCCGCCGCTCAAACCGCTAACAAGTGAAGCTGGCGAAGCGCTTGCAACAAAGATCGGTGCCTACAAATATCTCGAATGTTCGGCGAAGACGGGTGAAGGCGTGAACGCAGTGTTTGAGCATGCTACGAGGGCAGCATTGGCGAGTCGAGGAGGTGGGCGGAGGAGGAGGGAAGGAGGAAAGGAGAAGTGTGTTTTGCTATGAGGTTGCTCTTGCTGACTCAATTTGCCTTTCTTTTTGCCCAATTAGACAGTTTCTTCCCCCCCGCCTGCCTAATTAGTCGTTTATAGTTCTCCTCCAATTTCTTCTAGTGCGCCAAGCTTTTCCTGCCTCGCACTCCGTTTTCTTCGAAATACAATATCCGTTCAAACTTTTAGCTCCGATAGTAATTTCATCATTGTTAATGAGAGTGGTTCATCTCGCAATCGCCAATCGCCCGATAGAAAAGAGCATTTTCTTTCCTCGCGAGTGACGAATCTCCCAGACTCATTCTCACCCATAAGTGATGCCATCGTCTCCACGAGCTCAAAGAGCTTTCTGACCGGATGTGTGGCCGAGATTCATCCTTCCTTGATTAGCATCCTTCGAGCGCGGCGAGCTGGTTCACTTGTCTATCATCAGGGCACAGGCTTCCCATCCGAGACGGGCCAACGCATTTATAATCAGAACGAAACGGAACGGAAGACCTTCTGATGGGACTCACTCCTGATACTTGGACTCCTATTATGGGCCATGTTCCCTGCTAGGTACATGCTAGTCACACACTCACTCTTGCGAGGTCCATGCGGGGTATCGTTGGCTTCGAGGGTTTCAGAAAGCTCTTGACGGTCGGTGGAACTGTTAATTAGTTCACGACACGAGTTAACCTTTTCTTCTGTCGAAGATCTATCTGCCCGTGCATTTGCTACACACTGTTCTATTTACTACTTACAATCACTGAATATGAGGAAGAAGACGAAGCAGAAATCCCAGTGATCGTGACTCCTCCTGCGATAGAATCAGCCATCAGCTCCGGAGAAGAGAGCTCAGCTGATTTGAAATGGTGCCTTTCTAGAGACTCGCTTTCTATGTCATCGGGCGAGCTTCTTATGTCATCGGGCGAGCTTCTTTCGTCGAGTCAATGTCATAGTGACGGATTGAACGGATACAAAGTTGACGATGACTATGGTGAAGGCGAGAGTAATTGAACCCATGACGGAGAGATCCAAATGAACTTCTCTATCGCATTGAAATGGTTGCGCTCGAGATGAAGACGACACTGGTTCGGGACACATGGTTTCGTCGGTGGTGCATAACCATGCTTCCGTACGGCCGCCAGTGCGAGCGCTCATTGGGCGGTTCTTGATTTATTATTGTACTCTCACGCCAATGTCATGTCTCGGTTTTGCGGTTCGCTTCATTGGTGGTGAAGCTATTAATAACAGTAATAATGGAAACATCTCTATTCTCGAATGGAAGCATTTCGATTTCCCTCACAAAGTCCGCCTGCGTCCGACGGTTCAGCTCAATTGATTAATTATAGAATCGTGAGGGCACAGTAAAATAGAAAATAGAGTTCAGCGATTACGGAGTCAATAGCAACGTTTCAATCGTTGAACGACATGAAGATGTTAGAGCCATGCTGGATATCGAAGAGGAATAGTGTAGCTTCGAAGTCGGGGAAACAAGGATCGCGAACCACAAGTATGCCTTCAAATGCCAATCATTTTGGATTCAATTTTCCGATCTTGGAACCATCCGTCTCTTTGCCAATCTAGGAATTGGTTTCAATTTTAGAATATGTTGTACTTTCCTGTGGATCTGTTGATGGGACACAAACGGTTAAAAGCAGGATCTGCGCGTCCATTGATCGATCGGTTAACTCAATGCGCTTCTCCGTTCTCTCAACTGTCCTTGCCTTAGCCACGGCTGCCATTGCCAGTAACGAACCCACAGGAAAACAAAGTGGAAACGCCCTAATGTTCCCTACGTAGGGGTCGACAAGATCGTGTCGTTCGGGGATTCTCTGACCGATACTGGTGTCGTTGCTGACCTTACTAGGCGCAAGGGTGGTCCTCAGATTCCCTCCGACGCCTACTTCAATGGCCGCTTTAGCAATGGCCCCGTCTGGCTCGAGCACCTAGTTAATGATAAAAACCTTGACTACGACAACTATGCTGCAGGTGGTGCCACTACTTCAGATGCCGTGCTTCAGGGATGGGTTGGTGGGAAGTTCGGTGAGGTATGTTGCTATCCGAATTCAATGCCAGTAAATTTGAGAGCTTCGTTAGCCTCTCCGCAGAGATGGAACAGTCCAGAAGGTCCCCGGTGTTGATACTCAGATCAAGACCTACCTACTAAACAAGCCAGACTGGTTCAAATGGAATGTTCTTTACACTATTTTTGTCGGCGCAAACGATTTCTTCGACAATGGCATTCTCAACCGTGGCAATAATGGCTCTTACTATGCAATGGCCCAATACGGAGAATGGATGAACCTTGTCGCATTCGGTGCGGCCCAGATCATGCCCATTGTTCTGCCGAAAGAGCTCGACCAACCCGGAGAGCCCTTCTACGCACTCTACAGCTCCACCATCGACAGCTTAATTGCTCAATTCAAGGCTAATTTCCCCTGCGTAAAGATTGCAAAGTACGAGGTTCCGATATCCGTCTTCTTAGGTACCTCGTACGACCCAAATTTGAAAGACGTCGGTTTCTGCTGCAAGGACTGCTTTAATGGACTCCCTCCGAAAGGAAACGCCACTGTTTGTTCTGACCAAGCCAACTACGTCATCTGGGACGGTCTCCACCCTACCACCAAAGTCCACAAACTTATCGCCGACGGCATTTCTAATTTCATCCAAAACAACTTCGGTTTCTGATCTCTATTACCACCTGTGATGATGATACCTTTTAACAATCGTTCATTTCTTTTTCAAGCCATGACGACATCTTCCCACGTAATAAAACTCGCTGAAACTAGTCATCTCAATCCGCCACAATAACCGTGTTCTTTGTTCCATTAGCTCTGTTGCTTTTCGAAAGATCGATTATTTCATTGAGAAGTTTGCTGACAGATCGAATATCTGTCAGCATAGTCTGCATCAGTAAAATTGAACCTTTGGCGAAGTACACTACGCCAGTAGAACTGACACTTTAGCCAAACACTGCACTATTATCTGTTTCCCTCCTCCATTTTTGTAATTATTTCAAATTCAACCTCTCAAGCCACTCATCTCGCCATTCTTGAATTGTAGATTTCCCCCCCGTAAATAAATATAGCGTTCCGTCACTCGAATCACCCCACAAAAATCAATGTCGATCGCTGCCGTCTACGACTACCTTGTCATCGGTGCCGGAAGCGGTGGTGTGGCCTCGGCAAGGCGTGCCGCTTCTTATGGCGCAAAAGTCGCGATTATTGAAAATGGTGGGCATTCGCAACTGTATATATTGCAACCACATCGCGATTAATGCTTCTCCTGCTACTTTGGCTCGTAGATCGCTGGGGCGGAACATGCGTTAACAGAGGTTGTGTCCCGAAGAAATTGATGTGGAACGCTGGTATGGTTGTTGTGGTTCTGCAACTCGTTGTCGTTGACAATAGTTTTGCAGCTTCTATTGCCGAGACCCTCCACGAAGCGAAGGGGTACGGCTTCGATATTGAGATTAAGGGCCAGTTTGCATGGGACAAGATTAAGGACAAACGTGATGCGTACATCAAGCGTTTGAACGGGATCTACGAGGGCAACTTGACCAAAGAGAACGTGGAAAGGATCTGGGGTACCGCAAAGTTTGTTGATACACACACTGTCGAAGTTGACGGGAAACAGTACAAAGGAAAGCATGTCCTTATCGCAACCGGATCGCGCGCCTGGATCCCTGACCGTCCCGGAGCCCGCGAGTTCGGAATGACTTCCGACGGATTCTTCGAACTAACCGCTTTGCCTAAGAAGGTCGCAGTCGCCGGTGCGGGATACATCGCCATTGAACTCGCGGGGATCCTCCGCGTCCTTGGCGCGGATGTCACCCTCTACATCCGCCACGTCGACTTCCTCCGCGCATTCGACAGCGTGATCCGCGAAACCGTGATGAAAGAATACGAGCGCATCGGTGTCAAAATCGTCAAGTGTTCCGGAATCACCAAGGTCGAAAACCTAAGCAGCAGCTCTACGCCGATCGCTGGGTCTCACTACGGAAACGAGAACGGGACTGGGCATCTCCTTTCGAACAAAAGCTTGCGGATCACGAGCGAGCGTTCGGACACTAAAACCGAGGAAGTTCAGGAAGGGTTCGAGGAGCTGATCTGGGCTGTCGGCAGGGTCGCAAACACAGAGCCTTTGAACTTGAAGGTGTCCGGTGTTGCTCTGAATAAGGACGGATTCATTGCTGTGGACGAGTGGCAGAATACCAACGTCGAGAACGTCCATGCGCTCGGGGACGTTTGCGGTGTTGCATTGTTGACCCCAGGTACAAAAATTGGCATTATTAAAGAATGTTTGACAAAAGTTTCGCGATCTTTTCTAGTTGCCATCGCGGCAGGTCGTCGCTTGTCAGACCGTTTGTTCGGTGGAAAACCAGAGTCGAAGCTCGACTACACCAACATTCCTTCCGTAATTTTCTCGCACCCTACTTGCGGAAGTGTGGGTCTTACCGAAGAGGAAGCGCGAGAGAAGTATGGCACCGAGAACGTCAAAGTCTGGACCAGCAAATTCACGAATATGTACTACGCCTTTTTGGGTAAGCGAGCAATGATGTTGGATTATTCCAGTTCTATGCACTAACAATAACGTAGAACACAAGCCTCCGACTTACTACAAGCTGGTCTGCACGGGCGAGAACAACAAGATTGTGGGTCTGCATATCGCAGGCAAGGGATCAGACGAGATCCTGCAGGGTTTCGCGGTTGCAGTCAAGATGGGTAAGCCGAAGTACCAGTTTTGGAGGATGAAGTACTCAAAGCGTTATCAGGTGCCACGAAGGCTGATTTTGACAACACCGTTGCCATTCACCCAACGGCGGCAGAAGAACTTGTGACGATGAAGTGATGATGTTAAGAAAAATGCCATCCTTGTTATCATGTAGTAATAACATAAATGTCATTGTTACAAAGCTTTTCTTGAGGATAATTGAGCTCATCACCGCAGAAAGCTTTCACCCAAAAAACAAAACTGTGCTCTCTAATGATGCATGACCTGAGTCGAAACTCAAACAAAAGACCAAGACTTTGGAGCGACAGCCACTGCCAAAATATATCTATCCGCGACATCTAACGAATTGCGACGATTCAGCGATCATACGGATGTGCCACTTGGAGACCATATGTTCAGACTTTAAACAACGAATAGAATTGGGATATTACACACCTGCGTATTCTACAGGGGATATTGCTCGTGCCGCCAGCGCAGGGGGAGGAGAAGGTGATGGAGCACCGTTCCCCAGATATAGCCCTGGGTTCAAACTGGAGTACGTGTTGCGGAACGAATCGGTGAGGACGACCCCGGCGGAGTCAGTAGCCACTGTGATGTTCGCTTCCAAGGCGGGAAGATAGAAGAAAGTAAACCCTTGCGGAAGACTGAGAAGGTTATCGAGCCCTGACAGACTCGCTGCTGTTAGACTTGTGATAAGCTGACGTGAGTATGACTGCATGATGAACCTGCACGCAATTTGTTAGAAGGTTTCCGAGATCAGCATCTTCATCATTTACCTATCACCCTGGGGGGTATCGATGAAGTAAGCGGGATTTCCGATAACCCAGGTCCAGTTTGTTTTTCGGATGACCTTGGATGGTTTGTAAGCAGTTTCCATTCCGGCTGCCAAAGCGGATGCGTTTGCCGAAAGCTTTCCTTGAAGCACCTAAACAAAGGAAAATCAGCGAGAAATCTATCACGCTTGTTAAAATGATTTACCATTTCGATTCCTGCAAAGTTTTGTACCCACGAGCCCTGTCCGGGGAATGACGGAGTTGAGATCACGGGTGTTGCAAAATCCATTGTCCAAAAACGGGGTCCATTGAGGAGAGCGAGATCTGCTCCGAACAGTGCGGCGACAGTGGGTAGTGTTGCGTTGAGTGGACCCAAGAGTACTTCAGGGCACAGGTTTCGACCTGTAATCAAACTGATTGGTGATCGCCATTATAAACAAAACTTACAATTACTCCTTACCCATGGAATTGTATACAAGGACTGTGTCGTTCGCGTTGAACGCGAGAAGGAGCTCGCAGTATTGGATGTTGCGGATGCGCAAAGCGGATTGAGCATGTGTGATCGATATGAGGGACGGCACAAATGCAAATAGCGCGAAGAGCAGAATCAGAGAGCCGTTCATCTTCTACAGTTTCTCCAGTCTATTTAGGCATGTCCCTGTGCCTTTTAAAAGTTCCTCCGCTCGGTAGCCCCACCAGCACGCCAAAAGCCGAAAGGTTTTTCTATTAGCTAACAATAATTGAAGGGATGCTGTGCACGCCACCAGGGATTGCTCAGGGATTTGATAGCCAAATACCCCGGGCCGGGCCCCGCCCCCATGAAGAACATTTAATATGACCGTGCCTTGCTAGGATCAAATGCATCTTAGCACGCTAGTAGACTATTTCACTGGGTTCAACTACACAATTTTTGTTAACTCCTGTTTGTCATCAAACGTGCAAATGTGTCTAACGCCAATCATACCCGTAACCCGCCAAATGGAATCCAAACCGACAGAGTTCCGGCCACACTTCCAGAATGCCTTAGGAGCGTCGCAAGGCAACAAAAGAACTTTCGACGAATGCGTGGAAGTAAAGTGCGTTTTGAGCATTGCCAAAGCAAGAGCCATCAGAGGGAGGCGCGGCGAAAGGTTGGCAAGATAGGATGGACTGATACAACCTGGCCTGCATTGTTAAACCTGTAGCAATTCCAGCGACCAGTAGGGCGATCAGCGCTCGATCGACAACCCGCATCCAGACAATCCTCGCGTTAAACTCTTCGGTGTCGTTGACCTTAGGAAACGGCACGTCGGGGACAGGAACACCGAGAAACTCACAGATGGGTTCCCAGCCTTGTGATACTTCATACACAAGCAACTCCTTCCCATGTTCTTTCGCGAATCTCTTGACTTCTTCGTTGTGATCGATGAAAACTTGCTGAGCTGCAGCTGAATCGGTGTAGAAGGTTCCCTTAAAGTCACGGTCGAGCACATTAGCCCCTAAATGCCTTCCAGAATGTCTTGGCGCTCCACGGTTGCAATAGTGGAAGCAAGATTGACTTGTTTCATTCGAATCAGTGATATGTGCCAAAACACTTGTGATTGTTACCCCCAATCCTTAAACACCGTGCCTTTGGCAGATTTGTACCACTTTGCGGAAGGTAGACCAACGACATAACTACTCCTTTTGAGAAAAAAAAACCAACAATTGTGTGCGAAATACAGGCAATCCCGACTGGGATCGCAGTTTCGACAGGTACGCTGCGACAGTTGACCACCTGGGGTGCATTTTCTATAAGGTAATCCGTAACTTCAGCCCTTCTCCGGAATCTTTTGTGACTCCCTTGAAGGAACTGTCCAAGAAATATTCGAACGCAAAGGCAAGGCTTTTCTGCGTCGCACGTCAAAGGAGGCTAGTCCTGGTGTTTCCCAGATTCACCTCAGTGTTCGTGACCCAGAATGTCCGCCCACATGCGAAATCCATCCTTGCTAGTAAAAACCTTTGACAAGAGTTGAAGTAACACAAAATGGTTCTTCGATGGAATATATCTCTCTCTTATGGTATGATCGAAAACCAAGTATGTGCAGTATCGTCTTTTGGGTCCGTCATGGTACCTGTTCTCGGGTACCCTGCTCCGATCACTAATACCGGTTAGATCTTTTATATCAAGGTAACAGTTGAAAGGGATCAGTCCACTGAGACCAGCATCAGACTTTTTTGTGTTAGTATCCATCGTTTCAGCGCTTCAATCTAGGGTCTATGGTTTGTTGTGGGGGTGGTGGTGTAAGATAATCTGGCTTATAATCATAAATTCCAAATTCCACGTGTGACACGTTTTCTATTGGTTTAAAAGCAGATCAGAGCATTGTATTGATCTATGGCATGCTACTTAACAATACTTGAATGCAATAAGCAATCGTGATCAACCTACAGGCATGTGGCTCTTTGCAATTCTGGATGGCTTCAACGCTGCACTTCGGCTGGCTTAAAACAGTGCATGCAAACCATTTGAACCTTGTATTCAGAATACGTGTCTCAATCAGGAAGGATCGTTCCTTTGATGTAATATTAATATGTTAACGCAGAGCTTCTCTGCATGAGGATGACCTTACTATTTGTGACTTCTATGAAGAGAAAGCTCAAGAGCCAGATTATCTACGACACCATCTCATCAAGAAATATGTAAAATGATCGTACCGTGGTCGATATCCTATCACAGAAATTTTCTGTTGGTTTCTCTCATGATTTGTTCCTCCAGTTTGTGTCCAAGTCCAGAGTAGACTGCGCCGCAGCCTTCCATAAACAGCAAGTTTCTGCACCAAATCCTCTCCACTGGCGAAATGGCTGCACTCGATCTCGACCCTGTGGTGTTCCACCGTCGCGCGCGTGCGCTGGTTTCCGTTATCAAGGTTGTAAACCTCGAAAGATAGTGCCTAAAATTTGCTGACCCAATCGCCATCAGGATTCGTCAACTGCAGAGTCCTTCGAAAATGTGGACTGTCTCGTTTTCGTCACTGGTCGGTGTCCGAACGACGAACGTCCGTATCAGAAATCAACTACTCTCCAGGTCAGCTCCGTGTGTGACGGAGTCACTATGTCTGGTGCTGACAATTAGCTCCTCTTTACCAATCGATGCTTGGATTTATATTTTCAGCGGTGGCTGCTGGGTAGCGAGTTCGGAGAAACTGCAGCTCTTTTCACGTCTGAAAAAATGGTGTTTGTGACAAGCCAAAAGAAGGGTATCTCTTGACACCAGTGCTTTGAGCGCAGTGTACTAATGTCATTTTCCTTCCAGCCGATATCCTTAATAGTTTGAAGATTGAAGGCGAAAAAGGGGTTCCAATCGAGACGCTGGTGATTCAAAATCGAAAAAGCAAGGAAGAGGCAGTTTCGATGTTCAAAAAACTCTTTGAGGAAATGAAGCTCAGTAAAGAAGGGGTATTATCTGATTTAGTCGATCCAATCCGTCATCTCACCATTTTCTGTTTCAGAAAAAAATTGGAGTGTTCCCTAAGGACCAATTCGAAGGCCAGTTCCTTGTTGATTGGAAGGAGACTTTCGCAGCCGCAACAGCAGAACATGGGATGAGCACTGTTGATCTTTCCGCTGGAATCGGAACTCTTTTGGCTGTGAAGGACAAGGACGAGCTGGTGAGTTGCAAACTCAATCCCACTCAAGAATGTTTGGCTTACAAATATCACAGAAAAATGCAGTAAAGGCATCTACAATCACATCTCGATTTATGAAGGAGTTTGTGAATCTTATCGAGCCAATTTTGGACGAGGGCCAGAAAGTTCGGCACGAGAAACTTGCCGAGACAATCGAGGATTTTTTGACCGAGGATTGGATGAAGAAAAATCGTATGGAAGACGTAAGCTCTAGCACGCACCCCCACACGACCATTCGATTGACCTGAGCGCAGGTCGATTTGAATACTGTTGAATGGGCGTATGCTCCAATCATTCAGAGTGGAGGAAAATATAGGCTCAAACCCAGTGCGACTTCAGATGAAAGCTTTTTACATCCGGGGACGATTCTGTGCTCGCTTGGAGTTCGTTATCAGTCTTATTGTACCAATGTGACACGTACGTACATGATTGATCCTGAGAAGGTACAACCCGAATAGTCTTTCAGAATCAAGATATAACGCTGTTTTTAGTCACAGGAAAGAAACTACGGAATATTGCTGGAATTGCAGGATCGGATGCTCTCTACGATCAGAAATGGGGTGCCAGCTTCAGAAGTATACACTAAAGCGAAGCAATTTTTGGAGCACAAAGACCCAGTCCTTGCCAACAATTTCTTGAAAGACTGCGGATTCAGTGTAAGAACCCGCACTACGCATTTTACTACCAGAACAGATAACGCCTTTTCATCCATAGATCGGAATCGAGTTTCGTGAGCCTGCTTACGTCCTTTCAGCCACAAACAATCGACCGCTGAAAACGGGCATGATACTAAATCTGATCCTGGGGCTCGAGAACCTTGAGTGTGCCAGCAAGGACCCTAAAAAGAAATCGTAGGATTGCCACTAGTGTTTGCTCAGCTGCGTCAAACTTTTTCCTCTCTAGATACGCACTGATGATCAGTGACACAATCCAAGTTCGCGAAGGCGATTCGATTTTGCTTACGGATGTTACCAAATCCAAGCGAGATGTTTGCTTTATTCTGGTATGTTTTGTATTTTTCCCAAATCTTTACTCACTGTCACATATGTTAAGGGCGACGAAGCAGCTGCAAAGAAAGAGGAGCCGTTGCAATCCAAAAGCTCAAATGGGACCCCGAAAAAAGCAAAACCAACTACTGTTTTGGCATCCAAACTTCGTGGGGATGATAAGGTTTAGAAATTACAAATGGATTTGGATATTTGAATTAATCATATTGTTTAGGATGAGCTTACGCCTGAACAAAGGAGAAAGGCGCACCAGAAGGAATTGATGGGGGAGCTCCAGCAGCGAGGATTGGCAAAGTATACAAAGGGAGGTCAGGCGAAAGCTTCCAAAGAAGTCTCGTACAAAAAGTACGAGTCGTACCGCAAAGAAACTGATCTGCCCGAGAAAGTTCGGGATTTGAAGGTGTGTACAAAAGGTTGTCCATCCAACTTACCGAAGTACTGAGATATCGAAAAAAGATTTATGTGGACCGACGTAACGAATCGATCATCCTGCCGATCTACGGTTTCGCTGTTCCGTTTCACATCAATTCGGTGAAGAGCATAGTGAAGAGTGTGGACACTACATTCATGGACCTCCGGTTCAACTTTGTCACCCCTGGAACCAGAAAGGAAGCAGAAGGGGTAATTTTTCTAATTCATGCAACGTGGGCGACATCATTAAAATGACACATGTAGACTTTCGAGAGTCCAGATTCCAAGTTTATTCGAATGCTCACGTTTAGAAGCTCAGACATGCCCTATTATGAAGCCGTGTACGAGGAGATCCGGCAAATGCAGACAATCCTTCGAAAGAGGTCAGTCGCTGTGCAGATTTCCCTAAGAATGCGCTTACTCTTTCTTAAGAGAGAATGAGAGGAAGCAAATGGAGGATATCGTTGAGCAACCTGATATCGTGGAAGCACGACGACCAATTAAGCTTTCATATGTATTCGCTCGACCACATGACGGCCGAAGAGGCACTGGTGATTTGGAAATCCATCAAAACGGCTTGCGGTACACCTCCACAAATAGGAATAAGGAGACGAGGATAGGTAGGGCTGGGAACAAATTGGAGGCTGAATCTCCACTGAGACTTGTGTGTTTCCACAGACCTGCTATTTTCAAACATCAAGCATTTAGTCTTCCAGCCTTGTGACCATGAAATGATTGTGCTTTTGCACATTCATCTTAAAAACCCGATCATGATTGCGAAGAAAAAAATTAAAGTCAGCTTCGCAGCGTCCAATTTCTTGGTGACTTGACTAACGGATAATAATAACGATAGGACGTGCAATTCTACCGACTCGTTGGTGAAGCGGGAGAGGAGACTGGCAACCGAAAACGGAAGTCTAACTACGGCGACGAAGATGAACTTGCCGAGGAAGAGGAAGAGAGACGGAGACGCCAGGCTCTTAATGAAGAATTCCGGAAGTTTGCCGAGGAAATTGAAAAATGGGTAAATCCTAAGAAGGACTTTCACGAGCTGCCCTCTGACGTAATAATGCAATAGGGTGCAAACAATCGAAACACCATTCAAATCGACGAACCATTCCGCGAGCTGGGATTCTTCGGTGTCCCTGGGAAACAGCAAGTGTTTTTGCAGCCCACCAAGAACGATTGTCTGGTGCACCTCATTGAGCCGCCGTTCACAGTGGTTACAATGTCCGAAGTTGAAATCGTTCATTTGGAACGTGTTCAGGTACCTTTCTTAAATTCGAACCAATCGTACAACTCGAATGCTCATCTTTATCTTGGAGTTCAACCTCAAAAACTTCGACATGGTCTTTATTTTCAAGGATTATACCCGGCCTACTGTGCATATCAATATGATTCCGATGGATCAACTGGACGCTGTAGAAGAGTGGCTCGAGTAAGTCCTAAGACGAAAACCGCAGATTAGGCTCAAACCCTTTCCATTTAGCACCATTCAAGTACCTTTCAATGAAGGTCGTATTTCACTCAACTGGAGTGAAATCATGAAGACGATCAACAAAGATCCAAAGTACTTCTTCGAGGAGGAGGGCGGTTGGTCATTCTTGCAAGCTGACAGTGACGGAGAGAGCGGAGACGATGGTTCCGAATCGGCGAGTGAGTTTGAGATGGGTTCAGACGAAGAAAGTGAAGAGGTAATTAATCGCACGTGGCGAGTGTTGAGAATGGTGATTGAATGGAATGATTTTGCAGAGCGAGAGCGACTATAGTGAAAGTGGATCAGGATCTGCTGCCAGCGAGGATTCGGAGGAAGAGGCGAGCGAGGAAGAAGAGCGAAAGCCAACCAAGAAAAGGAGTGGTGGGAAAGCGGCTGACGAGAGGCCGGCGAAGAAGACGAAGAAGTAAACTCAAGCAGAATGTACTCGACTTTTTTTTTTAAATATATCTTATTCGGTGTCCGGTTACACCTTGGGCTTGGTCTCCCACTCAGCCACACGCGTTCCCTGTTACTCACCATGGCCCATCTTCTCACATCCTTCCACACACAAATGGTCGGCGACCTGCTGGCAGTCTCATCTCCATCACACAAGCCTGCCTCATCCTCAACATCAAGACCAGCACTGTCAGCAATTCCTTCCGGCGACGGTCTTCTGATCATTGCGCGAGGTCTTGGACTGCGCCAAGTGCTGGTCACGCTCCTGCAGATCCATACGGATCCATACAATCTAGTTTTGCTTCTCAATGCATCTGCTCGTGAAGTGGAATTGCTGCGAGAGGACTTAGTGATTGCCGCCGCGGCGTTAGGAAATGATACTCCTGATGATGTCGACCGCATTCATCCTGATTTGTTGCGGGTGATCAACAATGAGACGCCGGCGAATGAGAGGTAGTATTTTCGGGATTTTCGAGGACAGAATGCATCGGTTGATCGAATGATTGATGATAAAACATGTAGATCGAAGCTGTATCTTTCAGGTGGGGTTCTTTCAGTCACATCTCGTATCCTTGTGGTGGATATGCTGAATGAGGTGGTTCCGGTCGACAAGATTACGGGGATCATGGTGAATCATGCACATAGGTGAGTTCATTCGCAATCAGCAACGTACTTTCGGGTTAGGAGATGGGTCATGACGATGTAATGGAATTCATAATATGAGTATTTAATATATATTTATGACCTCAGAGTAACCGAGACATCCACGGAGGCTTTCATATTACGGCTATTCCGCGATAAAAACAAAGTGAGAACTGTTTGTTTTTTCGCTAAAGTTGTATTCGTTCTGATGCGGACCCTGTAGGTAGGATTCATCAAAGCTTTTTCAGATCAAGCGGAAGCGTTTGCAGCGGGAGGGATCCGAAAGCTTGAGCGGACAATGAAGCTTTTGTTCCAACGGAAAGTGTACCTTTGGCCAAGGTACATTTGATTTTAACCTCAACACGCTCTTTCTCTGAAAGCACTTGAAGATTCCAAGTCACAGTGTCAGATGTTATCCAGAAACAACGGGATCCGGTCGACGTGATCGAGCTACATGTTCAGCTCACAGCACACATGCGGAGCATCCAGGCTGCGCTATTGGAGTGCATGGAGTCCTGCGTGGCAGATCTTCGCCGTGCGAATCCATCTGTGAGGCGTTTTGACATTTCTGGCTGTCTGGTACTGATATCTGGTACTGATCCGTGAAAACTTGCGCAGATCGAGCTTGACGACTTCACATTGGAAAACTCGCTCCACAAATCCTTCGATGTGATAGTTCGCATCCAGCTCGACTCTATTTGGCATCGCGTTTCCGCGAGAACACGGCAGCTCGTTTCGGATATCAAAACTCTCCGTCGCCTTCTCAGGTTCAATCTCCACTCAAGCAAACTATTTTCAAAAACTGAACTATTCCCACGATTACCTAGCTATCTCATTACCTACGATAGCGTCACATTCAACTCCTTCCTCGAGACCATTCTCACCAGCAACGTCGCGATGGCCAATAGCTCCACCGCGATCTTCCGTGGCGCGGACTGGGGCCAACAGAGTCCGTGGCTGCTTATGGACGCCGCGCACACCATCTTCTCACTTGCGAGGCAGAGGGTGTATCTACGCAGCACAACTTCGAAGGAGAAGGTGGTTGACGGGTTACCGACTGGAGTGCATCCTGTGCTTGAGGAACTTCCAAAGTGGAAGGCGCTGCGGGATCTGTTGCGGGAGATCGAGGCGGAGAGAAAGGCAATGCTCGACTCGGGTGAAGGTGGGGAGTAGAATTTGACCATATTTTATGGCTCAAGTCTTCACTGCTTATGTAGTACCGGGGGCAGTGCTCATCATGACAGAAGGAGATCGGACGTGCGGTCAGATCCGAGAGTTACTTGAAGGGATGGACCTTACTTACGTAAAACCTGACGTCGAGGAGGTAGCCCCATCGAGTGTACCGTCAAAGAAACCCAAAAATCGATCTCGTGGCAAACGAAAGCGTGACATAAAAGAGGAGGAAGAACAACCTCGGGACACAGAAATGTTTGATGATACCACGTCGACTGTTCCTGCTGAAAATGCTGGAGACGTCGGAGACTCTTCGACGTCTTCATCAACTACACCGACAGAAAGCAAGTTCAGCAGTCCAGGGGCTGAAGCGATGATGATGCGGCTTTTGCGGAATTATTTTCGGTGGAAGGGAAGGTTGACACAAGTGACGAAGAATTTTGCTTCTGGTAAGAAGAAGTGGGGTAGTGCTGATCGTGGAGGACGTGGTGGCAGCGCAGGGAGCGTCGGGGTCGGGAGAGGTGATGGTCGAGGAGCAGCTGCTGGTGCCGTAAGGGGTAACGCTCCTGCCAACAAACGGAGACGGCAAAGAGGGGGTAGCTCTGCAGGAGCACGCGGTGCTGCCGACCTGGGCAACTCTGCTGCAGCAATTGGCGTGGTGGATTCAGACGATGTTCCAATCTCTTTCGAAGACGAAGCCATGGATATAGCAAACTTGTAGGTTCTTTCGTCATATTCTCAATTAATTTACCTTGTCAATTTGTTTCATGTAGTCTCAACTCTCATGCTCTGGATGAAGAAGAAGGATTCCAGAACGACGTGCAGCATGCCGTTTCCACCACTGGACGTTTTCTGGACCGAGAGTGCTACGAGGTCGTCGATCAATCATTGACTACAGTTGTTCGTTCCTACGCACTCACCTCGTCTTACGCGGCTACGTTTGCAGGAGGAGGAGTAACGGGCGATGAGGATTCGCGGTTGCTTGAAGAATTGATGCCCAATTGGATCATTATGTATGATCCAGACCTTGGTTTTGTGCGACGAGTTGAGGTATTTGAGTGAATGAATGTGCCAAAGAACTAGGTTTGACAAATTTATGGATTTCAGGTCTGGAGAGCAGCGCATCAATCACACGGTCACACGAGGCTATATTTTATGAGTTATAAGAATTCTGTGGAGGAGCAGAGGTATCTCTCATCTGTCAGAAAGGAGAAGGAGGCATTTGAAAAATTGATACACGAGAAAGCGGTGAGGGAGGAATTAGAAACGAGATCTTTTGGTTCTTATTTCCATCATGTTGATCAGAATATGGCGATACCGCTGGACCAAGACGGACGGGCGGATATCGATGTGGACGACGCATTCTGGAGAGGACTAAATACACGATTGGCGGGAGGGCAGGTTATTCCAGCCAGCGAATCAAACAAGGTATTGAAGCCGAGAATTTGATTGGTCATCCAACAAAACCATATCTTTAAAGGTTATTGTTGACGTCCGGGAATTCCGCTCCTCTCTCCCACAACTCCTTCACACACGTCACCTCAAGATCCGGCCATGTACCCTCGAAGTGGGCGATTACGTTCTTTCACCCTTGATTTGCGTGGAACGCAAGTCGGTCTCAGATCTCGTGGGTTCACTCAAGTCTGGTCGGCTGTATACGCAAAGCGAAGCCATGTGCGTTCACTACAAATTTCCATTGCTCTTGATCGAGTTCAGTGGGGGTGAAGACATTGGTGCGACCTCTCGCGTGCCGTTTGCAGGTGGTCTTCAAGGATTCTCGGATGTCGCGGTGAAAGGTGGCGGCGGTGGAAGTTCTGGAGGAGGCGGAACGATGATGGATGTATCGAGTCGGCTGGTGCTATTGTGCTTAACGTTTCCGAAGTTGAAAGTGATCTGGTCAGTTGGACCACAGGCGACAGCAGAGATATTTGAAGATCTCAAGGTTCGCTAAAACCTTTCGTGTTTCACGATTTGTTTTGAGTTCTTGGCTTTCAGAAAAATCAAGATGAGCCCGATATGGAGGCGACCATGGCGGTGGGAGTAGAAAAGAAGGACGACTTGGACAGTGCTTATAGCATTACACCACAGGTATGCTGATCTGAACATTTGGGTTCAATTCAACACTCAAATCCTTTAAAGGACATGTTGAGATCTGTGCGTGGGATCACATCGAGAAACTATCGCTTCGTGATGTCAAAAGTACGCAACATGGCTGAGCTGGCACAAATGGATCGGAAGAGCTGCATTGAGCTTCTTGGAGAGGAGAACGGAAGGCACATGTTTGAGTTTTTCAGAGCAGATGCTAAAGATGATGGAGCAGAAGAGGCTTTGAGACTGGAGTCCGCTGGGGAGGTTACCGGTGGAGGATGGTTTGTTCCATAAAATTTTGTCATACCATTGAGAACCCATGGTTATTTTAAGCTGTTTCAAAACGAGAGCCAAAAACACTAGAAGGCACGAATTGAACGGCCACTGCCATCTAAGGTTTGAATGATTGAATCACGTGGGGGAACACCGCTTCAACAATTCACCCGTCGATGAGCTGCGGCACACACGATCACCACGTGCAATGGCAGTTCTGTCACATGGTTCACAAACCTCACATAAATCTTTATAAATGGACAGAAAAATACGCTGTGATTCTGTTTCGTCATAGCTGCCCACCGAAAGCTGAGAACTCAAGAGTGCATCCCTCGCTAGAATGTCTGCTTCAAACCGCATCTCCGCTGTCCGCGAACACATCCGCCCGCTAAAGTACACCCTCACGCCGCACGCAGACAAGGTGCTCACACCTGAGCAGCGCGCGTTCTACGAAGAGAACGGCTACTTCCTTGTCAAGAAGCTGGTTCCCGAAGTCGAGCTCCAGAAGTACAAACGCCGCTTCATCGAGCTGGCCGAAGGAACGGTTCCTCGCCCAATCACTATGCTCATGATGAAGGACGTTGCGTTGACAAAGGAAGGTGCACCGAAAGCGACCGGAGAGGCTGCGGTTACGAAGATCCAGGATTTCCAGGTTAGTCGAACAGATGAACGTGCTCCACCAACGCCGGCTAAATATTGTTCCGGCACACTGTTTGAGTAGGATGATGAAGTTCTTGCAGAGTACTTCTCTCGCCAGGAGATTTTGCGCTATGTCGAGGCATTTACCGGCCCTGATATCATGGCAATGCACACTATGCTCATCAACAAACCTCCGAACGTTGGGGAGAGTGGCCGCCACCCCCTTCACCAGGATCTCCACTGTGAGTTGTGTTAATGCAATGAACATCAGTTATGTACTTACTACGGTTTGTATGATAAAATCAGATTTCCCCTTCCGCCCAGCTGATCGCATCGTTTGCTCATGGACTGCAATTGAGAATGTAACTCGTGCAAACGGATGCCTTGTCGTGCTGCCCGGGACTCACAAAGGCGAGCTCCTTCATCACGGTTATCCAGAATGGTTAGCGCTGCATAATCACGATCAATATTTACCGTGTTTCTCACGAAGAACGATTCATAGGGAATCTGGTGTGAACAAAATGTATCATGGCGTTACCGATCTTTCCTCTGGAAAAGAGGCCCCGCGTGTGTACGCCGAGATGGAGCCCGGAGACACCATCTTCTTCCACCCTCTCCTCATTCACGGATCTGGTGCGAACCGCACTCAGGGTTACCGCAAGGCCATCTCTTGCCACTACGCATCTTCTTTCTGCGAATGTGAGCTGCAATTATTATTTCATGGTTCCGCAGAGCTGACCCAAATTTTTATTAGATGTTGATGTCAAAGGCACGCTCCAAGAGGAGATTGCAAAGGAAGTCGAAGAGATTGCCAAGCGCAAGGCAGGTGGAATGGAAGTTCCTTTCCAGGCCGTGTGGCAGATCAAGGTAAAGTCGGTCACATCAACGTCTCTGCTTTGTATCTGAAGTAATTTCAGGGACGTCTTGTGAAAGGCAATGAAGGCACAATGGCTTGAGTGGCAACTGTGATCTATGATTGGCAGCAGTGTATTATTTCTGATTGGTCATTGTAAAAAAATTGTTTTAATGAAATGGTTGTAGTTTTGCTGAGAACCTCATTTCATCACAGTTGCATATGCTACATGGTGACAAGCGGCATGTCCAAAACAGACAGGCATGAAAGCTGGGCAAACAGCCGCTCTGTGATCAGGCATCAGCAATCCTAGAGACCAGCACGTAGGGAATCCTGCACCCCAGGTAAATCAAAATGTTGGGCAAAAATGTTAAAGTAGCAATACGCCAATAATAGTAATGATGAGATTTACCAATCAAAGATCCGCTTCAAGAATAGGAATGTACTGTTATGTGTTTCCACATTGTTGCTGTACACACCATCCTAAACCTCCCCTGAGCATCCCAGATATGCTGAAAGTGCAACCAGTTAGCAGTATCAATGTTTTATTCATGTCGCCCAAATGTTGTTTACCTGCAAATCTGGCAGTTGAGCTCCTGCGTTGCTCACAAGCTTGACGAAATGGTTTCATTATTTGTTTCAAGGCAAGATAGGGAGCATGAGGTTTTCTCAACCCAAATGCAATGTTGGAGGGTATTATTTGCCTCTGTGTGGTATTGCTCAGGACCCCTTCCTTGATGAGTTTATTGCTTCGCTTCCTCAACATGTCCCGTCGTCTCCGTGCCCTGTTCTTTTGTTGGGCGATTTCAATGCCTGTTTTTTAGCTACTGGTGATCACTCTTCAAATCGTAGGGGTAGGTTGTTTGAGCAATGTATTTCTGCCGCTAGTTTCTCTCTAGTTAAGCACCCTTCCTGTCATAACCCCACATTTTCTTCTCGCAATGGTGACTCCATTATCGATTTGTTGTTTGTCAACCCTCTGCTTCAATGTGATCCTATTTCTTACATAGTTCATAGTCGTCTAGCCGACAGGGTTAGTTCAGTAGTTTTAGTTTGCACCTTTCTTCTCTTTTGGTTCAAAAAAGTGATGGGTGACAAATATGTTTAGTTTGACGGTAGAGCTGGAACCCCACCCCCCCCCCCCCCCCTATTCCTGTTTTCATTTGTTCTGTTCCAGTATATCCTTTCTTACTGGTTTTCTCAACTCCTAAAATCCTTGCAACGGCTAGGTTATATAGCGCATGAGGAAATGCTGTAGGGCCATGTTCAGCGGCCAGTGTGGATATTGTTTACTAGTTGGGGGGGTATGTTTTCATGGCAAACGGTGGACCCATCTCATGGCGATCTCGACTTCAACACTCCGTGGCTCTCTCAACAATGGAAGCCGAGTTCTATGCGTTCGCAACTACAGCACAAGAAGCAACATGGCTCAAGATGCTCACTACGGAAATAGGAATCGATAGCGACAAGCCAATCAGCATTTTTGAAGACAATCAAGCGTGTATTGCTCACCTCAAAGACCGGACAGAACACGGACGAACTAAGCACATCGACATTCGCCTTCACTTTATCTGTGACACAATCCTGCAAGAGACAATTGGGCCTATCTACGTAGAAACTAAGGACAAAGCCGCCGACATATCTAACAAAGCTCTATCGGCACCGACATTCGCTCACCTGCGCTCACTCATCGGAATTTCAACTTAGCGATAAATGGATCACTGTGATGTTTTCTCTTTTTTTTTTTTGAGTTGCACCTGTTTTTGTTCCTTTCTCTTGTTTCTCTCTGTCTTCTATTGAAAAATGGAACTCAGTTCAATTTAAACCTTTTGTGATTCCATTTGACCTCTTACTCGTTTGTTTCTTCACAGTTCAGTTGTAGGGGGAGTGTCGTAAATCGGAAAAGTTCATTAACACCTGAACCGTTCATCTGCCACTGAATCATTCATTTTTCTTGATTGTTTACCTGATTTGGAAAGTTAAAAGTTTCTTTTACTTTTCTCTTTTCCTACTTTCAAGATGTTTCCTTTGCCGTTTCTGCTCTATAAAAGGAGAACAATCTTTCTCAATAAATCTAGTGAAGTTAGAAAAACCATCTATTTACGACAATACATGTTATTTCTGCCACCCCTGATCAACCCCAACGTGCATTGAAAATTTGTGAAGATTTTGCTTTTGATTCTTATTTTGTGTTTTCACCTTCAAAGTTTGCTGTGTTATCTTCTCAACGGTTACCCACCCCTTGAAGCTTCACGGCTCTGCCCTCCCTATCAAAGTTTCATTTAGGTACCTTGGTCACTATTTTACAATTGCAGGGTTAATCTTGCTGCAACTATTGATCATCGCTTAGAGAAAGCTTGTGCCTCATTGCATCTTTTTGCACCTTATGTCTCGTACTTTGGTGGGTCTGCTCCTCGTGTTGCCAGGTTGTTGTTTCTGTCTTTTATTAGACCTTCACCTGAGTTTGGTTTAGCACTTATTCGGCCTTCCACTGCTCAGCTTCAGGTACTCGAGCCATTTTTGTTATCATACACTGTGTCGTCTTTTTTCGCTAGCCCATACCACTTCACATGTTGGCTTGTTGCTGTTTGTGCAAATTCCTACTTTTGCTACTTTTGAGTTCAGGCTGAAGTACCTTCAGGCACGTATGTCTGCTCGCTAGTCTAGTGATTCCAGCCCTCTGTTGCCAGCTGCTGTGTTGCAATTCTATCGGTTATCTCCAATTGGTTATGGTTCATCTCCTTATGTTAAAGTTATTGTTCCTATGCCTGTTGTGCCCCCACTTCATCCGTTGATGTTGCATTTTCAGTCTTTAGCTGTTGCACATAATGGACCAATTGCAGTTTCGTTTGCCCCTGTCCGCAGTTTGAAACTTTGCCACCATTTGTTGCTTCCCCCAGTAGACAACTGTTACATATTTGCAATCCTTTTTCTCAAAATGTATTGCTTGTGAGTGCAAAGGAATATTGTTCGGTTCTGGTAGTGATTGGTCAGAAAGAGGTCCATCATTTCTATCAACGAGAAGAGCTAAAGAATTGGTTGCATTGAGCAAAATTTGATTTTCATAAATTATTTGAATAGATGAAGACTGATATGCTCTTTCCATTTGAATTTTCCATAGCAAGCACATGGAATTTTGGGAGTAAAGAATGATTAAAATCAACTTATGCTATCATTATTATGCTATCAGTATTTCAATTTGTGGTGAGGACGCGCGTTTGCAACAGAGACAAACAGAGAAGGCAAAACAGAAGAGGACGTAGAGCAACCAAACCAACACCTAGAGAAGACTGAAGATCTTCGAGTATATATATTTCCCTTATACTACAGTTTGTCTCAAATAGCCAATAAAGTAAGCAAATGGAGTTAAATCCGATTTCACTGATGCGTTGTTGTGAGGGAAATAAAGATGCAAGCAAGCAACTCCAATTGTAACTTCATGGACATTGAGAGCCAAGAGAGCGGAGTCCCACGTCCAGTACCATACAAAGATATTGGGATAGAGGTTGCTATGCTTGACTGCTGCGGTTCAAGGTGCAGAACGAAAAACAGGACTTGGCTGAAACCCAGATGGCAGTCATTTTGGTGTGGAGTGCGAAAAGAAGCTGCACAAAGACGGGGGGAGGTTTTAGTGACGGCTTCTTTCCTGAAGTGTGGATAAACTGGTATCAAGAAAGGGGCTATTGCCAATCGCAGGTAGATTGACATTGTTCACCTAAGTTCTGCAGCAGCAACGACAACAATGAGACTAGTAACTTTAAGGAGAACCAAATTAGAACCATTCAAAAGTCATAGATATGTTTGCTTTGGTTGTGATTGTGCTCCAGCGAAGCAATGAGGGTTTCATAAAAACGTTGCCTGACGATTGACGCACAATCATGGGATGGTGCAAGCATTTGCAATGGAAATATTTATTCACTTATCAGTGCAGAAAGAAACAGAATAGTAGAAAGCCTGAGCAAAGAGACACTATATCTTTGAATCAGTAGCATAGAAGATGTGACACTCTATCCAAAAGTTTGCAATTTCTTAGAGCTAAATTCAGAGCTTAGCTCGACTGCCATAGCTAAGCAAGCATGAGTCCAAAGAGGTGCATATATTCGTAAAGCAAAGTTAAAAACAGCCCAATATCGCACTTCCAAAGCAAACAGTCAAAGGGAGAAAAAAATCGTAATGGAAAGTTCTCTGAGATGGTATTTCTCAGTTTTTCAATTTGTGTGTGTGAAGAGAGCAAATAGCTAGAGATGAAAGCAATTCTTCTGTGTAATCAAATGTGCCCTAAGAAAATGGGTCTCTTGAGCGGGAATGAGTACTAGATCCTCCACACAAAATGCCAAGTTGCAAGAAAAGTGTGGCCAGCAAAGAGCACAAAGGAAAAAGCAAAACAAAAATTGGAGCTAACGGTATGGGGACGTGCTGCAAGTGACAGAAATAATCCCAACGAATAAGAGAAATTTGCAGGTAAATAACACAAGAAACGAACAAAGGAAATGGTTTTTCTGTCACTTATCTAGCCATATGAGACGAAAAGACTAGTTGTTACGTGAAGTAACAACAATGGTAGGCTGGTTCTTTATCTACCAAACAGGCAAACGACTTTCTGTCACTCCAACCCATGAGACGGGTGCTTGCAAAGACATGATACAATGACTTAGAAATGTAAAACAACAACGCAAACACAAACTCGAAACAATTTCTTTTTTGTTCTTGAAAAAGAAACATTAAACAGCACAATACAAAACACAGAAGTCCATAACTGGCCCCCCAACTAGTAAACAATATCCACACTGGCCGCTGAACGAGGCCCTACAGCATTTCCTCATGCGCTATATAACCTAGCCGTTGCAAGGATTTTAGGAGTTGAGAAAACCAGTAAGAAAGGATATACTGGAACACAACAAATGAAAACAGGAATGGGGGGGGGGGGGGGGGGGGGGGGGGGGGGGGGGGGGGGGGGGGGGTTCCAGCTCTACCGTCAAACTAAACATATTTGTCACCCATCACTTTTTTGAACCAAAAGAGAAGAAGGGTGCAAACTAAAACTACTGAACTATCAAGTATTCAGTCAGGCAGTGGAATAAAGACTTTGTGTTTTAAACACTGAACAATGACAGTATTGCATCAATGAAGCAAAAGTTTCAGGTATGAGGCGAAAGAGCAATCAATAAGAAGCTGGGGAAAATAGATTATCACCAACTGCACTAATACCCGATTTAGGATGAGGGGGAGGGGGGATAAGGTTAAAACAACGTGTCCTAT
The DNA here is from genome assembly GCA_025526935.1 of Cladochytrium replicatum. Classification (NCBI taxonomy): domain Eukaryota; kingdom Fungi; phylum Chytridiomycota; class Chytridiomycetes; order Cladochytriales; family Cladochytriaceae; genus Cladochytrium; species Cladochytrium replicatum. The sequence goes on along the minus strand of JAHLKD010000042.1, from coordinate 43,929 downwards.
CCTATCGTGAAATAGTTGCTCAGATCTAATCTGATGGGGAGTGGTGAAATAAACTGTGTCCAAATGAAAGAGGGGACCACTTTCAAATCTCAGAAGTAAAAAGAAGTAAGATAAGAGATCATGGAAAAAAGAGACTTCCGAGAAATCAAGATGGCCACCCACCCTCATACGAAAAACAACAATAACGGTCGACACTCATCCAAATTTGTTGAGATGGGGGGGGGTCGGGGTGAACCAAAATCCAAATTAAAGGTTGAATGCATCACGCACTGCGCATTTTTTTCTTTTCTAGAGGAGAAAATTGAGGTTATCACTCTATGTCCAGACCAAAAAAGGACAATATTCTGACGCAAATTTTGTGATAGAAAAGGGGGGAAGGAAAGATACTCGCACAGTCAGAAGAATCCCGCAATGAGTGTAAAGAAAGGGATCAAAAGGAAAAAAAAGGATTTTATGTTACAACCGACTGCTCCACCTCCTGCTGACCGACACATTCGAAAAGTCGACTCCGTTTAGCTTCCAGTCTGCTCCGAGCGCTCTCATATCGGGCTTTATCGACCGACGAAGAGTCTTCTCTAATCTGCCGGTTGGCACGCTGCAGACCGCCTTCGAGAACCGTCAGCACACGCAGACGCGCGGACTGGAGTGTGTCTCGTGCTTCCCAACGATCCCAGAACGTGAGTTCAGGTGGTTTTGAGAGGCTTCCAGCGTGAGCGTTTGTTGGTGGTTCCGGAGAACGAGAAGGCTTTGGCGAGCCTTTCTGACTCGGTCTGCGCTGGAGCATTGTGATCGCAGTTCGGCGGGTTTCTGTTGACTGTGAGGGTGTAGGGGTTGTCGTTGGTGGCGGTAGTGCGGAGGTCTCTGATACGGGTTGAGGGTCTCTGGTTGTTCGGAGTTTAGTGAGCAGCTGCCGGCGCACCTTGAGCCGGGTTTGGTCTTCGGAACTGGAGGGTACTGGAGCTTGGACTGGGGCAGTTGGCTCCTGAAGCCACGGGTGATCTTGCAGCTGCGCAAGGAACTGCTTTCTCCGTCTTCGTTTCAGCTCCTGGAGCTGAAGAAGTTCAAGGTGACGGTGCTGCCACTGCTTCCATCGCTCCAGTCGACCTTCTTCCCACGACCGGAGCACAGCGCTGTGGTACAGGGTTTGTGGTGCTTTGGCGGATACGCTCAAAAACTCGACGGCGGCTAATAGGAGGGCTCGTGCAGTGTCTCGCTCCGACGACGAATCAGAGTCTACGTATTGGTCGTCGGTGCGTTCAATCTGCAACGAGGTGTTTGGTGCTGTGGCACTGATGAGGTCTGATGTCACGTTTTGCGCAGCGCCAGCAAGTTGATGTGTTGGGGAATTCTGACGGAGACGGTCACGGAGTGAGAGATGAGGAAGGTCGTCTACGGCCTCTTTGTTGAGAGTCGAGTAAAACTGATTGACCACCGGCGAGGTCGCAGTGCGTTTGGAATGTGGTAGGCAGAGAAACTTAAGAAGGCTCTGCATATCATCCGATGCTGCAAAGGTATCGAGGGTTCGAGAAAGGGTCTGAAGAAGATCAGTGACAGACTGGCCTTTCAGTAACGGGCCACCAGCTGTAATAAAGAATAGCTCAGAAAACGAAAACAGCAGCACTTTCAAGGCATCCTTACCTGACCCAACCCAATTCGACTGTGTCTGTTGGCCGTACATCAACGGCCGCGGGGAATGAGTTACTACCTCTACATTGGCAGAACGCATGATCCAGACGAACGCTAGAGAAGGCGAGTGCTCTCACTGGAGAGCAGGGTGGAGGGCGAGGAGAGTAAAAGGCAAGGAAAGCTGCCCTAGCTTGGGACAGGATTGGTAGGTGGTTTTTCTGGGGGGACAGCAGTCACAGTTGTTTTGGTGTAGCGTCGAGAGCGACGGGTCGGCAATGCAATAAATTTGGAGGTGCCACACGTAGCGTCACGTGCAAAGAGTGTGGACAACCAAGAGAATGAATGAGAGGCGAGAGTAGGGAGGAGCTGGAGTGGCAGAGAGAGAAAAAGAAGATTGATCCCTGTCGGGATCTAATTAGCGAGAGCCAGCAAATACATCTTACAGCGACTTGCCATCGTACATGGCAGACACACAAAATTTTTGTCGTTGGCGTGCTAAATTTTTAAACTTTTATCGTGAAGGAAGGGTCGGACCTGCTTGACTTCCGAGTTTCTCACATCACGACATCAGTCTGTTAATTTGTAAGAAATTTGCTTGGTTACAGTTCAATACGTTTGTAGAAACCAATCAGGCCACATCTCAGCCATGATCCAACAAGGATTACCGGATGGGCAGACATTTGGTTTTCCAAACGTTAATCTTCGCTTCACCTAGTCACGCTAATCTCAGTCCATCGTCAGGACCGGGCGCCGGCTTAATGGTGGGCGGTGCTTGAGACCCGTGGAACTGCTTCACGTTCACCAATGCACTATTGTGGTGTGACATATCAGTCAGACCAACATCAGGCTGTTGTTCAACGCTTTGTAGTTTGTAGAAACCAATCAGGCCTACATCTCAGCCATGATCCAACAAGGATTACCGGATGGGCAGACATTTGGTTTTCCAAACGTATATCTTCGCTTCACCTAGTCACGCTAATCTCAGTCCATCGTCAGGACCGGGCGCCGGCTTAATGGTGGGCGGTGCTTGAGACCCGTGGAACTGCTTCACGTTAACCGATGCACACATGTGGTGTGACATAGCAGTCAGACCAACATCAGGCTGCTGTTCAACGCTTTGTAGTTTGTAGAAACCAATCAGGCCTACATCTCAGCCATCATCCAACAAGGATTACCGGATGGGCAGACATTTGGTTTTCCAAACGTTAATCTTCGCTTCACCTAGTCACGCTAATCTCAGTCCATTGTCAGGACCAGGCGCCGGCTTAATGGTGGGCGTCAAATTCGATAAGAATCGCTTATAAGAAAAAGAAATCATGGTGTCGTTACGATACAGATAGTTGCACGAACAGCAGGGTGTGAAAGATCCAGACCCCTCTGTGTGTGCAAGTCGTTGTATCGGGAACTCATCCATTAAAACAAAACAACAACCCAAAACGAAAATAACGTAAACGGCAATAGGAAGGGGTGCAATAAACAACTTGCCCGGGGCATGCAAGGATATCAACCAAAGATTCTGAGCCCATCGTTTGCAACCCATCCAGATCGACCACCCGTCTCCTCCGTCGCGTCCTTGAAAAGTCCAGAAAACAGCTCCTCGATCATCTCCTCATGCCAATTGCCTTTCGGAATGGGTGCCATGAAGTTCGCCAGCTTCTCATGGACATCATACCGAACCTTCCTCCCTTTTGAAGCCTTCGTGTCCACTTCAACTCCGTGCTTCTTCTTGCGGCGCTTTTGTGCACGCCGCAGCTGCGCCCACTTCATCGAGATTGCAAGGGGATCATCTGCAAAAGTGGGCAAATTAGTTTTTCTGTCCGAAAACCAAAGGGATTGCTAAACGCACCGACGTCCGTCATTCGACTATCGATGAACTCTTTGAGAAGCTGCTCGTAGAAGTCCGTGTCGTCAAAGATCTCATTGTCGTAATCGGCAAGCCGAGCGTCAACGGCCCCACCAACAAAATCACCATCCCCACCTTCCTCCTTCTACAGAATCTTAAATACTGACGTTTCCGATTGACTCATGAGGCTCACCTTTCCAAGAACTTTGTAGTCCCCTCGACGAAGTCTCGTCCGCTTCAGAATTCGATCGCGATCGCTCATGACCCTTCGAATCTGCTCGGACACACCAACGTCTACAGCTTTAAACTTTTTATCACCCGCACCCGCACCAGCTCCTCGTCCCACTTTTGCGCTCCATTTGTCGATCGCGGACCAACGGAAGGATTCAAAACCAACGTCGAGATCATCTAGCTGCGTCCACGTTTCGTCCACGTCTTGATCATCTTCTCTAGGCCGCTTGCGCGTTTCAAAAGAGATTGGCGGGGGCAGTTCCTTCCTAAGATCCGTAAGACTTGAGAGGAGAGACTGAAGCGCGCTGTGCAAAGAGGTAAGTGCCGGAGCTGAGCTTGGGGAGTAAAGTTGGAATGTCTTGGGTTGTGGGAGCTGGTTTGCTACTTGTAGAGATCGTCGGAGACGAATTCGAGTTTCTACAAGCGAATCCCAAAGAGTCTGCAGAAAAATACGAGATAAGTTCAGCGCAAGACTGACGAGCAGTCATGCATACCATCTGATTTCGAACATGGAGGCCCTTTTCAGCATCTGAAAGGGAAGACGTGTGGGCTTTCTTGAGTAAAATTTGTTCTTGTTTCGCCTGTTGTTCGAGCTGATCCTGAATATCACCATCTTGTTCCGATCGATCTGATACGTCGTCATCCTCATCACCAGAACCAAAGTCGCCCTGATAGTCCCCATTCTCGGACGCTGAGTTCATCGCTACGTCGTCTCGCACGTCGGACCCATCGAGGTCTTCTTCGTCGAGGTATTCTTCCTCTTCTCCCAGATCCGAGATATCTTCCTCATCATCTTCATCTGGTTCATCATTGTCATCGATCTCAATGCCGTTCCTAACATCGTCTTCGTCTTGAAGTGCAACTCTTGAAACTCTTCGGCCTCGATACTTCTCCTCGTCGACTCTGATTGCACTTTCAGCCTTCGTCCGCAACTGACTCTGTCTTAAACAATCAATATCAGCAAACAGTCAAGCATAAAGTCAGTAGCAAGTGAGCTTACCCGACATCGACATAATGCTCCCTTGCTCGCTCATCGTCCTCCTCCCCTTCTGAAGAGTCTTCGGCAAGCCTTGTTGGTGCTTCGAAATCGTCTAGAAACGACTTTGATGGTGCCGGATTTGCCAGATCCGCCAGCTGTTCTCCAAGTGTTTTCTTTCTCACAGGCATCAGAAAAAGGCTTAGATTCTGTGGCTTTGGAATCGCACCAAATTCAAAGTCCCCGATTCAAAGCCAAAGAGTAATGATAGAAATGGAGATTCTCTTGGGAAAATAACGAAGAGGTAGGATTGGAGCTGGAAGTTGTTGTGTCCATTTTGTAAAAATAACGGCAACAAGGAAAGAATGCTGTTTCTTGAAGCGGAAGCGCCACACCTTGGCGAAATTGCAATGTCGACCACTTCTGGCGAACTCTCGAGGCTTGACACACTGCACGATGACCTTATACACGACATAGCTTACGATTTCTATGGAAAGCGCTTGGTGGTACACTTATGGAGGATGTCGAATTTGGAGCTTGCCCTGAATTGATTTTTGCCAGTCATGCTCGTCTGATCACAAGCTTAAAGTCTGGGACACAGATGAGAGTTCGAATAACTGGGTCATCAACGACGGATGGAAAGCCCACGACAGCTCCATCCTGAAAGCTACCTGGTGCCACCCCGAGTTCGGACAGGTGATTGCAAGCTGCTCGTTTGACCGAACTGTAAAAATTTGGGAAGAGGTGGATCATGGTGCGCAAGACGTACTTGGCATTCGTTCCACCATAACATCTGATTAAATATTAGAGGCGATTGGAAGCGGGAAGCGATGGGCTCTGCGGGCTGTATTGGGCGAAAAGATCGACGGTGCGGTGCACGATGTCGAGTTCGCACCAAGTCATCTCGGTCTCAAGTTTGTAGGATTAACGTCGCAGCTTTAAATTACGTGATTTCTTAATGGTCTTGCTCTTTGGTGCAGGCTGCAGTTGGTGCTAACGGCAAAGTAAGAATTTACGAGGCAATCGATATCGTAGACTTATCGAATTGGACTACTACCGTATGTTTTATTCGATTCTTCTTTGAAACCTTTCTTGATATCTTCATTTAAACAGGAAGAGTTTGATCTTTACGATGGAGAGGGAGAACCAGACAGTCACCATTGTCTGTCTTGGAGCACATCTCGATTCCAGCCGCAAATGTTGGTTGTTGGATGCGGACTGAAGAACACTGCACGCGTTTTCCGACATGACGGGAACTCCAAGTGGAGCTCTATTCATGAACTGACAGGCCACCAGGGCGTTGTAACGGATGTTTCATGGGCACCATACATGGGCAGGTTAGCTTACGAGTCCTCCTATTCATTAGCTCCATCTAAACATCGGTTTAGAAGCTACCACATGATTGCGACTTCTTCGAAAGACGGTCATGTACGTCTTTTCAAATTGTCTGAGGATCGGGAAAGCAACAAGACTAAAGGGGGGATTGGTGCTGCAATACTTAACAGTGCGCTTGGTGGTGGATCTCAGAAGAAAAGGCGATTCAAAGTGGACATGGTTGGAGATTTCGTAGATCATCAGGCTGAGGTGCGATATTCTCCACCTTGATGGAAGTTGTTGAACAAACACCAATTGACAGGTATGGAGAGTCGAGTGGAATGTCACTGGAACTATCCTCGCATCGAGCGGAGACGACGGGAAAGTCCGATTATGGAAAGGTAGCTGTTCTATTCTAAATAGTTCCCATATTCATGCAGTTGTTCAAAGAATCATATACCCTCAGCTGGCAGTTAATCAGCATAATAACATCGGAAACAGCACCTGGAGCCATGATTGCTTCTGTATGGGGTGGGGATCCCTACGACCCAGCTATGATGCGAGAGAAGGAGACCGAGGCAGCCTCCGAAGGCGAATATATTTGAACAATTGGTCCAATCCGTTCATGCTGGACGGCGCACTGTTTAATATTGAACTCAACAGATAAATTTTCCATTGGTCCACCACCAACCAATCTGTTCCCACGGCGCAGTCTTTGGCCACCCAAATTCTTCGCGTGCCTCAAAACAAACTTTGGTGCGTCAAATCGATTCCATTCATCCGCCTTCTCAACCTGTCCTGGGGCTCTCTAGGTATGGCCAGCGAATCTCGCTCTCGCTCATCTGCCTTCCGTACTTTCTCCGTCTTCAAGCTGAGTCAAGATGGAGCTCAGTCGACCCCTCAACCTCATACACCTCCTACGCCCACAAATTCCGATGACCCTTGGTCGCTCAAGGATCTGGAAACCATGTTCACCTCATGGGATCCCGTCACTGATTCACCTCCGGTTCCTGATCCACTTCCATGTGCTCCGCCAACAGCGCCTCAAACCTCCTCATCCAGAAACCATCCACGCCTATCGCCTCGCTCCTTCCGGGGCGCAATTGGCTTCCGTTCTCATAAGTCAAGAGACACCTTTTCATCTCAATCCGACACATTCTCCATTCCTACTGATCCACATTCTCGACCATCCTCATCGCTTTCTTACTTTTCACCTCAATCACCCCCAGTATCACCTGCGCAAATGAAGAACGACTCAGCGAGCACAAAGACCTCGCCTAAGAACGGTGCTGCGAAACTTATCAAGTCTGTTTCAAATGACCTAAAGAGGTCCATCAATGGTTCAAAGAGGAAAACTGTTGCTGTTTCTCGCTTGTTCTCGAATGGAAAGGGGGATAAGCAACCTAAATACGAAGGCAAAGTCGGACAGTTTCCTATGCTTTACGACGGCGCAGTTGAGCCAAATGTCATCCCACAGCAGCCGGTATGCTTCAATTGCCGTTTCATGCGATTAAGGTGCTAATTTCCTATTTCATAGGTTGCCATCCGAACTGTCCCTCGGGCCCCCTCATTCAATTCTCTCCGATCCAACGAAACGCTCAAAACCATCGAAGACGAGTCCTCATCTCCCAGCACCAGTGTACCCACCGCACCAGACACTCCAATCTCTTACGCGAAGGAAGACGTCGCACCTCCCCTCCCTGAAAAAGATGGTGTCTACCTGCTCCCGACTGAAGTTCCAGCCTCCGTCACAGTGAAGCAAATGATCCTTCCTCATCGTGCAAGCCGCACGGTTGACCCGGCCCTTCTAGAAGCGATGGCTGCCGAATCAGGAATCTCTTTGGATCGTGCGTTGCTTGAAGAAGTGCTTGGAGAATGGGGAGCTACGACCGAGATTTACCAGAAGGGACTGGAGATGCATGGGCAGCGGAGCTTGGATGCTCGGGCGGGTATGATCAAGCTTTATCGCGAGCGCCTCATGAAAATCGCATTCGTGAACGAACGTGCTTGCGAAGTTGGAGTGGTTGAAGGCGTGAACACGCAGATCGAAGCTGCGAGAGTCGAAGAGGAAGTTAACAGGTGGATGTATGAATCAGCAAGGAAAGTTCCTGCACAGAAATCAGATAACATGATACGAGAAGCTCTGGAAAAGTTCACCATCGAAACGGAAAAACAGAGTAGTCAAGAAGTTAAACCTACTCGGCCTGTCCCCAACGAGACCGGGTCTAGCATAAGTGTGGAAAGCAGCACAAGTAGTGAAGTTACCGAAGTTACCGGGCAAGAAGCCGACGTGGTGGAGACAAATGTCTCTGTTATTGATGAGGAGGTGCCCGTGAGCCAGCCTTCTGGACCGGAGGTGCCCGTGAACCAGCCTTCTGGTCCAGAAACTGCTGAAGTCGTCGTGCCCCAGCCCCTTGATCCTGTCATCGAAGAATCGGCTGAGGAACGTGCTGCTACATTTGCTCTTCCTGAAGAAGCAGCTCGCCAGACTTCAAAGTCGCCCTCTCCTCGTCGTCCAACTTCCGGACGTTGGCGGATTCCGCAGTTCGCAAACAGACGTACGTCAGCCTACTCCGCTACGACAACCGATCCCGCTCCTCGTGACCTTCGCCGCTTCAGCTCCGCAACACAACTCTTCTCCTTCTCTCGCTCCCCTTCCGCCTCCACCGTCGTCGCCCCGCCACCTTCCACCCCGACCCCACGCGCCATTCTTCGCACCGACGAAGAAATCGCTTCCCTGGAATCCGAGTCCAACTCCCACGAGTTCACCCGTGCCGCCGCGTCCCTCGAGCTCATCGCACTCCGTCACGACGAAGACCTCCCACCAACCTCTCGTATCGCGTCCCCCCGTATTTCGAAACGACCAGAGACGCACCGAAACTTGTTGCTGCCGCGCGAGCAGCAGATGAAGCTCGTTGCGAGAGTGCAGCCCGGTGCTCGTGTCGCTCTGCGAAGGGGGAAAGATGGGAGCGTGCAGTTGTGGGCCGCGACGAGCGTGGAAGTTGAACGACACCCGCCTCCCATGCACGAGCCGGCACTGCAACCGGTGACCCAGAACATCGACGAGCAAGCTCTTCAGCAGCTCCAGATGCAGGACCCCAATGGACATCTCCGCCTTAAGTCGGAAATGATGCCCACACAGGACCCAAATGCTCCTCAAAATGCGCATCAGCAGCTCTACGCCGTTCCAGTTCAGCAGCCCGATGGCACCCTCATGTACCAATACTACTTTGTGCCACCTGAGAACCCTGGTGAGCTCGAACAATCTCAGAACCTAGAGGCGCTTCCTGAGCAAACACAGAAGTCCGAGGAGGAAACTTACGAACAATCCGAGATCGTAATGTCGCACCAAAACCCGCCTGAATCTGTCGAACTTCCTCGCACAACCGTCCAACCACCGCAAGAAACAGCGGTGTCTGCTTAAATTTACAGCCCCTCTGATTTTACGCTTGTACCATAGCGAACCACCTTCAATTTTTAGCTCCAGCTATGGAGCAGCATTGCTTTTCGAGTTTCCTGATAATAGATCTCTTCGCTGCTTTATGTTTTGCCTCAAATAAATCAACGTAGAATTTTTGCCCTCTTCCTTTTGCCAGTACGATTCTTTTCCAGTTTCTTTGTTGTTTTATTTTGTTTTGCATTCTTCGACAAATGAATACAATAATCTCGTATGAAATTCAAAAAAAGAAGAGACTTGAGTAAGAATCACCCATTCTAATCTTCAATTTCGAGCATTGAACTAGAAGTCAGCATAAACATCACGCATCATCGTCCTCTTCGATCTCCTCTATCATTTAACGTCTGGGCATCTCTGGATTATGGAACTCCCTCTCTGGGGAGGGGCAGGCTTGAACACGAACTGCTCTGCTTCAGCGAGGAACCTCATCGCCTCCTTGTTACAAGGTCTGATATCCAGAGCAGCTCTAAAATCAGATGCAGCGGTGGGGAGTTCTGAGAGCTTGGTGAATGTCGTCCTTCGTCGAACAAAGGCCTAGAATCTCAGATCCGAATCTTCTGATGTGACAATTTCGAGTGCCTCTGCAAAGCTCATTGTTACAGTGTGATCTGAAGGATTTGATTCTCATGAAACCCACCATTTGCGTCATCTATACAGCCCGCCATTGTTTCAGTTTGATGTACCCCAACGCTCGGTTCGTGAGTGCAGGTGTGGTCGCTTCGAACTCAGAGTGTGGGATAGTGCAAAATCTGCAAAAGCAAGATCAGATAAGTCCGTCGTTGTGACCAAAAAGCACGAACAGCTTCTATCGCAGATGATGACAATGATCTGCCAGTGCACTATGGTTTTCGCGAGTTGGGCGAACAGCATCGTATGAGCTCGGTCATTGCTTATCCCTTGATCACTGTGCATGGAACGCATGTGTGATGGAGGGGACCGCAAACCTACCTGAAGATATTCGACCACCGCCTACTTGTGCCCAGTTTGTCTGTCAAAAATTGCATATGCTGTTTTGGCGGGGTGTGACAATGTCGCAAGATCAAACTATATTCTTTCCAGGTACAAGGCACATTATAAAGTAGCAACATTCTGGGGTAGAAGGACGTCATTATATGCTGGATTTGCAGCATGGTTGAAGGCATAGCTGAATATAGAGCATGCTCTCGGCGACAACTCAAAGGAGTGGTCGTCTACACATCATGTAATATCATTCCAATATTGTGCTGTGCGGACCCAGCATTTCGCTTTTTGGTCTGTAGCCATTTTATTCGCTGCTCGTTGGATCTTTAAACTCGAGTACCGACGGATTAGTCAAAATCCACTTTTTGACACGATCATGTTGGCTCACTGAGCTCAGAGGGACCTGGCAATGCATTCAATAATGTTCAAATCGTTAAAGCTGCTCGCAAAATACCGGCACAGTGAGTTGCAGAGGGATAAATCCAATGTTTCCAAGGTATTAAGCGTTTGACAGAGATTGCACTGGCCGATTAATTCCGAGTAAAGGCATTTCCTCCCGCACTAACCGGTTCTGCCACTGTAGCTGTCCAAACATTTTCCACCAGATCTAAATCCAGGCGCAATGCTGACGCTGCTGAATTATCTGTCTGCCGAACTGGGTACGGATGCACGCTCTCAATACAGACACCTATTGACCTCTCTGTCGACCGCTTTCTCGCTTTCCTGGATACCACGACCTCAAATCCTTTGCATCTACTTCGTCATACCTTTCTGACGTGTGTCCTTCCCTATGTACTAGTCTTATGACCAATTTTGTGAGCCACTTTAGGTCTTGTTATTTTGCAGTTTTACTGTTTAAAACAAACTTCATGTGGCTAAATCATTACAAACTCGACGTTTACGAAGCTATACTCCCCTGTTTCGAATCCTATTGGGGGCTGGATTCGAGTTTTCTATGTATTTATACCTGCAATATCTGAAAGCATGGCCACACCTCCTTCATTCTCTGCTCAAACGTATTGGTTGATTGTTTGAGCAATTAACTTCTGCCCCTGGTTTCTCTTTAGTTAAGCACCTCTCCTGTCATAGCCCCGTATTTTCTACTCGCAATGGTGACTCAATTATGAATTTCAATCCATTGTTTCAATATGATCCTATTTCATACATTGGCCATAGTTATATTGCCACGGCGAATTTATGCCTGGGGCTTCAGATCATTTTTCTGTTTACAGCTGTTTTTTCCTTTTGCTCTTCCCAATGATGTGGCTCCTCCGCTGCTCCCCAACACTAGCGTTGGGCTGCCCAACTGCTGCGTGACCCTGCTGTCTTTTAGGTAGTGGAGGATGTGGGCCATTTGTTTTTTGATCCCACCCAGCTGATGTCAAAGCTGCTCTAAGTCCAATTTTAGAAGCCCCTGCCCTTAACCAAATGTCGGTGGATGTTGTGCAGGGATGTAATCTGCATTTGATGCGATATTGTCCTAAGTTTTAAAAAAACGAGAATCTAAAAAATTCATACATATCTTCTTTCGATGATACATTTGTTTGAGAAGCCCATTTTCGTGAACTCCATAACTTCATAAAGGTGTGCGAAGAAATTTATTTCTGAAGAGCATACTCGGACCACCCAACACTTTCCAATCGCTCTGCTTTGACAAGCACTTCTGCTTCCTGCTTCTTTGCATAAGCAATCATCTTCTCAAGATAAAAAGGAACACTGGAGCCCAAAATGCGTACTGCAAGCAGCGCCGCGTTCGTCGAGTTGTTGATTGCGACAGTAGCGACAGGGAAACCACGCTATACGCAAAATGATTCACATCAATAATTGGAAAATTAGTGGACGTAATGTACAAACAGGCATTTGGATTATGGAGTGGAGAGAATCGACGCCGTCTAAGTGTTTCAATGCGACCGGAACTCCGATCACAGGGAGCGGGGTGATGGCTGCAGTCATTCCGGGAAGGTGTGCGGCTCCACCTGCACCCGCGATGATGACCTTCAACCCACGCTGGTGCGCAGTTTTCGCGTACGCGAACATGCGCTCGGGCGTCCGGTGAGCGCTGACAATGGTGAGCTCAAATGGAACATCGAATTCTTTGAGTATCTGAGCAGCTGGACTCATCACTGGGAGGTCAGAGTCTGATCCCATGATGATGGCTACGAGTGGTGCACGTTTGGTGGAAAGAATTGGGCCGGGCGATGATGACGAGGTGTCGGAGTCGTCGACAATGGCGTGGAGAAGCGTGTCGATGCGCGCGAAGCCTTCGGATGATGAGTTTGCGACGACGTTGATATGACCCATCTTTCTTCCTTTGCGACAATCGCGTTTGCCGTAGAGGTGCACTGTCGTCCCAGGGAGAGTGAGGGCAACTTTGCACGGCCGAAGTGTCTCCTCCAATGCCTCGTCCACTTCGTTAGGTTTCAATCCGGGACGACTATCCGCCTTTCCCAAGATGTTCACCATACCGGCAAACGGTGTTTTCAGTTGAGTGCCGCCAAGCGGCATCCCAGTGATTGCGCGAAGATGTTGTTCAAACTGCGAAGTCTCTGCTCCTTCTTGAGTGTAGTGGCCCGAGTTATGCGGTCGCGGTGCAATTTCGTTCAGAAGGATCTCGTCGCCACCCTCTGAAGCACGTTTCCGGACAAGGAACAATTCAACACCGAAAATTCCAGCCGCACCGTCGGGGAGCGCACGAACTGCATCTTCAGCGACCTTTTGCGCCTTCTCGGCGAGCAAGCCGTCGATCTGTGCTGGTGCGATCACAACCCAGCAGATATTGTTTCGTTGAATTGTCTGGACCGTAGGATAGCTTGCGGTTTCTCCTGCTGTGTTTGCACTCCGCACGACCATCACCGCAAGCTCCTGGTCGTATGTTACCCATTTCTCAGCGTAGAGCTTGGGCTTTGCAGCGCTTGCCCCTGGCGGTGCTTTCACAAGCTCCTCTATTGCCGCTTCGACGTCCGCTTCATTCTTCACAACCCTGTTTCCTCTCCCATCGTACGCAAGAGTCCGAGTCTTCAGCATGAGTGGATAACCAAACACGGCCGCAATCTCTTTCACGCTCTCTCCTTCACGACCTTCCGTGACCTCTCTGAACTCCGAAACAGGAATCCCGCGCTCCGCAAAGTACGATTTTTGAACAAACTTGTCTTGAATGATCCGGATCGTCGCGGGCGAAGGAAAGACGCGCAGCCCCCTTGCTGTGTTTGAGCTCAGTGCTGAGTCGAGCGAATCACAGTCAACATGCTCGATCTCCGCTGTGAGGATGTCGCATCTCGACGCGAGTTCCAGGATTGCAGAACGGTCTCTGAACGAGCCTGCGACGTGCGGGGCGGATCGCTGAAGCTCCGCAGCAGGGTTGGATTCCGAGTCGAGAACCGCGACGGTAAGATTGAGTCGGTTTGCTGCCTCGACCATCATCCTGCAATGATAAAACTCAATAAGAGCTACGCAGACAGACCACCTGTAGCAATGCTCACCTCCCCAGCTGCCCACCGCCCAGCACTCCTATGACGCGTCTGTCCATCGAATTGAAAACGCCCCAATTTGCGGTCACGTGGGCGCTAAGGGTACAGATAAAAGTTGAACCATGGCGACAAACAGGCCGACGGCAAGGGTGTCGCTGCTGGGGGCGATCCCGAACGACGCTGGTGTGTCGCTGCTCGACGTTGCAAACTTTCTCGACTTCGCTGAGGTTTGTCATTTGTGATAGGGCCATACTGATAAGTGTTTCTCATGTATGTTTCAAGACAGGAACAGGGGACATTGCGTTGAAAGGAACCATCCAGAGAACGAATAATACATCAGATAGCTATCACCCTCAGCCAAATTCACAGAATGCTGGCTATAATGTCCAAGCGAGACCCGGTGATGAAATGTTTCGGAGAAACGGACCGGACGGGCAGCTCATGTTGAATCCCGATACGCTTTTTGTTTCTGGGGTCGGGGAGCTGACATTGGGCACGGGGACTTTGGAACGACGCATCAAAACTCAGGACAGGTCCATAGCCAATGCATCACCCTCACGCTCCGAGAAATCCACTTCCAGTACATCATCGTCCGTAAATCAACAGGTATACAACAAGGGTCAGGTCTGGCAACGACCATCGCCTTCAGCCATTTCCCAACCTGTCGAAACACTCCCGGTGTTCAGTCGCAAACAAAGTATCGAGGCCAGTTCGAAGGAACTGTACCTGCTCCATCGCAATGCAAAAGCCGAGCAGCCTCCTCCGCTCCCAACGACTCCACATGGTACACATAGACAATCGTCTCAATCGCACGGCTTTATGAGCCCGCAGACTGCACCTTACGGAATTGGGACATCACAGTATGGCCAGTCTGCTCCGATGAGTTTTGGGGGAAAAGAGCGCATTCGCAGTGTTCCAAATTATAACGAGTCACCCGTTGGTAATGTTTCGCTCTCCGCGATGCCGTATCAAGGTACTTATCAACCGTCTGTGCGTGACTCCACTCCCTCCGCGTCGCCTCGAACATCAACAGCAAGCGCGGGAATGAGCCCTTACCTTTTCTCTCCTACACCTTCGCAAGGGAGCCCGTCGATTCGGCACTCGACCAATTATCAACAAAGCCCAGCGTACTTTTCTCCTGGCACAGAGGTGCAATGGTCGACGGGCACACATGCCCTCTCGCCCCGCGTGTCTCAATCGAATGGTGCTGTATCTACCCCGCCTCAAACCCCATCGTTCCGCGCAATGAGTGCCGACCCGCTCTCGCAACCCAGTACACCGACCACACCAAAGTATGCCGAAGCACAAGTCACATCCGCATTTCAGCACCAGCAGCTGCAGCAGCATTTGCAGCAGCAGTCCTACGATCCGTATAGCGGGAATCTCAACCAGCCATCACCTCAAATGAAACCCCAAATTCCCCCCTCTCGTCGATCGGAATCGGCAGCGCACTCCCCGTACACTGCAAATGCGCCCATGCCGTTTCCAACTCAAACTAATGCCAACGCGGGACTCATGAACAAGATCTTTACAAAGACGGCAGGTGTTGTTGGTGGAGTTGTGTACAGCGGGCGTCGCAAATCGAATGCTGCGTCCTCGCTGGCACATTTCAATGCGAACAGCAATAGCTCGTTCTCGGGCTCGTCGTCAAAGAATGCGGAACGGCACGACAAGTTTGAGGAGTTGCTGAAGAAGAAGGACGCGGAGACCGTGAAGTTGTCCCTTACGCCGTCATTTTTGGGTGTGCCGGGGGGAAATGCGGCGGGAAGTGCGGCGGGAAGTGCTGCGGGAAACGGGGATGAACCTGAGCAGTCACAGCAGCAGCAGCAACAGCAGCACGGAGGGTGGAAGCAGCAGCCACTACAGCAAGAGGATCACAGTACTTCCTCTTCTTTTGGGGCGAAGTTGACTCGGAGCTTATCGAGCAAATCTCTGAAGAGCTACTCGAGGAAGGGAAGGTCTGAGTAAGACGTTTGCGTTAAACTTTTCTTTACCCGCCTCGGACACAGACACGTTTAAGATTATATCGCGTCTTTCTGCACATGCGCTGGACTACATTTGGTTTTTTTCTCTTCGTGATTGCATCTGCACGTTCGGTTGTTGCGTTGCTTACGTTTTCATTTAATCATGGCCTCGAGTTGAACCCCGCTGCTTTAGATTCTTTAGATGTTTTGGTGGCCCAATCATTTCATTTGCCATTTGCTGCTGGTAGCGGTCGCTCATATAGCGGATGGATTGTTTTGGATAGTTTTAAATGCCATTAACTCAGTTTAGTTTGTGCTTTGGCCCCACTGCACTGAATGAATATACTTTTGTGTGCTCTATCTTGGTGCAATCTGGGTTGCAGATTTCAACTCACTGCACATCCTTTTGCAACTTGGCATCAGCTAGTATGGCGACTCACAGTTCCATTTGATAGCAAAACACCATTCGTAACGACTCCGACGTTCCCTGGGAGCTTCAAACACTCCACTGGTCAAAGACTATGCAGTATTGCCTGTGTAAAGAAGATGTGTTCGCAACAGGAATGAGCTTAAAGCTCCCAATGCCGATCCAATTTTACATCTTCCAGCCTCAGAATCTTGATCTCTGTTGCGAAAGTGGCAATTGATGGACAGTCACAGATTTGTTGCCTATAAACCATTAATTTGGCAAAAAGTGAAAAATTGTAGCGCTCAGAATTCGCAATGTAAGTGTTGTACTTTCTATTTTCTCTAAAGCAAGTGCTCGTGCCATTTCACCCTTTATGGGAATTACTAAATGCGGTAATGAATTTGCTGCTCATTTGACTGCGCATGGATCTTGGTGGGTCCAATAGTACTTCACCGCCCAAGCACCAGAACTCGTTCACCACCTTGGCTGCACTCTTCCACTTTTCCTCACCCTCACCCTCGTGCTCCTCTCCACTGTCCTAGTTCTCCTTCTCCTCCTCCTCCACTTTGTGCTCTTCAAAATCCTCTTCACAGGCACATTTGCAGGTTTCTCTTCTCCTCCATGCACTAGTCCTCAGAGTCCTCAGAACGGCTTGTTCCATATGGGCACACTCGTTGCTCCTGCAAACAGATCCTGCTTCCTTTGCGAGTTCCGCCGATCCACTCCCATATCGTATCACTAATATTGAACACAATGTAGCGAACAAACTTGCACCAGCAGAATCCAACAAGAAGTAATCCTCTGCAGTTCGATCACAGAATTTTCAAGCACAAGTAGGCGTCAAATCTGTAAAGGAAAAAATGCCAATAGACTATGGTGCATAAGAATGACATCCAATACTGATGGATTTTGTTTCACTCAATGGAGAAATTTTGAGCCTACACTGATAGAAACTGATGCAAGAGAGTTGAGTGCACAAATTGAGACAACAAAGTGACTGTAGCCTCTGCAGATCGGTTTGGTAAAGAACCTGTGTTCTCCACCGATATCTAACAGCTGGCACGATCACACTATTGGCAATATACACAGTCATTCTCCCAGACACCGCCTTCTTCTTAATCTTCTGAAGCGTTTGCTTGATCTCGGTGACCATCTGCTGTCCATGGAGTTTGGATCCAGGGTGGACCCCAAACCAGTTACCAGAATTCTCTCTATCTCCAATCACAGATCCAGCTCCAGCAGTTGAGGTCACTATGGCTAATTTTTTCATATCATTTGTCTCAATCCCTGAAACCCTGTAGAAAGAATGCCATATATCCCAAGGTGCAAATCTGATCAGTTTTTGGCAAACATTGTGGTATCATCCACATACTGCTGACACTGAGATCTTTTCAGTTGTACATCACTGCTCCTGTGGCTGATCCCAAGTGTTCCACCTCTGCAAATGAGCAGGATGTCTGTGTGACCAGCCAAATCTCTTGCTTTCCGCAAAGCTGTGCAAACGTCACAGCACTGGGTCCAAGTACACTCTCCACAAATATGGATCAAAACTAAGTGCTACATGCTGAATCCACATTAAAAGGTTCTGAGAGCCCATTGGCAAGTGCAATCCTGGACTGTCCGGCAGCCATTGGTAAGAGAAAAGTTGCCGCATGATACAGAATCCTCAAGGCTCTGAATGCATCCCCAGTAGCAACAGGGCTCTGGGAATCAAACACTTTCTTCATATCTCTCACCCATATTAGTGCTGGTGTCTTGGTTCCCCACGCTTCTTCCAACACCATTCTAACCACATATATAGGGTCATCTGTTGTGTTGCCTGGAAGCAATGATATCAGTTTCATACCCCACACATTCCATTCACCAGGAGATTTAGGAATCAGATTTGTTATGCCGAAAGTGATCAAGGAGGTTTCATGTCTGGCTTTAAACTCCAGACAGGTCAGCAGGTACAGCGCGTCAAATACCTAATCTCCTAGGCAGACCAGCATTCCTGTACCACTACACTTAACCCAGGAGCCTCCCTGATGACAACGACATATAAGCTACCTGCAATTCATCACGCGTTGGCGGTGCTGTCAGGTCCTGCCATATATTGGGAGCAACATCCACATGTAGAGCATACCATTGTTCCTACTCAGTGCCCTGGATAAGTTGCGTCGGTTTCTCATTCAGCAACTCATTTGCACAAACCTAGAGGACAGCATGCTCAACTTCAGCAGGTCACTCTCAACGTACAGTTCCCCATTGGAATCCTTTTTCAATACCTATTCTTAGTTGGTGGAGTGATTTGTCTGGTTAATCCTGTTAACGAACAAGATCTTAACCTGCTAAATAGTCACGCTAACTTTGTTGATCTGTCTAATCTTTCTATGATGTTGCACCTCAGGCGGGTTGAGCATCAACATCAGCAGCTTCAATACTAACAATAGCATTCATTGCACGAGAGGTAAATTTGGCAGTGTGGAAAGGCTCAGGATTGTGAGCAGCAGGGCAGGAGGTCAGCTGGCACTCGCAACATGAGCATAGGAGGGAACTGCAGAGACAGCAGCAGGAGGGTAGCTGATAGTTCCAACCAATAGAACAACAGCAATTGTCAATGCGGCAAGAAAGGCAGCCTTGGTTTCTGGTTCCAACACTGGGGGATATTGCACTGTATGAGCGAATACATACATCACCAATCGATGAAAGTCAGAAGAATGGGCAGAAGCCAGAAATATGCTTTTTTTTGAACAATATTATAATTTATTTTGCACATACAATGCATAACATAAACAACACCCAAAGTGCCTCACACGATGGTCTTGGACCACATAGGGAAGCGCGCAAGTTGGAGGGCCAAACGAAATAGAAATCAGAGATCATAAAACTCATTCCTGTGACTACCTGTCAGGCTCTGCTCAGGTTTCAAATACAGCTGAGTGATAAAGAAAAGAAAGAATACTCAACAATGCGAAGAATATAACAGCAAAGAGCAAATCACTGGGTCTAACAAAGATCAGTAGTAGAGGAATCCACTGGGCATTTTGGGCGTTGTTATTGTTTGCAATTTATGTACAAAATAAATAAATAATATTGTTCAAAAAAATAATTTCGCCTTTGCTTCTTCATGGTCAAACCCTGCCTGTCAAGCCTTCATTTGTTATTTGGGTTGGTTTTTTGGAGATACTGGATTTGATGCTTCACTGACTGTTTCCCATTGACTTGCTAAAGCGCACGCAGCTTCTTCTGCTTTGCTTTCTTTCAAGGATGTTTGGTTCTCATTCTCTGGTTGTGGTTCGTCATTTGTTTTTGTCTTTTATTCGACCTATGTTATTCTTCCCTCTATTGCTGTTTGCAAACCAGTTCAGACTCTTATTCACCAAAGTTTGTGTTGATTTCTTCGCCTTTCATTTTCCACTTCAATTGCTGGGGTTTTCCTGTTTTTTAAGCAACACATGAAAGAGTAATGGGGCGATAATTAATAATGTCACCAAGCGTACCACGTTGCTTCCAAACTGGGTGCAAAAGCCCAAGATTCCATGAAGTGGGTGTAAGACTACTGCGAAAAATGGACTGAGAAAGTTGCAAGAACAATGGAGCAAGAATAGCTGAAATTGGGCGATAAAGTTCTGCAGGCAGACGATCATGACCCGGGGCAGACTCCAAAGGGCAGTCCCTAATAGCTAGAACAAAAGCTTCAACATCCAATGGCAGCTGAAAATCACACAGAACAATTGAAGGTGAAACTGGGTCAGCAGCCTGAGCATTGTAGACACTAGCAAAATGATCAGAATATTTGGCTAAAGACTGAGGATCAAAATCTAAACCATTAGCTGAAGTACGAAAGTTAGCACAGCGCCGAGCATGAGACACATGTTTCAGAAGAGAAGGCACTGATGAAGAACTAGGGTCATCAAAAAAATTTCTTTTGTCTTACGCCTGTGTGATCTCAGAGCTGATTTGAATGCTTTGTGACTATCACGTTGGCGAGTTCTTAGAAAAGGAATAAGAGGGTCAGAAGAATTGTGGTGAAAGAGGGAATAATAGTCACGGAATGCTGAACGAGCCTTACGACGCAACAAAGCAATCTCAGGGGGCAAAGGAGTGGTCGCTGGTGCTCTATGACGAGGTGTTGGGGGTCCCAATGTCAGAACTGCTGCTGCCTCAACAAAATCAACTATAATTTGAAATGCGGAATCAATTGCTCCCTGGGCCACTGCACCAGAAAGTGAAGTCCCCACAGGGACCTGAAGTGGTTCCAATGCTGCTGTTAGCGCCTCTGATGTTGGAGGAAGCAGAATCTTAGCAGTTTCTCTGTGCGACTTACGAATAACTTCATCCTTTAACAATCGGAGATTCCAAGAAGGTAGAGGAGGAGGCACAGTGGCCTGAGGATCTGGGCCAGCTAAAGAAAATGAACAGGTCACTGCAAAATGGTCTGAAGGATGGGGAGCCACAGACTGGGGTTGATCATGCACTAAATAAGAGGAAGCTGTCACATAAGTAGAAGCAAAAAACAAATCAATAATTGAACTCCCTAAGTGGGAACGAAAAGTTGGGTGACGAGCTGAAGAAGAAGCTGGGACAACCAATGAAAGTGAGTGGGCTGTAAAAAAAGGAAGAAGTGCTCTGGCACGGGCATTAGTAACATGATCACCAGTGCTCTGAGTTCTAAAATTGAAGTCACCCATCAAAACTACTGGTGTATCCGAATTCGAAACAAATTGAGGAAAATCAGATAATGCACCCAAACAGTCTTCCGCAGTCCAACGTGGGGAAAATAAAATCCACCAATCACGACCTGACGAAACCTAAACCACAAACCAAACCCAGAAGGAACTGATGCAATCAACCTAAATTGATAAGTACTGCAACGATGTGGGTTAATAAGAAGAGCAACACCAGATGCCAAAGGAGCGTCTTGTAGAGGACGAGAATCAAACAACAAATACTCTGAAGAAATACTGTCTAAAGTTAACTGGTGAGTTTCTGTTAAAACTAAAAAATCAAGCTGATGAGTAACAAGCCAAGCAAGTAAATCTGAAAAATCCAGAGGCAAACCTCTACGGTTGAAGGTTCCAGAACGAAAAGTCCACATTAATTGCGAGATGTAGGTTCAGAACGCGAAGAACGCGCTAAAGAAACAGTAGCTTCAAAGTCTGCAGCAGGAAGATTAGAACGAAGATAATGAAAAACTGCAGGATCATGAGTAATTCGCAAGAGGTGAGCAAACATTTTGTGAACAGCCTTTGCTACAGCAACTTGGCGCTGCTCAAGTGATTGAACAGACCCAGAACGAAGCTGCCCAGGGTCAAAAAGATCAACGGGCACCTCATCACCTGGAAAAATATCCTTGCAGAGCTTGTCAGCACAGTCAGAAGTACAAATAAACTCAGCAGTGTTACGCCCAATAAAAATAATATGGCGAATGTCACAGGAAAATTGAGGGTTTCCAGAAATTCGATTGATCAGAGTGCGGAGCTGATTAAGTGGCTGACGACTAATTTCCTTAAACCTCACAGTAGCAAAACCAGCAGCACAATCACGAACAGGCTGAGGGGGATTGATCAAAATTGGTGACTAAGGTTCGGCGGGTCCGGGCTGGTGCTGATAACGTGTGAGTCTACTAGCTCTTGTGCAGAGAGGATCGTTGTCACGTGTTTTGATTTACGCCAGGACGGCACATTTGTATAGAGTGCACGTTTGACACTCCCCCTCACTCTGAACAAATGTAAAAGCATAGAGAAATAAAACTAAACATAGTGCTCTAGGAAATCTATATCGGCGATGAAGAATCATAGAACGAAAAGAAATGGAAGAACGATTATCGTCTTTTGCCACAAAAGAAACTAAAGCCCAACCATAGAATAAAATGCATATTGGCTCTCTCCCCCTCAAATCGACATCATCGTTGACCAACTCGTGATATTTAGCGCATAGAGACTCCCCCTTTGGACAAGGATGTCATAGAACGAATATCTGCGAGAGATCGGAGACCTAGGGAATCGCGGTGTTTGGTAAACTGAATACGGCCGAGAGTTTTGGTGAGTAAGTCAGCCATGTTCTCTGAAGAGGAGATTTTGGTGACACATAGATCAGTACCGTCGTGATGGGCAGTTGCAAAGACTTTTGAATCTACATGTTTGTTAAGGTCAGTGCGAATGTAACCTGATTTAATTTGGGAAACACAAGCAGCGTTGTCTTCATAGATAGTGGTCGGTCCATTGAGTATCGTAAGAGGTAATCGTAAGTCTGTAAGTATAGTTGTGAGAAGTTCTCTGATCCAGATAATTTCGGGTCCGGGTTTCAGTGGCGACCCGCACCAAACCCTTTGGGCCGGGTCGTGTTTGTCTGGGGACCCGCCGGGTCACTGACGGGTACAAAGGGAATACCCGGACCCGAAGTGGTTGAAACTGTTGAGTGTTGTTTCGTTCATAAAAGTTTTCCTTCTTTGCTTTTACTTTCAAAAAGAAAAAGTTCGGCTGAGGATAACAACAGGATTATTGTTGATCCTCAGAATCGAACTTGCGACATGATGTTGAATGGCTTGTGGTTTAACCCACGACGCTAGCTTTGTTGTTTTCCAAAAGTTTTATTTCTGTTTCTATTTCGGCTTCATGTTCTTCGACGAAAACTTCAAAAGCCAGCGTTCCAGAAAATTCCGGATCACCAGCAAACTTGAAGGGGACTTACCAAAGGAGGAAGGAGAGCGCCGCTGCTGACGTGGCAAGGACAAATTAAGGGAGGCTTTGTTGGGAATGGGAGAACCTATAAAAGGTGTGAGTCTTAAGCTTCCAATACATTGAACAAGTACCTCTTATCTGATCTTACCTGCCTACGACGAAATTCTACAGAAACCCGTACCCGAACCTGACCCGCCGGGTTTTTGCTGCCCAGGAGAGGATTGATTGAATTTTGAGTTAGACCACGGATATTTACATGAACACTTTGTGTCTGTGTGGACAGTGTGTATTTTAGAAACACTATCGTAAAAAGAAACAAAACTCCACTGAGCAATCACAAGTTGATAGGTGGAACAGCCCAAATCAGCTTCTGTATCTGGTTCATATCGTCAGAGTCCCATCCACCACTGGTTACGTCCTTCGCCAACCCAGTCCTGATGAACCGATCAATGTCGTCATTTGAAAGCATGAAATCCTTGGCTAAACCTGTCTTCCAAGGTTTCCAATCCACCTCAGGGAGCGTTATGGACGAAAGATGCCCGATGTATGCCGTCCAGAACCTTAGCCACTCAGAAGGATATGCATCCACTAATGCCCTGAACATGCGATAGATAGTGGCAGACGTACTTAGCGAATTATTGTGCCGTATCCAGTTTCCGAGCAAAATGTGCACCCTAAGAAGAGTAAGGCTGCTCCGAGAACTTCTACTTGAAGTTGATATTCGGCTTGAGCGGTCGTCTGATTCAACAAATATGGGCCGTAAAAACTCATTTCGGGAGAGGACTTCGTAGTTTACATTGACGTACTTGATTGATGGTGGAAGAGACGGCAATTTAAGGTCATAAATAACCTCATTGATCTTATGCATCTGGAAGCAGATACCCTGGATGACCTCTTTCACCAAAAGGATAGCCGTACGACGATGCTGCTGCAGGCTAAGCAATGCAAGGGAACTCGTTGGAGAACTGGTTCGATGTACCTTCGGAATTCTACCAATCCCCTTGATAGCCGACGATATGCTTATTAGGCCGCCTGTTGATGTTGGCGCCGCAGGTGCTGCAGCTTCTGAATGACCAGCCTGTCGTTTCAGAGCAGCAAGCTCTCCCTCCAGGGCGGTCACACGTGATTTCCATTGTGAAATCTCCTGGGAAGTTGCCTGCTTCTCCCTTTCCATTGCAGCGGTGATCTCCCTGAATCTTGCTAGCTCTTCGTGCTCGCCGTGCTGAATCAATGCACCCGCCCTGCCCAATTCATCAATGAGAGCCTTCTCTCGCACTTCTGCTGCGATGCGGGTCCTTCTCTCGTTCATTGCAGTCTCTTCAAGATCTTTTGTCATGTTCAACAGTCGTTCTGACTGTTTGAGGACCTGTTTTGTCCTTTCACGGTCCTCATCTGCTCGTTTGATGGTCGCTTGGAACTCGTCAACCTTTGCAGTGACGGGCATTCCTCTGTAAATGCCGTACTTGTGTCCCTGCCGCCTGTAAAAGTCCAGAAATGTTGTTTCCTTCTGAAAGGAAGAGCTTTTCAAGCACTCCATACGATAGGCATTTGCTGCTGTTATGAACTCCGTTCGTCCACTGCATTCATCGTGAATTTTGTTCAGGGCTTGACGAACTAGCTTGCTGTCAGAGTTAAGTCGGTCGATCAACCCTTGAAGAACAAATCTTGGGCCGCATTCATCACGATTTGTTTGACAGTTGCTGATGAAGTCCTCCGAGTCGTAGCTGTGGCTGGTTAGTTTTGATACCAAAGTCGTATGTCTGAAGCAGGACAGAGTCCGTCGATGAGCAAATAGTCAGCATCCCCTTTAGTACCACGTCGCGCCGGTTTCTTTGAAGGAGCTGTCGATTTGACATCCGTCGATTTGACATCAAGGCCAACTTCTGCTTCTTCCACTTCAGAACCCGATGCCAGAGATGTTTCAGGTGCAGTCACAGGTTCTGCACTTGATTCTCTTTCAGATGATGGTCTGGATTGTTTTAACGCTCGCTTCTTTGTAGTTCGAGGCATGGTGTTTGTACTCTTTGTCGTGGGAAGATACTGGCCCAGTGTTCTTAGCCGGAATGTTACAGGAATGTATGCTATAATACTTCCCTGACACTATAGTTTTCTACCCGATCTGAAAATAATAATAAGCTAGGGAAGAAACTGGCTAGTAACATTGATAGAGAGGATTCTGTCCGGGTGGACAGAATCTTATTGCTAGTAAAATTGATAGAGAGGTTAGCTGTACTTGATAGAGATCACTGAAGTACCGTCAATGAGTTGAGAAAGTGTCCGGGGGGACAGAATCCTATTCTACCCAGACAGACACAGTGACACTCAGTCTCCCAGATTTCTGTCCACCTGGACACTTTCTCAACTTATTGACGGTACTTCAGTGATCAGTGATCTCTATCAAGTACAGCTAACCTCTCTATCAATGTTACTAGCAATAAGATTCTGTCCACCCGGACACTTTCTCAACTCATTGACGGTACTTCAGTGATCTCTATCAAGTACAGCTAACCTCTCTAATAATGTTACTAGCAATAAGATTCTGTCCACCCGGACACTTTCTCAACTCATTGACGGTACTTCACTGATACTTCACTGATCTCGATCAAGTACAACCAACCTCTCTACAAATACTACTCGCAATAGGATTCTGTCCAGGCGGTCGCTTTCTCAACTCCTGGACGGTACTTCAACAGATGAACAGTCTAAACAACAATTTGTATTTAATAGAGTGGGTTATCATCAGTTGCTTCCAACTCTAATACCACATCAAAATCCTCGCCAAAATTATGCACCTTTACAAAATCCTCACTAACATCACTTTTTGAATCTAGGGAATCATTTTTGAACGGTTCTTCAGCACTCAATTGATGCAACCAGTCATGACGGCACATCAACGCATTTATTGTTCTTGGAGCAAGGCGGTTGCGAGTTGCAGGTACCAAATCAACCCCGGCTGAAAACTTTCGTTTGACTGGAGCGCTTGTTGCTGGTATTCCTAAATAGTCCATTGCCATCTGGCTTAGGGCTGGAAAGTTCACACTTCCAACGGTCTTCCACCAGTCCATAATATTGATTGGCTTCCCATCAGAATCAATACCGCGGAGTACCTGATCGCCAAGATAGCGATCCAGCTCATCTTTTTCCTCAGGAATCTCTTCTTGCCAGATGAAAACGGATCTAATGGCTCTCAAGCGTTCAGCGTCCGGTTTTTTCTGTCTATCACCGGAAGCTCCGCTCGAATCGTGTCGACGTTCTGGCGTGTTTCCAAAAACATCGGCACCACTGTTCTTGATTTTCCGTGACTTATACGATTCCTCCCAGACTTTCCGCACTAGGGTGACCTGATCCCTTCCTACATCTTTCTCCCAAGCCTTTGAAAATCGATAATATTGATCCTTAAAACGAGGATCGAGTACCGTAGCAACTGCTAAACACGGGCTCTTAGCGATTGAGTAATATATTCTCAGCTTATCTAGTGCATTTTGAAATGCTTTGGTGAAAGTTTCATCTAATTCTGCATCCTCTAGGTCCTCCAGTTGATCGATAAGATCGTTGTAAAATGGAATAACAAGCGGAAGTGTTGGATATCTAGACCCCTCGATTGCCTTTGATATAACCTCGAAAACACTCAAACCATCCCGGATCTTCTGTAGGACCTCCCATTGCTTTGGATTTATTGACCAATCTTTCAAAGACTCTTCAATCCAGCATATTTTTGTACATTACCTCTCGTAGCTGTAAGGCTCGTTTGACCATATAGAACGTGCTGTTCCAGCGAGTTGTCACATCGATAATTGGTAATAGAGGAACCAGTTTCACAAATCGGCACAAATCAATAAATGAGCTTTGTCGTTTTGGGGAAGACCGGATTCCTCTGACTAGCCGTCGAAGAAGGTTTATGACATTAACGCCGGAGTTATCGTCATTTGCGACTGTGTCCCCTGCGGGTGCGAATGTATCGATAAAATCCTTTGCTGCAAGATTGATAATGTGTGCCATACACCGCATGTGTTGAGTTTCTGCAGACCACGCAATATCCCTATCTTCCAAGAGCGTCTCCAGCTTAGCACTCATGGTAAAGTTGTTTGAACCGTTGTCGGTTGTAATGCACAATAAGCGTTCACCCGATAGCATGCCAAATTCATCCAGACACTTGACAAGCTGACTAGCCATGGCGACACCTTCATGCTTTCCAACCATCGGAATCATCTGCAGCAGCAAGTCCTGCGGCTCCCATTCTTTCGTGATGAAGTGGGCAGTAATTCCAAGAAAAGAAATCTGGTTCTTCGATGTCCAACAGTCAGCTGTTATTGATACTTTTGAAGGCAAACCAACAATCAGACCTTTAACGAGCTCCTTCTGCCTATCGTAAAGATCCATCTCCTTTTGCTTCACTGCTTTTGCCGTCTTTGGGTGTATGGTGTATAGTTTGGCTGAAAAGTCTTCAGCATGCTGACAAAGAACTCGTTCTCCACAACAGTAAAAGCCTGATTGTCTGCAGCAATCCAGTCCAAAATCGACCGCCACGCTACGTCTGGATTGAACACAAAGTTTTGCTCCTTCTCCTGCGAGCCGAAATTCAATGTCTGTTGTCCCTTGGGGACGATGTCCAACAGTCCAAGCGACCTGGCAATACTTCCATGGTGGTTTTTCAGATGCCGGAGGAAGTTTTTTGTTGATCCCGTCTTATCGACCTTCTGGCTCCACTTGCATTTCGCAACCAAACATGTTCTCAGACCATTGTCAACCTTATAGTAATCCTTCGCTATGCCGCCTCGACTACCTCTACAGTCTGACATGCTATCAACATCTGCGTCTGATGAAAGCATTGATGGTTGAACTGATCCAGCTGCAGGCTCCTGTCGCACTGAAGAGTCAGCAAAACTAACGTCGGCAGGAAGCTCTTGTGCATGCTGAGAAGCCAGGCCCAACTCGCTGGAGTCATTGGAAGAAGATGTGGAGCTCGGCTCTCGAGCGCTGTTGTTGCCACTGTGTCCTGATACACGTCTGCGTTTGTCCTGCATGCTGTTCCCCTCGCTGGACGCCTCTGAAATTTGGGGGGCTGGCAGACTTTGCTTCGGTGTGTCAAGCGGATGACTGTCCACCAGTCTTTGGCTTGCGTCGGACGCTGCCTTATGCTTTGGTTTAACAAAGGCGGCGTCCACTTTTGCTGTGGTGTGGCTGGAACGTTACTGACTCTAAGTGTCCAGGTGCACAGAAAGCACAGCTCTCGAGGCCTGTCGTGGTAGAAATTGTTTGTTACAGAACTTCCGTTGTGACTTCTTGGAAAGTGTCCGGGTGGACAGAATCGTATTGCTAGTAACATTGATGGAGGTTAGTTGTACTGGGTAGAGATAACTGAAGTACGTCAATGTGTTGAGAAAGTGTCCGGGTGGACAGAATCCTATTGCTAGTAACATTGATAGAGAGGTTAGTTGTATTGGGTAGAGATAACTGAAGTACGTCAATGAGTTGAGAAAGTGTCCGGGTGGACAGAATCTTATTGCTAGTAACATTGATAGAGATGTTAGCTGTACTTGATAGAGATCACTCAAGTACCGTCAATGAGTTAAGAAAGTGTCCGGGTGGACAGAATCTTATTGCTAGTAACATTGATAGAGATGTTAGCTGTACTTGATAGAGATCACTGAAGTACCGTCAATGAGTTGAGAAAGTGTCCGGGTGGACAGAATTTTATTGCTAGTAACATTGATAGAGATGTTAGTTGTACTTGATAGAGATCACTCAAGTACTGTCAATGAGTTAAGAAAGTGTCCGGGTGGACAGAATCTTATTGCTAGTAACATTGATAGAGAGGTTAGTTGTATTGGGTAGAGATAACTGAAGTACGTCAATGAGTTGAGAAAGTGTCCGGGTGGACAGAAAATACATGCCTCGATGTCTGTTGTGATGCAAAATTGGTTGATACATACAAAACTTATATTGCGTCTTCTTGGAAAGTGTCCGCGTGGACAGAAAGAACAATAGCTTCGTTTTAGCTTCTCTATCACATCGGGTTTTACTCAGGTCTGACTTTTGACCCGAGAAGGGTTTTCCTACTGGACCCGATACCCGCCCCGGACCCGACCCGAAAATTTTCCATGAAAACCCGGCACTCGGGTCGGGTACATTTGGTCAATGGACCCGGACCCGACCCGAAAGACCCTAAAACCCGCCGATCCTGATTATGTGGGTACTGTCCAGCACACTTTCCTGAGCATCCATGGGGAGCTGACCACGGACATACAGGAAAATAGCAGGATCAGTAACTGAACTGAGGATATGTGCATATCTCTTGTGGACAACTTCCCTGACCGCAGCCTCCCGCTGCTCCAAAGGCAGAGTAGAGCCTCGGCGGAGAAAGTCAGGGTTTGATTTGTCAGTGGAAGCTTCCTGGGTGGAGAAGTGCGCACGGAGAGCAATTGCGGTTGAGCGAATACAGATAAAGGAAGCAATGTTGCGACCAACAAAACTGATGTGGCGGATACCACACACCACCTCATCTCCCAAGAGAGCCCTCAGCATGGTCCGCACAAAGCCGAGCCGCTGTCTCATGATGTCCTTGATGTACACAGTGGTCAAATCATCCACACGGGCCTGAAGATCAGCAGGTGGGGAGACCCGCAGTGGAGAGGTCGGTGGATAGAATACAACAGGCCGAGGGCCACGAAGGCTGACATTCGAAGTGGGGTCACGACCAGCAAGGGCAGTCCTGACAGCTTCTGTACGAGATTCAGCACTCAGTGTGGGGAGACTCTCAAGCACA
Source organism: Cladochytrium replicatum (assembly GCA_025526935.1). Classification (NCBI taxonomy): domain Eukaryota; kingdom Fungi; phylum Chytridiomycota; class Chytridiomycetes; order Cladochytriales; family Cladochytriaceae; genus Cladochytrium; species Cladochytrium replicatum. The sequence continues at coordinate 14,251 of JAHLKD010000042.1, read as the reverse complement.
CAGGCACGGGCATTGGCAGCAGCAGCGGCATAAGTGCATGGACCACGAGGTCCACGTGGGGCAGGTCTACTAGATGGGGGGCGAGGGCCAGGAGCACCAGAGTTCCCAAGATCGTCCTGAATTGGAGGATTACCATGCAGTTGTCTAGGGAGAAGGCACACAGGCGCAGCCACATCATCATGGCAGGAGACAGGGGCAACCGGAGGTGAAGGCGAAGGCAGCGGCCTCCCAAAGCGACCCACCAGATCCTCGGCCATATCACGACAAACACTAAAAAATTCAGCAGGAGTGTCCCTCGGCAAATGTGCAAGCATAGGATCCAGCATCGCCAACGGATCAAAGGTTGCACAAACAGATCGCATCTGAGTGAGAACGACATGGAGATAGGCCAGAGATGCAACACTCGAGGGAGCAGCCACAGCAGCAAGAACCCAGACACCGGGCAGATGTGATCGGGAACGAGAACGGGAGCGACCAAGGGGCAATTCATGTTCAGCAGGTCTTTTGGCGTGTCGGTCACGTGATCCAAAGTCACGTGATTCGGCATTTTCATCCTCCCCCATATTCACATCATCAGCCCAGTGAATTGGAGAGGCAGGAGCGGAGAATGGAAGCTGTGGAGCAGAATTTTCAACTGAAGAGGCACGGGGACGCGAACGGGTTCAAAAATCACGGTGCCACCAGAAAGTCCATCTGGGGGCATGGCGGGGGGTGCGGCGCATCAGGCAGCTGCGCATGCGGAGCACTGGGAGGCGGCATTGATTTTAGAGAGAGAGAGAGAGAGAGAGAGAGAGAGAGAGAGAGAGAGAGGATTTTTTTTTTGAACTTCATAATATGTATTTATTGTCCAACCAATATATATCACCCGCTGGTGCAAAATCCAAATACAAGTGTAAAAATACACGTAAATTGGCAGCACATGGGGAGCCGTGCGAGCCGTAGGAAAAGTAAAATGTTTCAAAACACTAAGGCATATCCAAATCAACAAAAGCAGACAAGATACAATCAGGAGCTGGAGACAAAACTAACTAATAACCAAGACAGTTTGACCAAATGCGGTTAAGTGCACGAAGAACAAGAACCCACTGGGAAAAAGCAGGGGAAGGATAAAAAGGCCGTGGTGAAAGCATATCAATTGCAATGTCAAGAGGTAGGCGGGGATCATCAGGCGGGCCTAGATCAAAACTAGCAGACAAACTAGCACGCAAATGTAGACACACAGAGACATGGGCACGCGACACTTCAGGGGCATCATGACAGTTCCTACAATAAGGTCGGGGGTTTGGAAACAGGCGGCCAAGCCCATATAGCAGGAACAAACGAAGACATACTGTTGGGAGATGTTGGTGTGGGGGTAGCAACAAAGGGTGGCGAAGTTTCAAATTGCGGACAGGGGCAAACGAAACTGCAATTGGTCCATTATGTGCAACAGCTAAAGACTGAAAATGCAACATCAACGGATGAAGTGGGGGCGCAACAGGCATAGGAACAATGAGATCATTGTGACAAGCGGAAAAATAAGGAGATGAACCATAACCTACTGGAGATGACCGATAGAATTGCAACACAGCAGCTGGTAACAGAGGGCTGGAATCACTAGACCAGCGAGCAAACATACGTGCCTGAAGGTACTTCAGCCTGAACTCAAAAGTAGGAATTTGCGCTAACAGCAACAAACCAACACGCGAAGTGGTATGGGCTATCGAAAACAGACGACACAGTGCATGATAACAAAAACGCTCGAGTACCTGAAGCTGAGCAGTGGAAGGCCGAATAAGTGCTAAACCAAACTCAAGTGAAGGTCTAATAAAAGACAAAAACAACAACCTGGCAACACGAGGAGCAGACCCACCAAAGTACGAGACATAAGGTGCAAAAAGATACAATGAGGCACGAGCATTCTCTAACCGATGATCAATAGTTGCAGCCCTTCAATAGTAAAATAGTGACCAAGGTATCTAAATGAAACCTCTACAGGGAGGGCAGAGCCATGAAGCTTCAAGGGGGTGGGTAACCGTTGAGAAGATAACACAGCACACTTTGAAGGTGAAAACACAAAATGAGAAGCTAAAGCAAAATCTTCACAAATTTTCAATGCACGTTGGGCTTGCTCAGGGGTGGCAGAAAACAAAGCTATGTCATCAGCAAAAAACAACGAATTGAAAACAGGAGTGTTATAAGAAAACCTAGCAAGATGAGAAGATTCACGACGAAGGAGCTGTGCTAAAGGATTGATGAAAACTGAGTACAAGAACGGAGACAAAACAGAACCTTGAAAAAGACCTCGTGGAAGCGAAAACAAATCAGAAGAACGATTCTCTATAACAACCTGAGAAGAACAACGATCAAACATACTCATCAAAACAGAGATCAAACGGTTTGGAATTCTGGGAAATTGACGAAGACGTTCCCACAAAAGAGGCCTATGCACAGTATCATACGCTGCTTTAATATCTAAGAAAGTAACACAATAAGGCAGAGCAGTGCGGGAAGCCCGTCGAAGGGTAGCATCTAATGCAAAAACACACTCAACACCTGAACGATTGGCCTGGAAACCAGCTTGGGCGGGATCAAGTTTACCAACATGAGCTACAAGCATAGGAAGCAGGGTACGCTCAAAGATTTTTCTATCAACATTGGTTAAAGTAATGGGGCGGTACTGACTAATATCACCAATGGAGCCATTATTCTTCCAAACAGGTAACAACAAGCCAGCATTCCATGCAGAGGGCGACAAACCTGAACGGAAAATAGCGTTTGAAAGTTGAACAAAAAGGATAGCAACATCAGAAGCTAACGGCTTAAATAACTCAGCTCGAATATGGTTTGGGCCAGGAGCAGAGTTGTTTGGGGAAGAACGAATAGCACAAACAAAGTCACTAACACTAACTGACACAGAATCATTCAGCGCATGTAGACGAACGTGTTCTGCACTGGCAGAGGATTGTGCAAACTGAGTCTGATAAACGGAGGCAAAGTGATTGCGATAATGAGATAGAGAGGCAGGATCAGACAATAAACCACTTGCAGCTGAGCGCCGTTGATGACACCTACGCGCGGTGGAAAGAACTTTGCTAACCTCGGTTAAAGAACTAGGAGAAGAACTAAACATATTGTCGCCAGAAGCCTCGAGCTCGCTGAGAGAGGGACCAAGTACGAAAAGCTTTGACACGCTCACGCGATAGCCGGTCACGCTCCAAGCGGCAATACTCAACTAAAACAGGATCAGGATCATCACAGGAAGAAACAGCTAAATAGTGCTTATGAGCAAGTAAGTAGCTCCGTCGCAAGGCCACTAAATGCGGCGGCAACAATGGCAGGGCAGGGCGACGGCGAACTAAACTGGGGGGTCCAATGACACAAGCAGCACAGGAAGTAACAAAGGACAAAATAATATCCAATGCAGAGTCAATACATCCCTGTGCAACATCCACAGACATTTGGGCAAAGGCGGGAGCTTCTAAAATTGGACTGAGGGCAGCATTGACATCAGCAAGGGTGGGATCAAAAAACAAATGTCCCACATCCTCCATTGCTTGAAAGACAGCAGGTTCACGCAACAGATGAGCAGCCCAGCGCTTGTGGGGTGGTGCAGCAGAGGGAGCGCTGGCATTGGGAGGAGCAAAAGAAAAAACAGCTGTAACCGGAAAATGGTCAGAAGCCCAAGGCATAAACTCGCTGTCGGCTAGACGACTATGAACTATGTAAGAAATAGGATCACATTGAAGCAGAGGATTGACAAACAACAAATCGATAATGGAGTCACCATTGCGAGAAGAAAATGTGGGGTTATGACAGGAAGGGTGCTTAACTAGAGAGAAACTAGCGGCAGAAATAAATTGCTCAAACAACCTACCCCTACAATTTGAAGAATGATCACCAGTAGCTAAAAAACGGGCATTGAAATCGCCCAACAAAAGAACAGGGCACGGAGGACGGGACATGTTGAGGAAGTGAAGCAATAAACTCTTCAAGGAAGGGGTCCTGAGCAATACCACACGGAGGCAAATAATACCCTCCAACCAAAAGCCCACGAAATGTAAACCATAGAGAGGTGCCACCATCAGGCATAACGCATCATTGTGAGAGAGTCAGAGAGACGATTTCCCTTTGTTTTTATTAGCACCATTTAGACACGACGGCCGAAACGGTCACAGCGATCAACGTCGTTGGATGAATGGGATGCCGAGGCAACCAAACAAGCGGAATTCATGATTCCATGAAACGGTGTGCTGAGAAAAAACAAGGACACTCGTCTCTGCAAACTTTGCCGTGATGTTGGACCCCCACGCTCTGCTTGTGCCAGTGGCCACACTGAATCGACTTGCTGGGCTGTGAGAGCTTGCACGAATGTGGACGTACCGGACTTCCTGCTGCGAATCTGGCATCAACACTGACAAACTTGAAAAGACGGTTGAGATCTGCCATTTCGAGAAATTGGAGAGCCCGAAACCCCGGCCTAGCCAAACCCGTTCGCCCCTGCTCCTGACCCACCCCGCCAACCCAGTTCCCGCCCTTGCCCCAGTCCCCGACCCAGACCGCGCTCTCACCCCAACTCCGCCTCTGCCCAATTCCCGCCCTCGCTTCGGCCACCCCGAAACCCCGACCTAGCCAGCAACCCGTTCGCCCCTGCTCCTGACCCCGACCCCTCTACTCCAGTTCCCGCCCTCGCCCCAGTCCCCGACCCAGACCGCGCTCTCACCCCAACTCCGCCTCTGCCCAGTTCCCGCCCTCGCTTCGCCCGCCACCTCCCTCCTTCCTGTGCGAGCCCCGATACCCCCCCTAGCACCCCTCTTCCCGGCATGCCGTTCGGCCCCCCCTCTCCCGTTCGCTATGAGGGAACCCGTTCCGGCAGTAAGCGGATGTACGCCAATGCGATCGCCGCATCACGCGTTGTTGCCGCTGCCCTGGCCAATCTCCCGACCGTTATCTCCAACCCCAACCTCTGGCCACGAATGTGCATCGGACGCCGGGATCTTTGAAGTGCGGTGCGTGCCCGTGAGATCACCTCGAAATACAGGCAACCCATGGCGATCGCTTTGGCGTACATCCACTTGGTGCGAGCGAAGCCGTTGAAGCCTACCCGAAGAATTGACCTCACAGTCGCGGCCCCCCCCCGGGCCATTCCGATGGAGCCTCAACAACGACCCATACCGCCCACCGCTGGAAGACAAAATGGAGTTTTATGGCGGCTAGGTGTGCTCCTCGGATGACCAATGTCTGCTTTGAGTGTGCTGGAAGACGCGTGAGAAGATCGTACACCGGACGTAAAGTCCATCGACTGATCGAGACCTTCTGCGGATACCGCTACTGCTTTAGCTCGTTGAGCAATCACATGCCGCGGTTGGTGAGTTCCGACGGTACTAACATCAGCATAGAGATAGTACAAATCTCTTTCCCGTCGCCCAATAATAACGTGTTCATCCGTATCACCATGCGTGAGGATAACCTTGTCTTTGGTGAAACTCACAATGTCCCCGGAGTCTCCAATGATACTACACACTGATGCAAGTGTGTCTTCGAGATCAGGAACATAAAGTGCGTTGTGTATTATCTTAATTCGCCCATTGGGTAAAACTACAGATACATCTCCAAAACCACAAACTGGAATTGTATGACTATCCGCTAGTTCCACCACGTCCTCGTCATTCGTATACGTCAGCGAACTAAAGGCATGACGATTAGGTGTCATCCAAACAGTTGCGCCTGTATCAAGCAAACCCACACGATCCTTTGCTTGAACATGTACACGGACAACCTTCTGTGCCGAGTGTGCGTTCACTATCGAAAACATATTTCCGATGTATGTGTCAGCATCTTTATCAACAGAAGTAGGTTGGGTAAGGTCAAAGATTACCTTCTTGGTCAGCACCGGTTTGGCGGTAGATTCGTCCTCCGACGAATCATCACCTGCATCGCCACGGCTGGCAATGAATGCACGAAAATCCGTGTCTAAACAAAGACTCTTTGCAGTGAGATAGCGTTTACACGCCGACTGCTTGTGTCCTCGTTTGCCACAGAAATTGCATGTGAGATCTGTCTTCTTTGCAGAAGAAGATGTGGACGACCTGGAGTCCTGCGACTGCCTGGTCCGAGTGGAACTGCTACTCCCACCGCTACTGCCTGAGCCACCCGAGGCACCCTGCTTACGGCATTGAGCATTGGTGTGAGATGAGTTCGGATGCAAGGTACAAATATCCTCCGACTTCGCAACCTTGGCTTTCGCTTTCGCCTTCGCTTTCTTCGCCTTTGCCTTCATGGCCTTCTTTGTCCCATTCGGCCCACCGGCATCCATGGTGACGTTGAGTTGGACCAATTGGTTGAGGTCGGTCAAGATATTTGACACTGTTTCGAAGTAATGCGTTGGCTTTTGGTGGAATGGTCGCGGAGCATTCGGGTTTGCAGCATCAATTGGATCTTGTATTAACGCCGGTTCCCATTCGGCATACGCAGAAGTGATCATTTTTCCGAGAAAAGGTACGAGGGTCCGTAGTTCAATTGTCTGCATCGTGATTTTTGCGACTAACCGGTTTAGTAGATCCTTGATTACGAGTTCGTCCGGTAAAGAGTTCAGTTTGAGTTCGAATAACTCAGTGAGGTCGGTCACAAACTGCTGAACGCTTTCTGCCGACTGACCGTTCGTACATTTCAGATCTACTAGCCGTTGCTCCCACATAGACGATTCGATCGGAGCTTGACCGCCAGCACTGAAAATTCGGCGAAGTCCATCGACTTTGCCTTTTGCTGACGCATAAGCTCTGACTCGATTCATGTCGCGTTTTGGGAAACATTCGCATAGAATTCCAACTGCGACGTTATTGTCCGCTTGTTGTTGTTGAACAAAGCTGTGGTCTGGATCCTCAGGTTGTGTGTGTTGCTAATTCACGGGTTAATGTTTCTAAGAGATGAATAAAGAAGATTGCGAGTCACAAGTACTAGCGCAAGAGAATGCTCCTTGTGTGTATCGCCACAGGCTCCTTAAATAAGTGTACTGTCGTTTTGGCTTTTCCTTCCGGAAGATCTGGATCGAAGCGATAAGGTTTGACTCTTCTTCTCACAGGCGTAGCGAAGCATAATCATGCTAAGCTGTGCGTGAGATCTAGCTCTCCTCAACAGGATTGTTCTCACACATGATTCCCACGAACGCGTTAATCATATGTAAACCTTTGCTGTGATCTGATCCGGGCTTCACTTCTACAAGTGGATGATAGAAAAGTAATGACAGTTTACTATACCTATGGCTGCAATAAATATAACCCATGAAGAAATAACCGGAGGTATCCAAACTCGTAATAGATCATCATCTATATGCTTTAGTTCAATAGTTAGAAATGTTGCTCAGTGAAGAGTGACATTTCTGTATATCGGGCGTTTGTGTTTTTGTACTATCAATGACTGGATTGGCCAAGTCCATCAATCGAAATACTTAACACACCCCCTCAGTCATTAGATAGGTACAACCGAGAGTATCACTCAACCGATCATAACTTTCTGTAAATGCTGAAGTTGATATTCTATTGAAATAAAGGTGAGTTGTATGGACATCGCCAGCCGGTCGTTCAAGATAGTATATTAAGTGAAGACTGACTGACTAGCCCCAACGAGCCCCTGTGTTTAAGGTATAATTTACTTCCAAGAGGTTTAGTTAAGATGTCCGCGATCATATCAGAAGTATCCATATGGTGTAACTCCTGATGTTTCTGTTCAACTTGGAGATTCACAAATCTCTCGCGAACGTCCATGTGTTTAGTCCGTTTGTTGTTGAGCAGATTGCTTGCGATAGACTTGGTGGATTGATTGTCTTGCCATAAACGGAGCGGATTGAACGACGTAATTCCGATACCCGTCATAAGATTTTTCATCCACTTCATCTCACGCGATAGTTCGTTCAGCGCATACAGTTCGGCTTCCGACGACGAGGCTGCAATAGTCTGTTGTCGAATCGACTGCCAACTGATTGCCGCATTAGCGAACATTACCACGTAACCGGTTCGTGAGTATCTATCTGCATCGCCCGCCCACTCTGCATCGGCATAACCTTGTGGGTTGTTAGCCAAATCAAACATGTAGAGACCGTCGGGTCTTAGCATCGGAGACGTGATACCAGTCCGTGTATAGTGTAAACCGTAATCCCAAGTACCGAGTAAATATCGTTGTAATCGATAGAGAGCCTTTGATTCTGACTGTCGAGGATCAATCTGATGTTGTGCCAAAATATTGACTGCGTATGAAATATCCGGTCGTGTCTTAGTCGCCACGTACGATATCTTCATTAACATTGATCGAAATTGTGTTGCCTCGGCATCGGACAGTGTTGGTGTGGTCTCATCAAAGATATATGATTTTGACATCGGTGTTTTGGTCGGTTTGATGTTGGTACCCCATAAATTCGCTTCTTCGAGAATCTTCTTTACGAACAATGCATTACTAAGGAAATATCCTTCCGTTGTCTGCAATAACTCCATTTTCAGAATCCATTTCGCCTTCGAAGTACTGCCTACTGTGAACGAAGTTTCCAAATCGGTCTGAAACCGATGATATGCGTTTGGATCTGTGGAAAAATGTAGTATATCATCGACATGAACGGTAGTGTGTTCGCGGGTATTATTTGTTGGATTGTATCGCCAGAAATGACAGATGTCTGCAATATTCCGCACGAAACCAACACTGAGATATTGTTTCCAAAGAGTTTTGTACCATTCTCGAGCTGCCTGGTGTAGACCGTACAGACTTTTGATAAGTCTGCAGACGATGGGTCGATTTTGGAAATCTACTCGTCCGAAACCATGAGGGAGTTCGACGTAGTTCTCTTCTTCCAGTATCGCATTGAGATATGCACCCTTGATATCAAACTGGAATATGATCATGCCGACTAATGCTGCTAATGCAATCAGAAAACGGATCGTGGACGTTTTCGTAACTGGAGAATAGGTTTCATCGAAATCCAATCCTTCAATTTGTGAAAATCCTCGTACGACCCAACGTGCTTTGAATCGAGTAATATTGCCATGTTCGTCAAGCTTATATGTGAAAACCCATTTGTCCGATAATAAATTCCGTCCATCAGGTAAAAACGTTTCGGCCCAAGTATTGTTGCCGACTAGTTGTGTGACTTCCTCCTTCATCGCCGCTAACCAGAATGGAGCCTCATCGGATCGTGATAAAGCCTCACGAAGAGTCTTTGGTGCAGTCCGTATATTTCCATTCGCAATTGGTTGTGTTGGATATGAGGAATCGGCCTTCAGGGTCCAATCAATATTAGGAACGGACCGGGTAAACAAGGAATTTTGTTTCCTTTTGGCGTTCGACAAATTTGCACTTGCTTGACGTTTTCGTTTTCTTGCTGCATATGCTTCGTCGACATCTTCTCCAATGAATTGAAGATCACTTTCGAGTTGTGCATCATATTCCTCTACAGGAGATACGGAAGACAAATTCGGAGATTCTTCAGTAATGGATTGTGGAGTCGATAAATCAGCATTTGGATCATAATCAGCATCGTCTGGGTCATCATCGTCTAGTCCATGTAAATGTTCAACAACATGCATGTCACCGGCTTCTTCTAAGCGGTAATATATGGGGTCGTCGTTTATATCCTCATCGATTTCTTCGTCTGCAACGGTAGAAATCGGGAAATTGTCTGAGACAAACTCAACAGTCGTCTCTTGCACCCCCTGATCCCCGGTTGGTATTTGATCAACATCGAAATATGTCCCGGCCTTCAGTGGATATTGTACCGTAAGATCGTCGAGTAACTGTCGGGTAGGATTATAACCAACAAAAACTCCCTCGTGGAACGTAACATGGAAGTATTCGCCTATTGTGTTTGTCCGAAAATTGAGTGCTATGACGATCTTCAGGTCTTCACCCTTGTATCCGAGAAACAGACCTAGTTCAGACTTGTCTCGGATTCTGCGCGCCAACCTTTGTTCGTGTGAGATCCACAAACTAACGAGTGTTCCAAAGGCGTGGATAGTTGCCAAATCTATCCGCTTGTCAAGGTAAGCACAGTACGGAATCGCATTCACAGCTGAATGGAAAGTAGCGTTCTTGACGACCGCAGCGTATAGGATGGAGAGTTGCACGAATTGAAGTGTTCGTGGTAGTCCAGCTTGTAGCAGCATCGCGTCCGACATATACTTGATCGATTGTATATTCCGCTCTGATAGACCATCGAGTTCCTTTACTGACGGAGGAGCTGGGTGGACGCGGATGCGAGGAATCTTGGTATTGCACCATTGGATCAACCGTTTAGTAATCAATTCTCCTGAATCGGAACGTAGTTCAGCAACGTGTAATGGGTGATTGCGATTTTCCACATCAGCGATATGTCGAATCATACTATCCACCGCATCACTCTTTCGATTCAGGAAGTAGATTGTGATGAAACGAGGTTGTTCGTTGACAATGATCTGCCAATATCTCTTCTTCTGTCCGTCGTAGATTAAACGTACGACATCGGAAAACAGACGGAAAAGTTTCCTCGGAGCTCGACTTATTGTAGAATAAATCGGCTTCTGCTTCAGCTTCGTGCGACTACAGACCAAACAATTCTGCATAATTGATTTGTTGACAAGATTGAATGCATCCGGTTCAATCTTGGGCATTTTGATGTTGAGCTTCTCTGCCGTTCGAAAGATCGTCCGTAAGTGGATGTGACCAAACTGCTGGTGTAACTTTGCAAGTTCGTGTACTGTCACTGGCGATAAGTTGGTGCTCACTCCAACTGTATCTTGAGATGCTCGTTGACATTCATCATCGTTCGTTTGACGAATGTTGTTGTCTGACATTACATCGAGACCCATCGCGTGAGAAGATCGTACACCGGACGTAAAGTCCATCGACTGATCGAGACCTTCTGCGGATACCGCTACTGCTTTAGCTTGTTGAGCAATCGCATGCCGCGGTTGGTGAGTTCCGACGGTACTAACATCAGCATAGAGATAGTACAAATCTCTTTCCCGTCGCCCAATAATAACGTGTTCATCCGTATCACCATGCGTGAGGATAACCTTGTCTTTGGTGAAACTCACAATGTCCCCGGAGTCTCCAATGATACTACACACTGATGCAAGTGTGTCTTCGAGATCAGGAACATAAAGTGCGTTGTGTATTATCTTAATTCGCCCATTGGGTAAAACTACAGATACATCTCCAAAACCACAAACTGGAATTGTATGACTATCCGCTAGTTCCACCACGTCCTCGTCATTCGTATACGTCAGCGAACTAAAGGCATGACGATTAGGTGTCATCCAAACAGTTGCGCCTGTATCAAGCAAACCCACACGATCCTTTGCTTGAACATGTACACGGACAACCTTCTGTGCCGAGTGTGCGTTCACTATCGAAAACATATTTCCGATGTATGTGTCAGCATCTTTATCAACAGAAGTAGGTTGGGTAAGGTCAAAGATTACCTTCTTGGTCAGCACCGGTTTGGCGGTAGATTCGTCCTCCGACGAATCATCACCTGCATCGCCACGGCTGGCAATGAATGCACGAAAATCCGTGTCTAAACAAAGACTCTTTGCAGTGAGATAGCGTTTACACGCCGACTGCTTGTGTCCTCGTTTGCCACAGAAATTGCATGTGAGATCTGTCTTCTTTGCAGAAGAAGATGTGGACGACCTGGAGTCCTGCGACTGCCTGGTCCGAGTGGAACTGCTACTCCCACCGCTACTGCCTGAGCCACCCGAGGCACCCTGCTTACGGCATTGAGCATTGGTGTGAGATGAGTTCGGATGCAAGGTACAAATATCCTCCGACTTCGCAACCTTGGCTTTCGCTTTCGCCTTCGCTTTCTTCGCCTTTGCCTTCATGGCCTTCTTTGTCCCATTCGGCCCACCGGCATCCATGGTGACGTTGAGTTGGACCAATTGGTTGAGGTCGGTCAAGATATTTGACACTGTTTCGAAGTAATGCGTTGGCTTTTGGTGGAATGGTCGCGGAGCATTCGGGTTTGCAGCATCAATTGGATCTTGTATTAACGCCGGTTCCCATTCGGCATACGCAGAAGTGATCATTTTTCCGAGAAAAGGTACGAGGGTCCGTAGTTCAATTGTCTGCATCGTGATTTTTGCGACTAACCGGTTTAGTAGATCCTTGATTACGAGTTCGTCCGGTAAAGAGTTCAGTTTGAGTTCGAATAACTCAGTGAGGTCGGTCACAAACTGCTGAACGCTTTCTGCCGACTGACCGTTCGTACATTTCAGATCTACTAGCCGTTGCTCCCACATAGACGATTCGATCGGAGCTTGACCGCCAGCACTGAAAATTCGGCGAAGTCCATCGACTTTGCCTTTTGCTGACGCATAAGCTCTGACTCGATTCATGTCGCGTTTTGGGAAACATTCGCATAGAATTCCAACTGCGACGTTATTGTCCGCTTGTTGTTGTTGAACAAAGCTGTGGTCTGGATCCTCAGGTTGTGTGTGTTGCTAATTCACGGGTTAATGTTTCTAAGAGATGAATAAAGAAGATTGCGAGTCACAAGTACTAGCGCAAGAGAATGCTCCTTGTGTGTATCGCCACAGGCTCCTTAAATAAGTGTACTGTCGTTTTGGCTTTTCCTTCCGGAAGATCTGGATCGAAGCGATAAGGTTTGACTCTTCTTCTCACAGGCGTAGCGAAGCATAATCATGCTAAGCTGTGCGTGAGATCTAGCTCTCCTCAACAGGATTGTTCTCACACATGATTCCCACGAACGCGTTAATCATATGTAAACCTTTGCTGTGATCTGATCCGGGCTTCACTTCTACAAGTGGATGATAGAAAAGTAATGACAGTTTACTATACCTATGGCTGCAATAAATATAACCCATGAAGAAATAACCGGAGGTATCCAAACTCGTAATAGATCATCATCTATATGCTTTAGTTCAATAGTTAGAAATGTTGCTCAGTGAAGAGTGACATTTCTGTATATCGGGCGTTTGTGTTTTTGTACTATCAATGACTGGATTGGCCAAGTCCATCAATCGAAATACTTAACAACTAAACCGGTTAGTCGCAAAAATCACGATGCAGACAATTGAACTACGGACCCTCGTACCTTTTCTCGGAAAAATGATCACTTCTGCGTATGCCGAATGGGAACCGGCGTTAATACAAGATCCAATTGATGCTGCAAACCCGAATGCTCCGCGACCATTCCACCAAAAGCCAACGCATTACTTCGAAACAGTGTCAAATATCTTGACCGACCTCAACCAATTGGTCCAACTCAACGTCACCATGGATGCCGGTGGGCCGAATGGGACAAAGAAGGCCATGAAGGCAAAGGCGAAGAAAGCGAAGGCGAAAGCGAAAGCCAAGGTTGCGAAGTCGGAGGATATTTGTACCTTGCATCCGAATTCATCTCACACCAATGCTCAATGCCGTAAGCAGGGTGCCTCGGGTGGCTCAGGCAGTAGCGGTGGGAGTAGCAGTTCCACTCGGACCAGGCAGTCGCAGGACTCCAGGTCGTCCACATCTTCTTCTGCAAAGAAGACAGATCTCACATGCAATTTCTGTGGCAAACGAGGACACAAGCAGTCGGCGTGTAAACGCTATCTCACTGCAAAGAGTCTTTGTTTAGACACGGATTTTCGTGCATTCATTGCCAGCCGTGGCGATGCAGGTGATGATTCGTCGGAGGACGAATCTACCGCCAAACCGGTGCTGACCAAGAAGGTAATCTTTGACCTTACCCAACCTACTTCTGTTGATAAAGATGCTGACACATACATCGGAAATATGTTTTCGATAGTGAACGCACACTCGGCACAGAAGGTTGTCCGTGTACATGTTCAAGCAAAGGATCGTGTGGGTTTGCTTGATACAGGCGCAACTGTTTGGATGACACCTAATCGTCATGCCTTTAGTTCGCTGACGTATACGAATGACGAGGACGTGGTGGAACTAGCGGATAGTCATACAATTCCAGTTTGTGGTTTTGGAGATGTATCTGTAGTTTTACCCAATGGGCGAATTAAGATAATACACAACGCACTTTATGTTCCTGATCTCGAAGACACACTTGCATCAGTGTGTAGTATCATTGGAGACTCCGGGGACATTGTGAGTTTCACCAAAGACAAGGTTATCCTCACGCATGGTGATACGGGATGAACACGTTATTATTGGGCGACGGGAAAGAGATTTGTACTATCTATGCTGATGTTAGTACCGTCGGAACGCACCAACCGCGGCATGTGATTGCTCAACGAGCTAAAGCAGTAGCGGTATCCGCAGAAGGTCTCGATCAGTC